>JAUUTY010000568.1:0-171124 GCA_030979885.1 Lolium multiflorum | reverse complement strand
GTCAAAAGAGGAGTATGATATACTATGATCAAAGAGAGTGAAACTCCCTAGCTTGGGGATGCCCCGTGGTTCACTTGCATATTTTAAGAAGACTCAAGCGTCTAAGCTTGGGGATGCCCAAGGCATCCCCTTCTTCATCGACAACATCATCAGGTTCACTCCCTGAAACTATATTTTTATTCAATCACATCTTGTGTTCTTTACTTGGAGCGTCGGTTTGTTTTTTGTTTTTGTTTTTGTTTGAATAAAATGGATCCTAGCATTCACTTTGTGGGAGAGAGACACGCTCCGTTTGTTGCATATGGACAAATATGTCCTTAGGCTTTACTCATAATGTTCAAGCGAAGTTTCTTCTTCGTTAAATTGTTCATATGGTTGGAATTGGAAAATGCTACATGTAGTAATTCTAAAATGTCTTGGATAATGTGATACTTGTGAGTGTTGTGCTCATGTTTAAGCTCTTGCATCATATGCTTTGCACCCATTAATGAAGAAATACATAGAACTTGCTAAAATTTGATTTGCATATTTGGTCTCTCTAAGGTCTAGATAATATCTAGTATTGAGTTTTGAGCAAACAAGGAAGACGGTGTAGAGTCTTATAATGTTTACAATATGTCTTTTATTTGAGTTTTGCTGCGGTTCATCCTTGAGTTTGCTTCAAATAACCTTGCTAGCCTAAACCTTGTATCGAGAGAAAATACTTCTCATGCATCCAAAATCCTTGAGCCAACCACTATGCCATTTGTGTCCACCATACCTACCTACTACATGGTATTTTTCGCCATTCCAAAGTAAATTGCTTGAGTGCTACCTTTAAAATTCCATCATTCACCTTTGCAATATATAGCTCATGGGACAAAATAGCCTTAAAAACTATCGTAGTATTGAATATGTACTTATGCACTTTATCTTTTATTAAGTTGCTTGTTGTGCGATAACAAAGCTATAGGGGAACTGCATCAACTATTGTTGAATATCATGTGAGGATTTGCTATGCATGTCGAGTCTTGTACGAAGGATCTATCCCCCTTAGTGGTTGGAGCATGCAAAAATTGTTAGAAAGACATTGGGTAGCTAACTAAAGCCATGAATCATGGTTGAAGTTTCGATTTTGGACATATATCCTCAATCTCATATGAGAATAATAATTGTTGCTACATGCTTATGCATTTTAGAGGAGTCCATTATCTGTTGTCCATGTTGTCCCGGTATGGATGTCTAAGTTGAGAATAATCAAAAAGCGAGAAATCCAAAATGCGAGCTTTCTCCTTAGACCTTTGTACAGGCGGCATGGAGTACACTTTGTGACACTTGGTTGAAACATGGCATGCAAAGATCCGGTAGTCCAAGCTAAGTAGGACAAGGTGCGGACACATTATTAGTATACTATGCATGAGGCTTGCAACTTGTAAGATATAATTTACATAACTCATATGCTTTATTACTACGGTTGACAAAATTGTTTCATGTTTTCAAAATAGCTCTAGCACAAATACAGCCAATCGATGCTTTCCTCTTTGAAGGACCATTCTTTTACTTTTATTGTTGAGTCGGTTTACCTATCTCCCTCCACCTTAAGAAGCAAACACTTGTGTGAACTGTGCGTTGATTCCTACATACTTGCATATTGCACTTGTTATATTACTTTATGTTGACAATATCCATGAGATATACATGTTATAAGTTGAAAGCAACCGCTGAAACTTAATCTTCCTTGTGTTGCTTCAACACCTTTACTTTGATTTATTGCTTTATGAGTTAACTCTTATGCAAGACTTATTGATGCTTGTCTTAGTACTATTCATGAAAAGGTCTTTGCTATATGATTCGGTTGTTTACTCATGTCATTACCTTTGTTTTGATCGCTGCATTCATTACATATGTTTACAAATAGTATGATCAAGATTATGATGGCATGTCACTTGAAATTATCTTTGTTATCGTTTTACTGCTCGGGATGAGCGAACTAAACTTGGGTATGCTTGATCGTCTCCAACGTATCGATAATTTCTTATGTTCCATGCTACTTATTGATGATACCTGTGTTTTATGCACATTATATGTCGTATTTACGCATTTTACGGAACTAACCTATTAACAAGATGCGAGGTGCCAGTTCCTTTACGCTGTTTTGGTTTGAAATCCTAGTAAGGAAATATTCTCGGAATTGGACGAAATCATAGCCCCGGGGTCCTATTTTTGCAGAAGCTTCCAGAAGACCGAAGGGGGAGGAAGGAAGTGGGGCCACGAGTGGCCACACCACCATAGGGCAGCCCATGACCCAGGCCCTGGCGCGCCACACGTGGTGTGGGCCCCTCGCGCCGCCTCTTGACCTGCCCTTTCGCCTACTTAAAACTCCCGTCGCGAAAACCCCCGATGCAAGGCCCCTGCATCGAAAACCCTTCCGGAGGACGCCCCGCCGCGGGTCCCGTCTCGGGGGATTCGGGAGATCGCCTCGGCACCCTGCCGGGCCATGGTCATCTCCGGAGTGATGAGTGAGTAGTTCACTTCTGGACTATGGGTCATAGCGATGGCCCAGATGGTCGTCTTCTCTAATTGTGCTTCATTGTTGGATCTTGTGAGCACCCTAACATGATCAAGATCAGTCATACTCTATGTTGTGTTTGTTGGGATCGATGGATAGAGAATACTATGTTGTGGTGATTATCAATCTATTGTTTATGTGTTATTTATGATCTTTTATGCTCTCGTTATTAGTAGAGGCTCTGGCCCAGTTTTGCTCTTAACTCCAGAGGGAAATTATTTATGCTCGATAGTGGGTTCATGCCTTCATTGACACACGGGACAGTGGCGGAGAGTTCTAAGGTTGTGATGTCTTCATTTGCCACTAGGGATAAAACATTGATTCTATGTCTAAGGATGTGATTTGTCGATTACATTACGCACCATGCATTGTCTATTGTTTGCAACTAACTTAATCTTTTGAATGAGGTTGAGATGATAACACGAAGGTGGACTTTTAGGCATAGATACATTATGGGTCTATGTACTTTGTCGTAATGCCGGATTAAATCTCCACTTATATTTATCATATCATGTATATGCATTGTTATGCCCTTCTCTATTTGTCAATTTCCCGGCTGTAATTTGTTCACCCAACATACTTTTAATCTTATGGGAGAGACACCTCTAGTGAAATGTGGACCCGGTCCTATTCTTTACATAGCATACAATCTCTGCCCAATTGTGTTTTACTATTTTCTTGCAAACAATCATCTTCCACTGCGATACGCTTAATCCTTTGTTACGGCAAGGCGGTTTGACGACCTCACTATTTCGTTGGGGCAAAGTACTTTTTTTTTTTGTTGTGCAGATTCCACGTTGACGCAGGAATCCCTGGTGATTGCGCAGCATCACATTTCGCCACCATCAACCTTCAACGTGCTTCTTGGCTCCTCCTGGTTCGATTAAACCTTGGTTTCTTTACGAGGGAAAACTTGCTACGCTGCGCATCATGCCTTCCTCTTGGGGTTCCCAGCCGAGAGCGTGTGAGTTACACGCCCTCGAGCCCCTAGTCCCTCGACGTCGTCCCGCAAATGCTCAGGCACACGACCTAAGCGGTTGCAAGGGCGTGCCACTGACCTATACCAGTCAGGAAGGTGTTGGATCGCTTCGATTAGTTTCTGCATGGCGGAGACACGTAAACATTAAATACGAGCCCGATCTCAAGTTGCGGTTGCCTTGTGGATCGGCTCACAAAGCCGTCGCCCCATGGTTCACGTCGGGTTAACGATGACATGGGGCTCTTGCGATCGGTATAAAGCTAAACCAATCTCCGACAGTTTAGGGTTTTCACAGTATGATCGGAACATCCTACGCGTAGTTGAGCCTAACAGAGCCACGAAAGATAATGGAAAACTAACCCTAAAAGAGGCCTAAAAACCAACATTAAGTCAATTCCCGGAACATCCCTCTTAGGACTAACAAACCATACTAACGCGCTACCGGATCGTTCAACCCATTTCAAGGCCTAACCATACGGATATTAAACCAATCCTTGAAGAATCAAGGAGCAACCATATCGGATCGGATCTACTAAACAATGAACAAGCAAGACGCTGCCCTTACCCAGATAGGTGTAAGGCGGCTAGATATCGAGGACGGCATAGCTAAGCAGATATGCGTAAAGAAAAGCATCTGTGCAAGCCCCAAAACATCTACGATAAGTAGTGCTTTACTCGCCATCAACAACGCTTCGGTACGAGCAACACAAGGTAAGACGAATAAACGTGTATTGCCTAGATCGCGAGATGCGATCTAGGCGACATGAGCCTATCCGGGAGAAACCCTCGAAAGAAGGGGTGGCGATGCGCTGATTTGTGTTTGTTGTGAACGTGATTGTCCTCCTTTCAGATAACCCTAGATACATATTTATAGTCCAAGGGACTTCCTAATTCGGGCGTGCACCTAACCGGGCACGGGCGAGCTAACCTCTATCTTTTAATCTAAACTACAATGTGATCTACTATGTTACGGATACATGGGCAATTAAGCCCAAACTCTTCGTGCGAGGCCGCTCAAAGATGCTCCATGCGTGTATCCTTGAAGCCCATCTTCACTTACGGCCCGTCTCACGATTTGGCCAAAAATGCGGGGACAAGATATGTCCCGGGAATCCTACTTCCTTCAACCAAAACTACTTGCTGAACTTGGCATACAACTTGTGCTGTCTAAGGGTTTCTGAGGATAACCTCCAAATGTTGCTCATGTTCTTCTTCGGATTTGGAGTAGATAAGGATGTCGTCGATGAAGACAACGACAAACTTATCCAAAAAGTTCATGAAGATCTTATTCATGAGGTTCATGAAGTAAGCGAGGCATTGGTTAATCCAAATGACATGACGGTGTACTCATACAACCCATATGCGAGTGGTAAGAAGCGAGTCTTTGGGATATCAGGTTGCACGGATCTTTAGGCGATGATAACCGGTCCTAAGATCAATCTTAGAGAATACGGTGGCACCGGTCAACTGTTGGTCAAACTGGTCTTCTATCTTTGGCAAAGGGGTATTTGTTCTTGATGGTGACATCGATAAGTTTACGATAATCTACATAAACGAGTGGCACAGTCCTTCTTATCCACAAGCAAAACTGGTGATCTCCAGGTTGATGCACTTGGTTGGATTAAACCTTTGGCTAGCATATCATCCAATTGCTTCTTCAGTTCCACTAGCTGTTTGTTGGGTTCATGCTATAGAGCTCACAGGCTATAAGGTCATGTTCCAGTTAACTCAATTATGAACTCGATGTCCGATCGAGGGCATACAAGACAGATCATCGGGAAACACATCAGGGTATCGACAGACGACCCTGATCTGATCCAAGGTGGGCTTGGCTACACTTTGGTTGCAGGTGAACTTTCTGGGCAGTCTTTCAGACACATGTTCTACTACCACTCCGGTGCTACTAGTCATGGTGATGGCCTTCTTGGCACAATCGATCAATCCATGGTGTTTGGACATCCAGTCATACACAGTACTACTTCCAAACCTTTTGCTCCCAAAACAATCAAAATTTGCATAAAAATCTATTTCATGAATTACGATAGGCACATCCTTGCAAAATTTTCTAGCTTTTGTTGTTGATCGGGTATTTGAACTATCATGACATGTTTCAAAGTGATGGGTTGAATTTTACTAGTGCATGCAAAATCTTCGGTGACAAACGAATACGATGCTCAGTCAAACAACACTCTTGCGGTGCGGGTTAACGGAAAACATACGGTACAACGTACGGTGCTTCTGAGCTTCCTTCGCACTCATGTGAAAGGCGGCCGTTGCGGTTGTTGGGGTTGTTGGGGAGGAACTTTCTGCCGGTGGAGACACGGCGATGTTTCTGCTGGTGCGGCGGTGTTGGGGGTGGCCTTGGCTAGCTTCTTGGGGCACTCGTTGGAGTAGTGTCCCAGCATTGCCTCATAACAGGTGATGGTGGCCTTGTCCTTAGGGGTGACGGGGATGGCGTTGCTCCCAGGCCTTGGAGCGGTGTTAGGGGGTTGTTGTTGCGGGGCTCTCATCGGTGCACGGTTGAAGTTGTTGTTGTAGTTGCATGGGGGTTGTTGTTGTGGTGGTGGCCTCCCCGGCCTTGGGTTTCCTCCACTTCGGTTCTGAAAACCGGGGCGTGACATCTTGCATCGCTGGCTTGTTGTTTTCTTGGGAGCGAAACCACCGCTTGAAGTGCAGGGGCGATACCTTGGGGTATTCTTGGGCCCACTTTGGTGCATCATGCGGCGCTTGCCGGTTCTCGTTGGCTTGGTGGAGTTTGCCCTCCATCTGGATGGCGGATCCACGAGGGCTTCTAAGTCGGCAAAGGGGATGTTGACTAGGTCTGTCTGCATCTCATCATGCGGGCTCGTTCAGGAATCTCTCCTTCAGCTTCTCGGTGGTGTCGGTTTCATCGGGGGCGTACCTTGACAGGGTGAGGAACCTGTCGCGGTATTCTACCACCGACATCCGGCCTTGCTTGAGTTCCCTGAACTCGTCTCTCATCTTCTTGATCAGAAGCTTAGGAGCACGTGATACTTGCTGAACTTGAGCTTGAAATGTGCCCAAGTATCATACGCTCCGGCATTTAATGCACGGGCTCTTGTCCACCAGGCTCTTTTCTGGTCCTGCTAGGTAGTGCGTGGCAACGACACCTTCTCGTTGGCTTCAACTCCAGCCACTTCTAGATTGTTCTCCATAGTACGGAGCCAATCATCCGCATCGAGTGGTTCTTCAGTCTTGCTGAAAACAAGGTGGGTTGGTGTTCTGAAAGTTCTTGAGTTTTGATCCGGGGTGATCATGGTTTCCATGGCCTTGGTTAGCGATCTGTTGCAGTGCCGCTATATTGGCTTGTCTTTCAGCCCTTTGATCTTCCCTATCGGCCATCAGGGTCTGCAGCAGTTGCATCATCGCATCTTGATTCGCGCTGCGAGTGGGAGGGGCCATCTGAACATGGAGATAGATCATGAGATAAGAGGGAATTTCTATGGCTTATTTTGGTTAAGTTCAAAAATTTAAAACTTGAATTCTTTTGATATTGAGCACAAACACACATTCATTCATTCATTCATCATATATTACAAGCTAACACATGAATGGTTTTAAGAACCATTTTACTCGCACTACGATACAAGGGACGGGATACAAACTCACACCTACACATGTGATCAAGTGCAACTACTCATCATCATCATCCACATCGATCGGGATGAATCCATCTTCTCCGGCTTCCAGGAACTCATAGTCCTCAATATCAGTGTACTCGTCCTCCTCGAAGTCATCGTCATCACTCATGAAGGCTTCTCCTCCCTGAATGTCTTCTCCTTCTTCTTCCATCTCTCTCAACTGGTCCTCTTGGGCCTTGACAGTGGCCTCCAAGGATACTATCTTCGCGTGGAGACGCGCAATGGTAGCGTCCTTCTTGGCACGCTACAGGCGGAGTGACTTGCGGTCCTTCGCAAGCATCTTGATAGCATCGGCATGCTGAGCTAGTGCGAGGTGAGTCTAGTTGGCGTAGACACGCGCGTTGTCGAACTCCTTCTGGGTCTCGTGCAGCATAAAGTCCAAATGCTCCACGTGGTACTTCAGCACCGGGTGTGATGACAGTGCCATGGGTCCTCCGGTGGGGTCGTGCCTTGCGAAGTGAGCAAAGCGAGTCCCCTGAAGCTCAGTCACGTGCTATCCGCACAGACGGGCAAGTGCTTCCTGCAGATCACGAGCGAGTCCGTCCAGCCAGTTGCTTTCCCTGATGGAAAAGAGGATCCTCTCAGAAGTAGGAGGCTCCATCTTGCCCCTCAGATCAGCGGTAATAACCACTGAAGTTCCCTCCGGGCTGGTCGTTGACCTCGGTTCCGTAGAACTCCAAGTGCGGGCACTCGAGAAGGTCGGACAAAGCATCCAAGTCCCTCTCGAAAACCAAGTCCCCACCATTGCCCAGCTGGTAAAACTTGGTGTTGGCTCCTTCCATCGAAAGTGAATTGGATGAGTGAGTTAGAAGTGAACAAGTGTGGCAAAATTTTATGTAGATTCATCAGGAAGAGCATGGATTCTCATTTTGGAAAAGATCTCAAGGAAAAGAGAGTGAATAATTATTCAAAATATTCACTTCATTTGTTTTGAAACTAAGTTTTTCGAGACGTCCATTCTAACTAGGGTCTCCTAAGGTCGAACAATGTCGGGGGGAAGACCCGGGTAGGGCAATGGACGCGGAGCGGCCGGCTTGAGGACGGCCGGCTCGCGGCAAAGGCCGGTGAGGAGCGGCCGGCTGGGCCGTGGCCGGCTGCCTCGGAAGCCGGGCGGCTCTAAGTCCTAGTCGGCCTGGCTGCGGCCTTCAACGCTGTAGCTGGGCCGGCTTCCACAAGCCATATCCGGCGGGGTTTGGCCTCGAGACCGACTCGATTGGCGAGTCTTGCACTAGAAGGAGCCGGGTAGGTGATCCGGGTTAAAGGTTCACGCTGACCTCATCTCCCGTAAAGTACGGGGCACTGTAAAGCAGCAGTGCCACGCCCCGGACAGGCCATCATGGCGTACGTCGAGCCGTACGCGCTACGAGCATGATGGCCGACAACGACGGCACCTCACGCGGCCGGCACAGCGGGCGGATGGGACGTGCCACTATGCTCAACGGCTCCCCGATGTCGGCGCCTCGGGAAGGGACGGGAGCCGAAGCCGGCCATGCCGGCCACTAGACTTTAGGGACTTATATGTAAAGTGCCGGTGCCTATAAGCCGGGCTACCCCCCTCGTGCGGGGGACGATCGATCAGTTCTCATTCACTTGTCTTAGAGCTGCCCTGTGAGAGAGACCTTCGTCTACCTTAGCCTCCCGGGAGCAGCCGGATATACGGCTCAAGGAGCACCATTGTCTGTGTCATATCATATACACTCATAGCAGGAGTAGAGGTGTTACCTCCATCGGAGGGCCTCGAACCTGGGTACGTCGCCGTGTCGCTCGTGCCCATGCCCGCATCCGGATACCGCCTGAGACCACAAGGAACCACATCGATTTGCCACCCTATGGCATATGTCATGACAATACCACGACATTTGGCGCCCGCGTGGGGCCTTCGGCGTCCGCGGCCGGTGTCTCCATCCGGACGGGCCTCACCCTGCCGGCGAGAGGGTCGCTTGGGCTTGGTCTGGAGATTCGGCTCCCTCGGCGTCGCGACATGGGCTGCTTCGCCGACCGGCCATTCCCTGCCGGCGGCATCATCCTTCGGCGGCTTCGACGTCTCGTCGCCACCGTCGCACCACCGCGCTGCCGCGAGATCGTGCGCTGTGCAAGCCCTCTGGAGCCGGCGCCAGCCTCACCACCACCGGCCCCTGCATCATGCGGAGGTCATGGCCACCGGCGCGACGCGCGGGGGCAAGTCACGCGCATCCGTGGGCCGATCTTTGGAGCGCGAAGCAGCTGCGGCGCATCCGCCTCGGGCGCAAAGGCGCCGCCACCACCGTCCGAGGGCGGAGGAAGTCCGGGCAAAGCTGAGCACCCCGCTCACGCCGGCGCCGACCCCACCACCATCGAAGGACACGGAGGCACGCCGCTCCTCACTCGGGCAAACGGAGAGCGGGCGCTGCAAGCGCCAGTGGGAGATCACCAGCGCGAGTTCAACCGCGCCCACGGCCTCACGCCGCCGGCGACAGCCCAGCAGAGCCGGCCAGATCCCGCCGGAGAGGAGGCGGCCAGGCGCGAGATCGCCGGGACGGCGATCGTCTCCAACGTATCGATAATTTCTTATGTTCCATGCTACTTTATTGATGATACCTACATATTTTATACATTATATGTCATATTTATGCAATTTACGGAACTAACCTATTAACAAGATGCCGAAAAGCCATTCTTTGTTTTGCTGTTTTGGTTTTGAAATCCTAGTAAGAAATATTCTCGGAATTGGACGAAACTTTCGCCCGGTTCTATTTTTGCACGAAGCTTCCGGAAGACCGAAGACCTAACGAAGTGGCCACGAGGCAGCCCGGGGGTGGCGGCGCGGCCTGGGGTTTGGCCGCGCGGCCTGCCCCCTGGGCCCTCGTGTGGCCCCCTCGCGTTGACCTTCCGCCTGCTTAAAGCCTCCCGTCGCGAAACCCCGGTGCAAGAGAGCCACGATGCGGAAAACCTTACGGAGACGCCGCCGCCGCCGTCCCATCTCGGGGGATTACGGAGATCGCCTCCGGCACCTTGGGAGAGGGATTCATCTCCGGAGGACTCTACACGCCATGGTCGCCTCCGGAGTGATGAGTGAGTAGTTCACCCCCTGGACCATGGGTCCATAGCGGTAGCTAGATGGTCGTCTTCTCCTTGTTGTGCTTCATTGTTAGATCTTGTGAGCTGCCTAACATGATCAAGATCATCTATATGTAATTCTATATGTTGTGTTTGTCGGGATCCGATGGATAGAGAGTACTATGATTATGGTGATTATCA
Source organism: Lolium multiflorum (assembly GCA_030979885.1). Taxonomy (NCBI): domain Eukaryota; kingdom Viridiplantae; phylum Streptophyta; class Magnoliopsida; order Poales; family Poaceae; genus Lolium; species Lolium multiflorum. Next base: position 160,698 of record JAUUTY010000568.1, on the reverse strand, counting down.
ATCTATTGTTCATGTGTTGTTTATGATCTTGCATGCTCTCCGTTATTAGTAGAGGCTCGGCCAAGTTTTTACTCTTAACTCCAAGAGGGAGTAATTATGCTCGATAGTGGGTTCATGCCTTCATTGATACCTGGGACGTGACAGAAAGTTCTAAGGTTGTGATGTGCTGTTGCCACTAGGGATAAAACATTGATGCTATGTCTAAGGATGTAGTTATTGATTACATTACGCACAATACTTAATGCAATTATCTGTTGCTTTGCAACTTAATACTGGAGGGGGTTCGGACGATAACCTGAAGGTGGACTTTTTAGGCATAGATGCAGTTGGATGGCGGTCTATGTACTTTGTCGTAATGCCCAATTAAATCTCACTATATTTACCGTGTCATGTATATGCATTGTTATGCCTTTCTCTATTTGTCAATTGCTCGACTGTAATTTGTTCACCCAACATGCTTTTATCTTATGGGAGAGACACCTCTAGTGAACTGTGGACCCCGGTCCTATTCTTTCCATAGCATACAATCTACTTGTTTTATTATTTTCTTTGCAAACATCTTCCACTCGTACGTTTAATCCTTTATTCTGCAAGCGGTGAGATTGACAACCTCACTTGTTTCGTTGGGGCAAAGTACTTTGGTGTGTTGTGCAGGTTCCTAGTTGGCGCCGGAATCCCTGGTGTTGCGCCGCATCACATTTCGCGACCATCAACCTTCAACGTGCTTCTTGGCTCCTCCTGGTTTGATTAAACCTTGGTTTCTTTCTGAGGGAAAACTTGCTACTGTGCGCATCATACCTTCCTCTTGGGGTTCCCAACGAACGTGTGAGTTACACGCCATCAAGCTCTTTTTCTGGCGCCGTTGCCGGGGATCTGAAGAAAAGTTACACCACAAAGATTTCTATCTCCCACGTCAACTGCAGCCGCACTTTTTTGGCGCGTTGCGGGAGATCAAGTTTCTGCTGCAGGGGAGTCTCCACTTCTCAATCTCTTTACTTTGTTTTTGTCTTGCTTTATTTTAGTTACTACTTTGTTTGCTGCACCTAAACAAAACACAAAAAAATTAGTTGCTAGTTTTACTTTATTTACTGTCTTGCTCTCTATATCAAAAACACAAAAAAATTAGTTACTTGCATTTAGTTTACTTTCATTATCATGTCTAGTCCTGTACTTGTTTTTATATTTTCACTAGTTAGGCTTAATGGAAAACAACAAAAAAAATAGAGATCTTTATAGTATTTATCTTGAGTTAGGACATGATGTGTTTGAAGAGAAAATTAAAAAACCCATGGAACTTTGTTTGCAAAATAGTTGTAGCAATGTTATTAGCATGAACTCTTTGAACACCATTATTGCTAAAGCTATGGAAGAATTTAAGCTTGGGGAAGCTGGTTGTGATATTTTTAGTCCCCCAAGCATGGAGGAGAAAATTTACTTGGATGATACTTTACCTCCTATATATGATGCTTGCAATGATGAATATGATATTTTCAGTCCACCTATTATTGAGGAAAAAATTAATTATGATTACAATATGCCTCCTATATATGATGATTATGGTGATGAGAATAATGATAGTTATTTTATTGAATTTGCTCCCACTACAATTAATAGTAATGATTATGCTTATGTGGAGAGTAATGATTTTATGCATGTAGCTCATGACAAGAATGTTGTATGTGATAGTTATATTGTTGAGTTTGTTCATGATGCTACTGAAAGTTATTATGAGAGAGGGAAACATGGTTATATGCATCTTAATAATATTAAGTTTCCCCTCTTTATGTTGAGAATCTTGAAATTGCACTTGTGTTGCTTTTCTATGCTTGCCACTTTGTTCTTCATGAATCTATTTGTGTACAAGATTCCTTTTCATAGGAAGTGGGTTAGGCTTAAATGTGTTTTGAATTTGCTTCTTGATGCTCTCTTTTGCATCAACTCTTATTACTGAGCTCATCTTAATGGCTATAAAGAAAGAACTTCTTGGGAGATAACCCATGTTTTTACTACAGCAATTTTTTGTTTTATTGAGTCTTGGAAGTTGTTTACTACTGTAGCAACCTCTCCTTATCATGTTTTTGTGCCAAGTAAAGTTTCTATGTCAAAGTTGATGTTATATTTGGGATCGCTGCACAGAAACAGCATTGCTGTCTGTCACGAATCTGGGCATAATTCTCTGTAGAAAATTCGAAAAATCTGCCAATTTACGAGCGTGATCCTCAGATATGTACGCAACTTTCATTAGTTTTGAGTTTTTCCATTTGAGCAAGTCTGGTGCCATTTATAAATTCGTCTTTACGGACTGTTCTGTTTTTGACAGATTCTGCCTTTTATTTCGCATTGCCTCTTTTGCTATGTTGGATTTATTTCTTTGATCCATTAATGTCCAGTAGCATTATGCAATGTCCAGAAGTGAAAAGAATGATTGTGTCACCTCTGAATGTGTGAATTATTAATGATGCACTAACCCTCTAATGAGTTTGCTTGAAGTTTGGTGTGAAGGAAGTTTTCAAGGGTCAAGAGGAGAATGATATACTATGATCAAGAGGAGTGAAAGCTCTAAGCTTGGGGATGCCCCGTGGTTCATCCCTGCATATTTAAGAAGACTCAAGCGTCTAAGCTTGGGGATGCCCAAGGCATCCCCTTCTTCATCGACAACATCATCAGGTTCCTCCCCTGAAACTATATTTTTATTCAGTCACATCTGGTGTTCTTTACTTGGAGCGTCGGTTTGTTTTTGTTTTGTTTTTGTTTGAATAAAATGGATCCTAGCATTCACTTTGGGGGAGAGAGACACGCTCCGCTGTTGCATATGGACACATGTGTCCTTAGGCTTTACTCATAATGTTCAAGGCGAAGTTTCTTCTTCGTTAATTTGTTATATGGTTGGAATTGGAAAATGCTACATGTAGTAATTCTAAAATGTCTTGGATAATGTGATACTTGGCAATTGTTGTGCTCATGTTTAAGCTCTTGCATCATATGCTTTGCACCCATTAATGAAAAATACAGAGCTTGCTAAAATTTGATTTGCATATTTGGTTTCTCTAAGGTCTAGATAATATCTAGTATTGAGTTTTGAACAACAAGGAAGACAGTGTAGAGTCTTATAATGTTTACAATATGTCTTTTATGTGAGTCTTGCTGCACTTGTTCATCCTTGAGTTTGCTTCAAATAACCTTGCTAGCCTAAACCTTGTATCGAGAGGGAATACTTCTCATGCATCCAAAATCCTTGAGCCAACCACTATGCCATTTGTGTCCACCATACCTACCTACTACATGGTATTTACCCGCCATTCCAAAGTAAATTGCTTGAGTGCTACCTTTAAATTCCATCATTCGCCTTTGCAATATATAGCTCATGGGACAAAATAGCCTTAAAAACTATCGTAGTATTGAATATGTACTTATGCACTTTATATTTTATTAAGTTGCTTGTTGTGCGATAACCATGTTGGGGAACGCCATCAACTATTGTTGAATATCATGTGAGTTGCTATGCATGTCCGTCTTGTGAAGGTCTATCATTTTAGTGGTTGGAGCATGCAAAATTGTTAGAGAAGAACATTGGGCCGCTAACTAAAGCCATGAATCATGGTGGAAGTTTCGATTTGGACATATATCCTCAATCTCATATGAGAATAATAGCTGCTACATGCTTATGCATTAAAGAGGAGTCCATTATCTGTTGTCCATGTTGTCCCGGTATGGATGTCTAAGTTGAGAATAATCAAAAGCGAGAAATCCAAAATGCGAGCTTTCTCCTTAGACCTTTGTACAGGCGGCATGGAGGTACCCTTTGTGACACTTGGTTGAAACATGGCATGCAAAGATCCGGTAGTCCAAGTTAAGTAGGACGAGGTGCGGGCACTATTAGTATACTATGCGTGAGGCTTGCAACTTGTAAGATATAATTTTCATAACTCATATGCTTTATTACTACCGTTGACAAAATTGTTTCATGTTTTCAAAATAAAAGCTCTAGCACAAATACACCAATCGATGCTTTCCTCTGCGAAGGACCATTCTTTTACTTTTTATTGTTGAGTCGGTTTACCTATCTCCTTCCACCTTAAGAAGCAAACACTTGTGTGAGCTGTGCATTGATTCCTACATACTTGCATATTGCACTTGTTATATTACTTTATGTTGACAATATCCATGAGATATACATGTTACAAGTTGAAAGCAACCGCTGAAACTTAATCTTCTTATGTGTTGCTTCAACACCTTTACTTTGATTTATTGCTTTACGAGTTAACTCTTATGCAAGACTTATTGATGCTTGTCTTGAAGTACTATTCATGAAAAGTCTTTGCTATATGATTCGGTTGTTTACTCATGTCATTACCTTTGCTTTGATCATGCATTCATTACATATGTTTACAAATAGTATGATCAAGATTATGATGGCATGTCACTTAGAAATTATCTTTGTTATCGTTTACCTGCTCGGGACGACAGATAAAAGGGGTGATACGTCCAACGTATCGATAATTTCTTATGTTCCATGCTACTTTATTGATGATACCTACATGTTTTATGCACATTATATGTCATATTTATGCATTTTGGAACTAACCTATTAACAAGATGCCGAAGTGCCAGTTCCATTATTTGCATTTTTGGTTTCAGAAATCCTAGTAAAGAAATATTCTCGGAATTGGACGAAACTTTCGCCCGGGGTTCTATTTTGCACGAAGCTTCGGAAGACCGAAGACCTAACGAAGTGGGGCCACGAGGCAGCCAGGGGGGTGGCGGCGCGGCCTAGGGTTTGGCCGCGCGTTCTGGGCCCCTCGTGTGGCCCTCGCGTTGACCCTCCCGCAAGCCTCCGTCGCGAAACCCCCGTGCGAGAGCCACGATACGGAAAACCTTACGGAGACGCCGCCGCCGCGAATCCCATCTCGGGGGATTACGGAGATCGCCTCCGGCACCCTGCGGAGAGGGGATTCATCTCCGGAGGACTCTACACCGCCATGGTCGCCTCGGAGTGATGAGTGAGTAGTTCACCCCTGGACCATGGGTCCATAGCGGTAGCTAGATGGTCGTCTTCTCCTTGTTGTGCTTCATTGTTAGATCTTGTGAGCTGCCTAACATGATCAAGATCATCTATATGTAATTCTATATGTTGTGTTTGTCGGGATCCGATGGATAGAGTACTATGATTATGGTGATTATCAATCTATTGTTCATGTGTTGTTTATGATCTTGCATGCTCTCCGTTATTAGTAGAGGCTCCGGCCAAGTTTTTACTCTTAACTCCAAGAGGGAGTAATTATGCTCGATAGTGGGTTCATGCCTTCATTGATACCTGGGACAGTGACAGAAAGTTCTAAGGTTGTGATGTGTTGTTGCCACTAGGGATAAAACATTGATGCTATGTCTAAGGATGTAGTTATTGATTACATTACGCACAATACTTAATGCAATTATCTGTTGCTTTGCAACTTAATGCGGAGGGGGTTCGACGATAACTGAAGGTGGACTTTTTAGGCATAGATGCAGTTGGATGGCGGTCTATGTACTTTGTCGTAATGCCCAATTAAATCTCACTATATTTACCATGTCATGTATATGCATTGTTATGCCTTTCTCTATTTGTCAATTTACCTAGTTGTAATTTGTTCACCCAACATGCTTTTATCTTATGGGAGAGACACCTCTAGTGAGCTGTGGACCCCGGTCCTATTCTTTCCATAGCATACAATCTACTTGTTTCTGTTTTCTTTGCAAACATCTTCCACTCGATACGTTTAATCCTTTGTTTGACAAGCCGGTGAGATTGACAACCTCACTGTTTCGTTGGGGCAAAGTACTTTGGTTGTGTTGTGCAGGTTCCTAGTTGGCGCCGGAATCCCTGGTGTTGCGCCGCATCACATTTCGCGACCATCAACCTTCAACGTGCTTCTTGGCTCCTCCTGGTTCGATTAAACCTTGGTTTCTTTACGAGGGAAAACTTGCCGTAGCAGGACCTTCCTCTTGGGGTTCCCAGCGAACGTGTGAGTTACACGCCATCAGCGGCGCGGCATCGGCTCCGTCGGAGCAACCCGTCTACAACACCCCGACAAGAACATGCTCGCGGTGAAGCTGCCGCGGAAGAGCTGCGCCGCCTCGAAGGCGCGAGTTACGCCGCCGGGCGGGTGACTAGGCTGTGAAGGCGGCCAACCGGCGACCAAGGACCCCAGTGCGCCCATGCCCAGAGCTTCTCACGCTCGTGGCGCTGCGACAGCGCCAGGGAGCGTCAGGGACACGCCGAGTCCACCTCACCGTGGCGGCGGGAGCCGGGAACACCCATGCAAGTTCCAGCCGCCCAAGCCGGCCGCCCAGCGCAGCGGCCGCAGCCGGCCACCATCAAGCCGGCACGACGACGAAGAGTACGAGAGGCCATCCACCATCAAGCACCACGCGGCTCCAGAGGCCAGCGGCCAGCGCCAGCCGGCCGCTCCCGGCTGGGCCGCGCGTCGAGCCAACCGACGCCCAGAGATCGCCTCGACCGGCTGGTCGAATCCCGCATCGCGGAGGAAGAAGGGCCAGCCGGCCCCAAGTGCTCGGGCCGCGGATCCTCAACGAGCCCATGATCGACGGCTTCCAGCTCCCCCGCGACACGCCCAAGTACGACGGCACGGCCAAGCCGGAGGGCTGGCTGCAGGACTACTCCACCGCAGTCGGCATCGCCAAGGGCAACAAGCGCTGGGCCGTGCGCTACTCCCCCCTCATCGGCTCCGCCCGCACATGGCTCAACAACTTGCCAGCCGGCAGCATCAACGGCTGGCTCGACTTCGAGGACGCCTTCATCGGCAACTTCACCGGCACCTACCGCGGCCGGGTCGCCCGACAGCTGGAGATGTGCAAGCAGGGCGCGGACGAGACGGACCGTGCATACCACGCGCTGGTGCGAGATGCGCAACTCCTGCACGTCCACGAGATCCAGGCGGTCGGCTTCTTCATGGCCGGACGGCCCAACACCATGTTGTGGCACAAGCTGCGCCGCAGTGAACCCAGACGATGGCTGCCTTGATGGCCATCGCGGACCAGTATGCGCTGGCTGAAGGAACCGGCAAGCACGCCGGCTGAGATTTCGCCGGCTCCATCCAGGCGGGACAACAACAAGCGGCCCAGGGCCGGCGGCGAGGGCGGCCACCCGGCAGCGGCGGGACAACTACCGCGGCAAGAGGCACAGCGCGACCAGCCGGACCGCCGGTACGGCTCGGCCACGTGGCAGCCGTGTCGGACCACGCGGCGGCTGGAAGCCGGCGCGAAGCGACGGACCGGCCTGGAAGCCGAAGTACACCTTCGAGCAGATGCTCGACTCGCCGTGCAAGTACCACAGCGGCAAGACCCCCTCCAACCACTCCCCCCGCGACTGCCACTTCATGAAGCGGCTGACGAGCGCGAGCCCCTTCCGCCTCCACCCCCACCTCCACCAGCCGGCGGGCCGGGTGGCCAAGCCGGCGCAGAAGCCAACAACCTCGAGCACCACGAGGCTAACCAAGTGCACCATGGCGGCGGTACCTGGCTGAGGATGCCACCTACATCATCTTCACCTCCGAGCCCGAGGACAAAACGAGCCGGCAGCGCCGTTCCCTCGAAGTCAACGCGGTCATGCCGCCGGTCCCCCAGTACCTAAACTGGTCAGGGCAGGCCATCACTTTTGATCGCCGAGACACGCTGTCCTGCCAAAGCCGGGCAGCTACGCCATGGTCCTCGACCCCACCCTTGGCACAACCCGGCGCAGCGTGCGCTTCTCGCGTGTCCTCATCGACGGGGCAGCAGCATCAACATTCTCTACCGCGACACCGCCCGCAAGCTGGGCATCCAGGAGGCCGAGTTGCGCCCCACCCCCACCGTCTTCCGCAGCATCGTGCCAGACTGCTGCCAGCCGATCGGCCGGATCACCCTGGAGGTCATGTTCGGCAAGGCGGACAACTTCCGCACGGAGAACATCGAGTTCGAGGTGGTGGACCTCGTGAGTCCCTACCACGCGCTCCTGGGCAGGCCGGCCCTGACCAAGTTCATGGCGGTGCCCCATTATGGGTACCTGAAGCTACCCAGCCCCAAGGGGGTCATCACCGTAGCCGCGACTACCGCCGCTCCATGGACTGCGCCACGCAGGGCTCCAAGATGGCCCAGACGCTGGTCATCGCCACCGGAAGCAGCTCATCCACGACGCCGTCGCCTTGGCTAAGGCCGCGCAGGCGGACATGCCGGCTGTGGGCAACCCGGCTGGGACGACTCACTTCCAGCCGGCCGACAACACCAAGAAGATCTGCTCGACCCGGCCCAGCCGGACAAGTACGTCACCATCGGTGCCGGCTTGAGCAGCAAATAGGAAAGCGAGCTCACCAGCTTCCTCCGTGAGAATCGGGACATCTTCGCATGGTCTCCAAGGGACATGCCGGGTGTCTGCAGGGAGTTGGTGACACCACCTCCACGTCGGGCTGACCAAGCCGGTGAAGCAGCCTCTCGGCGCTTCGCCGAAGAACAGAAGGAAGGCCATCGGTGAAGAAATCGCCTGGCTCCTAGCTGCCGGCTTCATCATGGAAGTGCTGCACCGGGTGGTTGGCGAACCCGGTCCTGGTTTTGAAGAAGAACGGCTCCTGGCGCATGTGTATCGACTACCAGCCTCAACAAGGCGTGCCCGAAGGACCCCTTCCCCCTGCCGCGCATAGATCAAGTTATAGACTCGACTGCCGGCTGTGAATTGTCTTTTCTAGATGCCTACTCAGGCTACCACCGGATTCCTTTGAATCCGGCTGATCAAATAAAGACTTCGTTCATTACCCCGTATGGGGCTTACTGCTACACGACTATGCCATTCGGCTTGAAAAATGCAGGCGCCACCTACCAAAGGTGCATGCAAAAGTGTTTGCGGGATCAAATCGGCAGAAATGTTCACGCATACGTGGATGATGTCGTTGTAAAACCAAGGAGATGCCTACTCCTTGATGACTTGAGAGAAACCTTCACCAATCTGCGAAGATTCCGGATGAAGCTCAACCGGCCAAGTGCACGTTCGGCGTGCCAGCCGGCCAACTCCTGGGCTACCTCGTCTCTCGGCGAGGAATCGAAGCCAACCCAGAGAAGATCGGTGCCATTGAGAAGATGGAGCTGCCGCAGTGCCTCAAGGACGTCCAGAAGTTCACCGGATGCCTGGCCTCCTTGAGCCGCTTCGTCAGCCGTGGGGGAGAGGCACTGCCCATGTACCAGCTGCTGAAGAAATCGGACAAATTTGTCTGGTCACCGCAGGCGGATGAAGCCTTCCGTGACTTAAAGCGCGTACTTTCGACCGCGCCCATCCTCGCATCGCCGGCTTCGATGGAGCCGATGTTGTTGTACATCGCTGCCACCAATCGTGTGGTTAGCGTCGTCCTGGTGGTGGAGCGCAAGGAAGCCGGCAAGGAGCAGTCGGTCCAGCGCCCGTCTACTATCTCAGCTGCTGTCCCAGTCAAAGCAGAACTACCCCCACTACCAGAAGGTCACCTACGGCGTGTACATGGCGGCCAAGAAGCTCAGGCACTACTTCCAGGAGCATCCCATCAAGGTGGTGGCCACAGCACCCTTGGCGGAAATCATTGGCAGCAAGGACGCCAACGGCCGGGTCGCCAAGTGGGCCCTGGAGCTAGCCGCCCACACCATCATCTACGAGCCGCGCACGGCCATCAAGTCGCAGATCCTCGCGGACTTCTTCGTCGGGGCCGGATGCAATGCCTGCCGCCTGTGCCTGACTCCACGCCTGGAGCTGCACTTCGACGGCTCGAAGATGCGAAACGGCTTGGGAGCCGGCATCGTCGTCACTTCCCCCAAGGGAGATCGGCTGGACTATGTCCTGCAGATCCACTTCGCCGCATCCAACAATGTGGCGGAGTATGAAGCGCTCATTCATGGGCTGAAGCTGGCCAAGGAGATTGGCGTGCGTCGCATCCTCTGCTTCGGCAACTCCGACTTGGTTATACGGCAAGCATCGGGCGACTGGGACGCGAAGGACGCCAACAGGCCTCATACCGTTTCCACGTCCAGCAGCTATCCGGCTTCTTCGATGGCTGTGAATTCCACCATGTGCCACGGGCAAACAATGAGCGGCAGATGCCCTATCCAAGATTGGCTCGACCGGCAAGCCATTCCGCGGGCGTTGCCCTGGCGATTCTCAAAAAACCGTCCATCATACGTCACCGGACTCGGATTCCATATTCGTGCCGGCTGACCCGGAGGCTTCTCAGCCAAACCCGGGCTTCATTGCCCAAGTCGGGGGCTCATCAGCCAAACCCGCCGGCTTCTCAGCCGAACCCGGGGGCTTATCGGTCCAACGCGGGGGCTTCTCAGCCAAACTCGGGGGCTTCTCAGCCAAACCCGCCGGCTTCACAGCCGAACCGGCGACACGCAGTCGAACTAGGAAGCTCCGAAGATGGAGGCCTTGGTGGTTAGCGTGTTTGAAATAAAATGCGTACCATCATGGGCACAAGAATTCCTCTCCTACCTCACCGATGGTGTGCTGCCCAATGACAGGGTTCAAGCCAGGCAGATTGAGAGAAGGGCCAAGGCCTATACAATCATCAACCACGAGCTGTACAAACGCAGCGTAAGTGGGGTGTTCCAGCGGTGCGTCGAGCCGGCTGAAGGGATTGAACTCCTACGGGAAATCCACCAGGGAGACGCCTCCTCTCCGAGCCATAGTGGCCAAAGCTTTCCGGCACGGTTTTTACGCTGCGCTCAGAGACGCAGAAGACTTGGTGAAGAAGTGCAACGGCTGCCAGCGCTTCGCAAAGCAAAGGCAAACGCCGGCTTCCGCCCTAAAAACCATCCCCATTACCTGGCCGTTTGCCGTATGGGGCTTGGATATGGTGGGCCCATTCAAGACAGCCCGAGGCGGCATGACACATCTCTTGGTGATGATTGATAAATTCACTAAGTGGATCGAGGCCAAGCCGATCAAGAAGCGGATGGCTCCACGCTGTCACATTCCTCAAGGAGATAATCGCGAGATACGGCTACCCGCATAGCATCATCACCGACAACGGCGGCAACTTCGCCGAAGGCATTTTCAAGCGCTACTGCGGAGATGGGGATCCGAATGGACCTATCATCCGTAGCACACCCGGAGACCAACGGCCAAGTGGAGAAGGCAAATGGCTTGATCCCTGCGGCATCCAGGCCTCGGCTGGTGGAGCCGCGAGCGCTCAGCCGGTGCTGGTTGAGAGCACCCAGCGTGTTGTGGAGCCTGCGCACAACACCAAACCGCTCGGTCGGCTTCAACCCTTCTTCCTCGTATACGGGGCTGAAGCCGTCCTGCCGACTGACATCGAGCACGACGCGCCCAGGATCAAGCTATACACGAAGCCGAAGCCAAAGAAGCTCGCGAAGATGGAGTCGACCTGGTTGAAGAGGTCCGGCTGATGGCCGAGTCCAGGTCCGCCGTATACCAGCAAAGCCTCCGTCGCTATCACAGCCGGAAGGTCAAGTCCTTAGCATTACGAGAAGGAGACCTAGTGCTCGGGCTGATCCAACGGACAGCCGGACAGCATAAACTAGCATCCCCATGGGAGGGTCCCTTCATCGTGAGCAAGGCAGTAGGCAATGATTCCTACTATCTCATAGATGCCCAAGAGGCCAAAAAGAACAAGGCGAGCAAAACTGACGAGGAGACAAAACGTCCCTGGAATGTCAGGTTGCTTCGACCATTTTACACTTGAGAGCAGGAATGTATGTATCCCTTGTATCCCTTTTGTAAGCTATGAAAAAGCATGCGCCAAGAGCGCCGTTTCCGACAAGTTTTTTCTACTTCGTTTCGCCAATTGGCTTGAACCCTTTCACGCGACGGCTTAGTAACGTGATCGATTTCCGACAGCCGGCTTCCGACCAGCTACAGACCGCAACCCGCGTCTGGCGGGAGTAAGGCCTAGGGAACCAACACGCAACGACTAAGGAAAGAGTAAGCGAGTTGACTTGCAACCTTTCATAAAAGTGCCGGACTGCCGAAATCGACTCGTTCGACTGAAATACTATCGGCCTCACCCGGCGGCACGCTCTTGATCCGGCGACGGACGCAAGTCGGACGTACGACCGGCAAGGGCACAGCCAAAGAGTGGGGCGGATGGGAAAAGCGAACAAGTCGGAAGAAAGCAAGCCGGCACACAAATGATTAACAAACACACTAAAGTGCATCATAATAAAAAAGGCGATAATATTGTCTTTACATAGGCACCCGGCATTCCGGGGATTTAATAATTTGTCTTGGCAAAAGCGAAATTACATGAACAGGAAAGTCTAGGCACCGGCTGGAGAGGACCAGCCGGATCAACAGCAGGTGGCGGAGAATCCATCTCGGCCCCTTCGTCTTCAAGCTCCTCCTCCTCATCAGAGTGGGGATCCGCGATGAAGAGGCGTTTGTCGACAAAGTCGGCGATGGCGCTGGCTCGGGCAAGCGGGCGGCCTTCTGTTCAGCCGAGAGCTCCTCCTCCACGCCGGCTCGCCGATACTCGAGCTGCCCAGGTCCACCTCGTTGTACCAGGAGAGGACAAAAGATAGCGCCATATCGGCGCCGGCCACGCGTGGCAGACCCCTTCCGATCGATGAAGCGATCCGGCGCTGCTCGATCAAGAAGTGAGGCGGAGATGTCTTGCGGCGCCTGCCGCAGACCACGACATCGGGACCAGCTCCTCGCCGCGCTGCCGGAGCTCCAGCCAAACTTGGTGATGGGCTCGACGCGGGCGCCGGGGACGACATGTGGTCCTCACATGGTGAAGCTCTGAGCTGCCCTCGCCAGTCGCCCGCCCCCTGGACTCGCGCGCATCGCCAACGGCTGCCGAAGCCCCGCGCAAGGAAGGCCGCTGCAAGGAAAAAGCATGTCAGAGATCATCAAAGCCGAAATAAGCAGAAAAATGCAAATTTTCAAGTCCTAAAGTAAGGCGGCGGCAGCGGCACGGGCCGACTGCCCCCAGCCCGAGATGGAGATTCCGAAGCTCTAAAGTAGGGTGGCGGCAGCCGCACGAACCGCGCCCCGAAGATGGAGATTTCGAAGGATAAAGAAAAAGAGGCGGCGGCGGCGGCACGACCAGCCCAGCCCGAAGATGGAGATAGCGAAAAAAGATAAGTTTCTGCAGCCGGCTACCAACGGAGGCCAGCGGCCGAAAGCGGCAAAGGGGAAGGAAACATAGACACTCACCAAAAAACCGCGATCGATCGTGCCAATCAGGTCCGTCCAGTGCTTGGCGGTAGCCATCAGCTCCGTGGACTTGGCGGTGACCTCCTTCCGAAGCGCAAGCCGCTGCTTCTCCACTTCGTCCAGCCGCCGGCTCGGATCCTCCACCTTCTCCTTCTCTGCCGTCCTAAGGGAGGCGAGCTCGGCGAGATGGTTCTTCTCCAGCAGGCGCAGCCGCGTCAGCTCCCCGTCGGCCACCTTGAGCTTGGCGGCTGCGGATCGCCCGCCTCCTCGCTCTCGGTGCAGCGGCGCGAGCAACCGGAGATCCCTCTCCGGCTGCGGGACCTTGGCGGCCTCAACTGCGAAGGCAGCCGGAAAGAAATGTCAGCCAACAAAGACAAAAGAAAGAAGACATTGAGCCAAAAGAAGCAAGAGCTTACCCTTGACAGCTTCCAGCTCACGAGCCAAGGTGCCCCGCTCAATCTTGGCCTTGTGGTAGCTGGTCACCACCTTGTTGTACAAGACGGTGCGTCGCTCGTCGACCACATGAAAAAGAGTCAATCGTTTAGGCGAAACCTGGGCCGGCTCCGAGCCGGCGGCCCATGCCTCGGAGGGCTACCAAGATAACAATAAAATCGCAGAAAATAAGATGGGAAGCCACCTACCTTGTCGGCATCCTCCAGCGTCGACAGCTGGGCCATAACCTCGGCGGCCTTGTTCTTCAAGGCGGCTCGGAGAGAAAAGCATCTTCAAGGGCGCCGTGCCGGGGCTCCCTCCCGGCTGATTATCTCGCGAGGAGTCCGCACTGGTTCCAGGCCTGCTCCATGGTGCCGAGCCGAGCCGGAGTCCCGGCGGACGGCACGCTCACCACCCGGGCACCCTTGGCCACGTGAAGGCTGGTGGGCGACACCGCAGGGGCCTTCGTCTTCCTGCTTGCCAGAGTCGGCGTCCTTAGCACGGGCCGGCTCCTCCCGCTGCGGCTCCTTCCCAGTTGGCTCTGTCCTCGGCGGCTCGAAACCGGGGAGGCGGAGCTGGCTCGGTGGGAACCACCTCCGGCTCTTCGGGCGGCGCAGCTCGCCGGCTCCGGCTCCTGGCCGTGCTTTACCTCGGCCGGCTCCGGCGGTCGGCGGCGGCGGCGCGCGGTGCGAAACGGTCGCCTAGAGTAGGCCCTTGGACCGACTCGCCGGCGCTGAAGAAGGCGCGGCCGAAGAAGATGCCCCCGCGGGAGGCGGCGTAACCACGGGCGGCACCACGACAACGGGCGGCGTGCGCGCGCGTGTCGAAAGCGGCGCGTCGGCTCCTCTGCCGACGGAAGGCGGCGCAGCACGAGCAGCCGCAGAGGCACCGCCTGGGTGAACTTTATGGCGGCCCTGGTCAAACAAACAAAGGAAGTTAAGTGCAAAGCAAGGAAAGAAAAGGAATCAAACAACGAAGAAAACAAAAAGACTTACCGGCCATCTCAGGGACCTTCTTGGGCCCTTGCTGGCGCTGTCTCTTGGCCTGGCCCTCCAGCCTGGCCGTGCTCCCGCCGGCGGCCGCTTCTTCTTCTTCGGCGCGGAAGTCGCCGAGGCGGCAGGCGGCCTCGTGCGCAGAGAGGCACCGCCCGGATCGGTCCCGTGGTGGACGTGGCCGGCTCCACCTCCTCCTCCTCCCGCTGCTCCGGCGAAGGCGGCGGGTTGTGCTCCCCTTGGCCGCCCTGGTCGGGTGCCACCGGCAGGTCATCATCGCCGGCTTGGTCGCCGGCTTGGTCGCCGGCTTGGTCGCCGGCTTGGTCAGCCGGATCCACGAGATCCGCCGTCCAGATCTTGTGCGCCAAGTCGCCGTCCTCGATCTCTTGGCGGGGGAAAATCTAGAAAACAAGAACAGATGGATAACAAGTGGGCCACGCAGCCGCAAGTCGAAAAGCACAAGCTAAAAACACAACTTACCCGCTCGGGCGGCGCGGCCGGTCGTAAAGGCGGCAGCCCCACTCCCAGTCTTCGGCATGTTAGCCTTGGTGATGTTGTTCACCGATGACGACACAGGCCTTGGTGAGCGCCACCCTCGACGTCGGGTCGGATCCGCCGGCCGGACATATGCCCGATCTTGTGAACACGGCCCTGGAGCGGTATCACCGGCGCTCCATGTAGGTGCGAGAGGAGGTCCTCGGCGCTCAGCCGGCCCCGTGACGCACTCCCCAAGAAGTCCCGAGAGGAGATTGACCTCCGCGTCCGGATCGGCGACTTGGCGTTGTGACCCAGTTGCCGGGTGGTCGGAGGAGCGGATTATACTCCGGAAGGTTGATCCGATCGAAGGCTGGGTTGGCGTTCTTCACGTAGAGAAGAACGACATACGCCGATTCTTCAGAGTCGACGATCGGAATCTTCGGAAGAGCGACGGCGAGGGATAGATGGAGAGGAGCGCCGCGGGTCTCGGGCGGCCCTCGGTCATTTGTGACTTGAGGTAGAAAAGCCGGCTCCAGAAATCCACGTCGGGCCTGGCGGCGTAGCCCTCCATGAAGGCCACATAGCGGTGAGGAGGGGACGCATGCGTTGGCGGCAGATGGTGAGGCGCAAGCGAAGAACTCCGAACCGGCGGAAGAAGCGCGAAGCCGGCCACCGCGGTCGAGGTGCGCGCCGAAGGCGACGCGCTCGCCGGGCTCCGGCTTGGGCTCCACCTCCTCGCCGGGCGCTCGCGTGATCACCTGAGGAATCCGGCGGAGGCGCACCAGCCGTTCGATGTCGTCGTCACGCATGTACGAGCCCCTCCAGGACCCGCTGGCGGAGGCCATCGTCGAAGAAGAGGTGGAAGAAGACCAGGAGAGATCGAAGGGCGAGGAAGAACCGCTCTCACCGGAGGAGAGCGCGGTGCGCGAGCGTCGAGCCGCGGGGCCCGTGGCGCCGGCTTGGCGTGCGGGCGGCTGCCGAACGGCGGAGAGCTCCGGCCGCGAAGGTCGCGGGTTCGCGAGAGGTCACCGGAGAAGAAGTGACGGCGTGCGAAGAGCGCGAGTGAAGTGAGAAAGAGAAGTGGAGTGAGGATGCGAGGAAGAAGAAGGGCGCCTCGGAACCGCGGGGCATTTATAGCCGCCCGGCGCGCCGGTTGCGTGGCCACGTGGCGATCGTGGGCCACGCCCAGATTTACTGCGGCCATAACTGCCCCCACGACCGCTGCGGTTACCAGAAACCGTCGGGCCACTTCCCCGACCGCACCGGATCCGGAGGAGGCGATGTGACCATACGAAACGGCCACGGCGACGAAGCCGTCGAACGGTCAAGTCGGGCGCGGGGCTCGAGGCGGCGGAGTTGCGGTGTACCGGCGAGGGGACAATAAAATCGACCCGGCCCCAAATTCTGGCAACAAGCCGGAAGTATCATCAACACTTAAGAAAAAGTGAAAACAACAGGAGCAAAAAAGGCGTCGGCTAGAGGAAGCGGACGAAGCGACCGGATGAGGCGCAGCCGGCTGATTGAAAATTTTCAGCTGGCCCCTCCGGGAGCGCCGGAAACAGCGAGAGATATATAGAAGCCGGAAACCTGCCTAGGTCCCTTCTTAACGTAGGACCTTGCCAGCTCGGGGGCTAATGTCGGGGAAGACCCCGGGTAGGGCAATGGACGGAGCGCCGGCAGACAGCCGGCTCGCGGCAAAGGCGGCGAGGAGCAGCGGGTGGAGCCGTGGCCGGCTGCCTCGAGCCGGCTGGCTCTAAGTCCTAGTCGCCTGGCTGCGGCCTTCAACGCTGTGGCCGGGCCGGCTTCCACAAGCCATATCCGACGGGGTCTGTACCTCGGACCGACTCGAGGCAGCGAGTCTTGCACTAGAAGGAGCTGGGTAGGTGATCCGGGTTCAAAGGTCCACGCACCTCATCTCCCGTAAAGTACGGGGCTTGTAGCAGCGGTGCCACGCGCCGGACAGGCCATCATGGCGTACGTCGAACCGTACGCGCTACGAGCATGATGACGACAACGACAGCACCCCCCGCCGCTGACCCGAGCAGGCGGATGGGACGTGCCACTACGCTCAACGGCTCCCTGATGTCAGCGCCTCGGGAAGGACGGGGCCAGCCGGCCATGCGGCCACTAGACTTTAGGGACTTATATGTAAAAGTACCGGTGCCTATATAAACCGGGCTACCCCCTCGTGCGGGGGACGATCGATCAGTTCTCATTCACTTGTCTTAGAGCTGCCCTGTGAGAGAGACCCGTCTACCTTAGCCTCCCGAGCAGCCGGATATACAGCTCAAGGAGCACCATTGTCTTGTTTCTTTACCATATACACTCATAGCAGGAGTAGAGGTGTTACCTCCATCGGAGGGCCTCGAACCTGGGTACGTCGCCGTGTCGCTCGTGCCCATACCCGCATCCGGATACCGCCGTGAGACCACAAGGAACCACATCGATTTGCCACCCTATGGCATATGTCATGACCATACCACGACAAATGGCTCTGATACCAACTTGTCAACACCCGAATTTTTAAGTCCAGATGCCTATTATGCCATACATCACAATCCCAGGAAGATTGTTGTTGCGAGACATAACAGTTGATATCATAAGTCATCATTCATTACAAACCATCATCGTCTTACAAAAGTAGATCACATGATCCAGTATTACAATAATAGTTGATCTATTGATCAACGAACATCACAAATAGCGTAAGCGTAATAGTCGTGGCTATCTAATCCACAGGCCAAAGCTTGACATTAGAAGAACTCCTAGTTGTTGTAGACGTCCTGCTGGACGTCATCTTCATACTGTTGCTCCTCTTCATAGTCTGGCTATTTGAATAGCCAGGGACACAGCCCTGAGTACTTTTAAAGTACTCGCAAACTAATACTAGTGTAAGTCCTATCAGTTTTATTCAGGGGATGCTAAGCTCTAGGTTTATTTGCATAAAGCCAATTTTAGTTCATAAGCATTTCATAAAAGACCCTTCATTTGCTAACTAACTCAAGTGGGAACATTAGTGTCATTCCCACAACTCAGTTGTGATTCAGGTCAAATTCACCATTTCAATTCATCATTCCTTTTTAAGAAAGTATCTGACAACAGAACAGTATGGCCTCTCCAATTGTCTGTAACCGTGGACACGACTATTCGAATAGATGTACACTCTGCAGAGGTTGCACACTTGTGCCACAACATTTGATTACATCCGTCAGGGATAACCCTGAATAATCGTAACTCGGTACGCGGATCATCAACCATAACCTTTCACTTACATACCCTACTATAGGCACCTCTCCCCATGAGCTTGGCCTCCCGAGTGAAGACAAACCGTCAGCACAGGAACTGCAGGAGCTTGGGCCGGACATGCACCTCATTTCACATCATTTCACTTTCAACAGAGGCAGCCTTGGCATAACCCCTATGACGCTTGTTTAGAGGGAACCCATGCTAAGATACATAAACTTCCAGTTAAGCCCTACCCATAATCAGGTATTGTGGGGGTACTAAATAATTGGAATGGTATCGCATCCGAACCCAACCATCAGTTTTTATCAAGTTCACCAAGTCATTCAAGTCACATTCACCTTCAAAATCATTCGATGTCATTTCATTTCACAATGTTCCCATCTAGAGTAGTCAATTTTATTTGTTAGCACTAGCAACTAGTCATGAGGTGTGCTAACTAGCTTTGGTTGCTCTAGGCTAACTTTGATGATCTTGTTCTACTCTAGACCAAGTGAATCATGAATCAAAAAGTAAACTTTGATAAACCAAAAGCAATAAAGCTTGTAAGTAAAAACTTGGGATGGGATCATTAAGCATAAAGTAAAATGTGGGGTGCATGCCCTGCTCTTGTAGAGCTTTGCACTTTGCAAGAATATTAGCTTGCCTTGGTTGGTGTGCTGATCAAAGTGGTCTTCTTCTCCTTGGAAGTAGACCTCCTCCTCCTCTTGGTACTCCTCGGTGACATAGGCATCCCCAATGGGCCTGCCAAAGATGGTACCCGGGATTTACTGAAGGCCCAGGACTCGAAGAATAAGAAGACTCGGAAGCCCATTTAGTTAAGGAAAGATAGATTGTATTAGGAAATATAGAAACTTGTAATCTTACGGGTTGGATACGAAACCCTCCCGAACTCTGTAACTTGTGTATTACGAAACCCTCGACTCCACCCTCTATATAAGGGGGAGTCGAGGGAAGAGAAGATCGAATCTCTGTCAACAGAACCCTAGTTTTCACGATCATCGAGTACTTTTCGGCTGAAACCTTCGAGATCTACTTGCCCTCTACTTCTAGCAAAACCCTAGTCTACAATCTGTAGGAATTGACAAATTAATCCTTTGTCAATTGGCGCCGTCTGTGGGGATTAGAGGTTGCAAGGATCTGATCTCGATGGCACGTCCAGAATCGTCGACTTCGTCGGTGGCCAGCAATGCGATGGATCGAGGTAAACGGGAAAAAACTGATCTAGTCGATTTTATTCCTCACCCGCCCTCCCGTATGGATGCATGTGCCTATCTGGAGGAGCCCATCGTCATGACGTTCGGAGAATTCCGATTTGGCGTCAACAAGGAAGGATCCTACCGTCTCGAAGTTCCGATCTCGTCGGAATTTTCAGCGGTCGATTCTAACTTTTCGTCGAGTGACGAGGAGTTTCGTCGCCACGCTTCGTCGACACCAAGGCAAGCGGAAAGCTCGCCAAGATCTTCAGCAACACATCTTTTGAGTCGTCTGCGGACTCCTTTATAAGCAGCGATTCCGACAGCGTCGACAGCTTCAACTTCATCGACAAATCTGCTGCCATCGGAAAGGTCTTCACCAATCTATATGATGGTGTCACCAATCTGACAAAAATCAATACGCAAAATACCATCAAATCTGTGCAATCGAAGAGGCAGGACGATCAGAACCAGAGACGTCAGAGGCTTTCGACGATTTGGGAAATCCATACATCGATCCCGCTGATCTTAGAAAAGGCTTAGGCACTAAATATGCTGGGTCTTCAACTCGCGCAAGAGTTCAACTCCCGTAGGAAGCATGGGATAGGGCCGCAAAAGCCATGGATGGTTCAGAACCAATGACCACCACTGCTACTGTACAAGAACTACAAGTATACCAATATAGACTTGCTCGAGTAAGTAGAGAGCTGGAAAAACAGACAGCATCCTTGAATAGAAAGGAGGCAGCCTCGCGTCGGGCGTCGAGCAGAGCTTAGTCGACAATCGAAACATCGGCAGATAGCCATAGAGACGCTCGAAGGAGAGCGAGATCTCGGCTGCAAAATATACCTGAAGAAAGAGAGAGGAAACATAATTCAAAATCTCGACATGTCCTTCATGACGATTGATACAAGGGGAAATATCATCCCGAAAACGTTACACATGGCAACGCAAGCTTACATCCTTGCGTCCAGACCACCTCCTGGGGACCCGAGAGAACCATTGTTCAATATGGCAATGGCTGGAGTAGGAGTTATGGGAACAGCGTTCGCAGCCACGCCTCCCGAAGCAAATCCTAGGCAAAATAGTCCACGACCCACCGCAGCGATGCAAG
Organism: Lolium multiflorum; assembly: GCA_030979885.1. Taxonomy (NCBI): domain Eukaryota; kingdom Viridiplantae; phylum Streptophyta; class Magnoliopsida; order Poales; family Poaceae; genus Lolium; species Lolium multiflorum. Next base: position 140,082 of record JAUUTY010000568.1, on the reverse strand, counting down.
ACCCACCAAGAACAAGTGGAGCAAGAGACACGGCGGTTCAAGTAAGGGTGGACAGAGCGACAAGAAAAGAGAGAACGTCGGCACTCACCGAAGTTGCCGACGAAGATATGTGTGGACTCCCGTGCTTTACGAGAAGAGTTCGAAAGACTCGAGTCCCAAAAGGGTTCAAGTTACCCGAGAATTTCAAGAAATTCGACGGCTGCATAATCCCGAGGATTGGCTCGTTGATTATCTCGAGATGGTGAGGCTGGTAGGAGGAACCAGGCAACGGCTATGCAAAGTATCCAAGTTCACTTGAGTGGTGCCGCGAGATCTTGGATAAAGAAACTTCTCCCAGGCTCCATCGACAGCTGGGATAATTTCGAGGACATCTTCGTGAGAAATTTCCGATCCCTGCAAGAAACCTGCATCATTGGAAGAGTTGAGGGCGTGTCGACCGAAACACGATGAGTCGATGAGAAAATATATACGGAGGTGGAATATCATTAAAAACTCGGCAGAGAATATCTGACGAGAGAGCAATAGACGTGTTCGTAGCAGGAATTCGGCGGGGAGATTTCGTCGAGGACTTAGGGAGAACTAACCCTAAGACAATATCGCATTGATGGAGATAGCCAACAAGTGGGCGAGATGGAGAAGACACAATATATAACAAGCGACACAGGTCGCCAGAAGAGGATCGCGGTCGAAATTTTCAAAATAGAAGGCGATTTTCTCGCCAGTTCTACAACAACGATGCTCCTGGCCATATATCGGCTGGTTTCCGGGAAATCCTAGAGGGAATAGTCGAGATGACTATCAAAGGAGTAATGAGCAACAAGGCGACAATAGAGGTGATTCTCGCGGCAACATGCAAAATAGTGGACCAAGGTTTCAAAGACCTTATGTGTCCCCCGAGGAGATGATGAACGGTCCGTGTCAAATGCACTTTTATCTCGACAACAATGGAAAGAGACAATCGGGCATCTCCAAAAAGACTGCCGAAATTTTCAGGCAATGTTGCGAGCCGCAGGAATTGCAAATGCCCAAGCAATGAACAGAAACCCCCAAGGGCCAAGAAGTGAAATCCACCTTCCACCTCCTCCCGCAATCACAGATGAAAATCGGCACCAACTCAGAATAGCGGCAGCACCACATCCACCACCATATGTTGATCCCAACTCCAATGGTGCGGTCTCGATGATTCAGAAAGCTAGGCCATCTAACAGGGCGCAGAAGGTAATCTCACGACAAGTGTTCATGGCAGAGAAGATGCCTCCACCAACAGTTGAGTACCTAAATTGGTCAGGGCAAGACATTGGCTTCACAATTGCGGATCATCCACAGCAAGTTCCTCGACTAGGACAATCGGCACTCATCTTACCGCAGTAATTGCTGGTTTTGACGTGTCGAGAGTTTTCATAGATGGCAGCTTAAACCTTATGTATGCAGATACATTGAGGAAGATGAACATATCCCTGGCAAACCTGAAACTAACTGATACACGTTTCCATGGGATCACAACAGAAAAGCTAAGTTATCCGTTGGGGAAGATCAATCTCGACGTTCAGTTTGGAACCCGAGAAACTACAGGATAGAGAATCTGGAGTTTGAAGTCGTGGACTTCCCTTCGCAATATCACGCCTTGTTGGGACGACCAGCATATGCCAGGTTTATGGCGGTACCACACTACACGTACCTATTGTGGAGGTTGCCTGGACCCAAGGGACCTATCACAATCAAGGGAAGTTTGCGTTATCCGATAAATGCGACAAAGATTTTCATCGAATCAGAAACTTTCGGGATGCAAGCAGAATATATGGTGCCAAGGCTCATGATTATGATGTCCAGATGCAGGGAGGTCTCCTAGGGAGCCAACTTTCAACACAGCCAAGGATTCAAAAGAGGTACAAATCCACCCGACGGACCCAAAGAAAACGACATCCATTGCAACAAACATGGATATCGCATAGGAAAGCGCGCTCGTCGAGTTCCTCCGTGAGCACTGGAAAATCTTCGCATGGTGTCCGGCTGACATGCCAGGAGTACCCAGGGAACTTGCCGAGCACCACCTCAACTTGGATCCTCTCGCGAGACCAATCAAACAACCTTTGCGGCGTTTTGGAACCAAACCGCAAAGCTATGTTATCAGAAATAGATCGACTCAAAGATGCTGGTTTTATCAAAGAAATATCTACAGAAGCCACGTGGGTAGCTAACCCGGTGATGGTGCCGAAGAAACACACGAAAGTCCTTCGCATGTGTGTCGACTTTACGTGTCTCAATAAACATTGTCCTAAGGATCACTTTCCCCTCCCAAGGATCGATCAAATCATCGACTCCACGGCAGGATGCGAACGTCTTTCCTTCTTGGACGCGTACTCTGGTTATAACCAGATCAGGTTAAAAGAAGAAGATGAAGCCAAGACAGCATTCATAACACCTTACGGCGTGTTTTGCTACAAAACAATGCCTTTTGGTTTGAAAAACGTGGGAGCAACATATCAGCGGATGATGCATAAGTGCCTTGCAACACAGATTGGAAAAAATGTGCAAGTCTACATTGACGATGTCGTGATAACATCAAAGAAGGGGTCAACATTGATCGAAGATTTGAAGGAAACCTTACAACCTCGACAAGTTTGCCTAAAGCTGAACCCGACAAAGTGCTCTTTTGGAGTTCTGCGGGAGAAATTCTCGGGTTCCTAGTATCAGCAAGAGGGATTGAAGCTAATCCGAAAAATACGGCCATCGTCACTATGAGGAAGCCAACAAAGTTGAAAGAAATACAACAGCTGACGGGGCGAGTCGCAGCTTTAAGCAGATTCATCGCCAGGCTAGGAGAAAAGGCGTTGCCGTTCTATGCATTGATCAAACAGGGGAGAAATTTCAATGGAACGAGGAAGCAGACAGAGCTTTCGAAAATCTCAAGCGCACAATTTCGACACCACCAATCTTGGTGGCGCCTAAGAGAAAGAACCTCTCCTCCTATACATTGCAGCCACACCTCGGGTGGTCAGCACGGCCCTAGTAGTTGAAAGAGAAGAAGAAGGAAAACTCCATGGAGTACAGAGGCCAGTATATTTCATCAGCGAAGTACTATCGCCCTCAAAATAGCGGTACCCCCAATACCAGAAGCTGGAGTATGGAGTATTTACTACGGCAATAAAATTGCGACACTATTTTTCGGCGCACCCGATAATAGTGGTCAACGAAGCTCTGTCAAATATATTGAACAACCGGAAGCTACGGGTCGTGTCTCCCTTTGGGGAATAGAACTTTCCCCTCGGGACATCACGTATGAAAAAGAAAGGCAATAAAATCGCAGGTTTTACCGGATTTCATGGCGAGTGGATGGAGCTACAAAACACGGGGCCTCCAGATTTATCGAGAACCTGGACTATGAACTTTGACGGGTCCAAAAGGTTAGAAGGCGCTGGAGCAGGCGTGATACTAGTATCACTGAAGGCGACAAGTTGAAATATGTCTTGCGGATGACGTTCCCAAACGCATCTAACAATGAAGCAGAATATGAAGCTCTCATACACGGGATGAAGATGGCGAAAGCTTGCGGTGCAACCCGATTGAAAAATTTCGGCGACTCACAATTGGTGGCACAGCAGGTTATGAACCAATGTGATGCAGTCAACAAAAGTATGATAGCATACAAGGAGGTGTATAATGAGCTGGAAAAATTGTTTGATGGATGCGAGGTAAACCACATCAGCAGGCTGAGTAATGACGAAGCCGATGTTCTTGCAAACATCGGGTCACAATGTCTCACGATCCCTCCAGGCGTGTTTTGGGAAGAAATAGCGAGAGATCAACAAAGCCAGTGAAAATAAAGAAGAAGGAGAAAGAAGAGAAATCTTCGAGTGCCACCAAAGTCTCAGTGGAAGAAGAAGAGGAACAGGAGCTAGTCATGATGGTGCAAATTCCGTGGATGGGGCTTACATATCATACATCCTAAGGAAAACAATACCCGATGATCCAGTTGAAGCAAGGCGAATAATCAGGCGATCTAAAGCTTTTACTGTGGTAAAAGGGGAGTTGTACAAACGAAGTATCTCGGGTGTGCTAGAGAGATGTGTCACACCGAAGAAGGAAGGATCATCTGAAAGATGTACACGAAGGAATATGCGGGCATCACGCGAGCAGCCGAGCTATCGCGGCCAAAGTCTTCAGAGCAGGATTTTATTGGCTAACAGCAATTGAGGACGCGAAGGAAATAGTGCGAACTTGCGATGCGTGCCAAAGATTCGCTGCCAAACCTCACTCGCCAGCAGCAGAACTTATGCCAATCACATTGTCTTGGCCCTTTGCTCAATGGGGTCTCGACATGGTGGGAAAACTACACAAAGCTTCGCCGGGAGGATATGAGTATATGCTCGTTGCTGTCGACAAATTTACTAAATGGATAGAAGCAAAGCCGATAAATTCACCGGATGGCGCGTCGGCAATTAAGTTTGTGAAAAGCATCGTCTTTCGATTTGGAGTCCCTCACAGCATCGTCACAGACAACGGCAGCAATTCTACATCCAAGGAGTTCAAAGCATATTGTGCAGAAGTGGGCATCAAACTGAGTTTCGCGTCTGTCGCACATCCACAGACCAATGGTCAAGTCGAGAAAGCTAATGGCATCATCTGCAATGGTATCAAGAAGCGTTTGTTGGGACCATTGGAAATAGCTCAGCATACTTGGCCAGAGGAGCTGCCAAGTGTGTTGTGGAGTATTCGAACAACACCAAATACGGCGGCACGAGAGACGCCGTTCTTTCGGTCCATGGAGCCGAGGCAGTCCTGCCGATAGAGATAGAACATGATTCTCCAAGAATTACAGAATATGATGAAGAAACTTCGAGAAAAGCTTTGGAGGATGATGTCGACGCACTTGATGAAGCTCGAGATGAAGTCCTATCACGAGTTGCCAAATATCAGCAGAACCTGAAAAACTACCACAGTCGACGATTACGACCGAGATCTTTCCAAGTTGGTGACTTGGTTTTGCGACTTAATCAGAAAAGTCATGAAAAACTCGAGTCACCGTGGCTTGGACCTTACATTGTTATAGAAGTAATCGAAGGAGGAGCATACAGAATCAAAGACAAGAAGACGGGGATTGCCGAGCCAAATCCTTGGAACGTAGCGCAGCTCAGGCGTTTTTACGCCTAGATGTCGAAATATAGTCTCCTCTGTAAACATACTATTTGAAACGCCCGCGAGTTTCAGACGCACTCTTTTCCTTTTTCGGGGCACCGAGTGGGGCCGGAAAGGTTTTTAATGAGGCGGGCTCGCGGTGCTGCAATATAATAAAGATAGTGGAATTATATATCTTTCTCGACAGGCTCGGGGGCTTCCCCTAGACGATACAATATATATATACACAGTGTCGACAAAAACAACTCGCAAAAAACATCTCGCCTTGGTATAGAGTACCTCGCCAAAATAAAAATATCGACAAATAGCGGTCAACATAAAGCTCGGGGGCTCATACCCGCAAATATAGTACACAGTATAATTTATTTTGCCTTGGGACAACCTTGTATTATAAAACAAAAGCTGTCACCAATAAAACGCCTGGGGGCTTAGCGGTGAAAATAAAAAAATAGTGACTTTACAATACAGATCATATACACAAGATACAACTTTCGGAACAAATTTATCTTCAAGGATTTCCCAATATATTGTCTATCGTCAATCGCTCATTATTTATAGCACGAGTGCTATGCTCAGCATAGCTGCCCTTCACGAAGAATTCAGAATCCATCCGAAGAAGTTCATCCATCATATCTTCGGCAACAGGGGTCACAACGTCGTCATATTTACTGAATTTCTTCCTCCTCTTCGCCATCTTGGCTAAGCACTTTGGAACAACTTGACCCACATCTAACTTCGGGTAGCAGATTTTTATCATGATCATAGCAAACCTTGCGCCAGCAGCTAATTGGGCTCGCACAAAGCCATGGATTCGAGGAGCATCCCGAAATTTATCCATTAAAGCGGGAAGAGTTTCCGGCATCTTATTGCGAGGAAACATGGTGCCATAGACCAGAGACAAAGTCCTCGTGCAGAAGTCGAGATAATCGCGAACCTGAAGCGCGCGATCTTGAAATCGACGATCTGGCGAGTCCGTTCAGGCGTGCCCCAAAAATTTGAACCATGATCATGCGCAAGCAAGAAGTGCATTGGATCGAGCTTCGACACGTTCATCTTCGGTAGTAGCATCCAAAAAAGAACCTATTTTTTAAAGAGTCAGTGAGCAATGAGGAGACAAGCAAAAAGGAAAAGAAAAAGCCGACAATGATAATGAAACACACCTTCCATGTCCAAGCTAGCATCTGTCAGCGGTTGGAGCATAAAATTTTCGCGGGTGTAGCTGCAGCAGCTTCAACGGCGGAGTCCTTCTCAGAGATGGCATCTTGAGCTTGTTGGAGTGCAATTTTTCCCTTTCAGAAGATTTACGAGATTGTTCCATGAGCATAAGTGATTGCTTCTTCGTGGACTGAAGCTGTTGTCGAAGTTCTTCCAAATCTTCAGCCGAACTCTTACTCGAAGAATTTTCAACAAATTCAACAGAGATAGGGGTTTTCTTCGAATGAGACGAAGGAAAAACCTCGGAAGGACCAGGAGTTGTCGTATAGTTGTCAAAAATTAACTAAAAACAGAAATTTCGACATCAATCATTGAGCAAAGATAGATTTCCATTCATTCTCATAATATATACATGTCTATTACAAAGAAGGACCTCTAGAGAACTACTGGAGCAGTCATCGCCAAGAACACTACGACGACAATGCCAAAAGGGGGAGATAAACTAAAAAGGAAAAAGCAAAGTGGTCTACTTGACCTCCGGCTTTGAAGAACTCGGAGAAGATGCTGGCTTATATCCCAGAGTGGCGAGGATCTTCTTCGAATTGGGCTTTGCCGCTTTAATTAGCGATTGCCACTTCTTCGTTTCAATCTTCCCCGTGTCGCCAACTTTCGACCAGTCGACTTGTTGTTGACTCTCTGCGATCAAAGCCATTGTACCTTCGACGCCAACCTTTAGTCCTTCTTGACGAAGTTGGAGTCCAAGGTCTTCTTTGCCAGTGAAGCACTGGGCAAGATCAATGAAAGTTGCAGGTTGCTCCTTTTTATGGAAGAAATAGAGGGAAGAGCCGCGACAGGCCAACTTCAGCTTCATCTAATCCGTTACGAGCTTCCGTCCCGTGAATTTCGAGGAGAGAAAGCGCATCGAGAAGCTCGTCATCCTCAGGATTTTCCAGCTCGTATACTTGGTGTGTTCTCCCTGCTTAGAGCATAAAAAAAAGAGAAGGTTATCGAAAAGAAAAAGGAGGGAGACCAAAACACGACGTGAGAAAACAGCAAGGGTATGAGGACTTACTAACAAAACGTCGACTCTGAGTTTCCAGTCGACTGAGGATCTCTTCTTCTCGAGCAGAATGTTGAGCTACATTTTCTTCTAAGGCCCTTTTTGCGTCGTCGAGTCTTTTTTGAAGATCTTCGACGGTTTTCGTGTGCGCACTCTCGCTTTGTTCTAACTCAATAGCGAGGGCGTCAGCACGTTTGTTGGCTTCTGCCAGTTTCTCTGCCAACATAAAGACAGATAAGCATCGATAGTGACAGAAAAACTCGACAAAGAAAGCTGGACAGAACAAGTAGGTACCTTCAAGTTCGCGGCATAATCACGGTACCCGATAAATTGGGTACCGAAGCGGACGAGCTCTTTCATAAAAGGCTGGAGAGATTACAATGAAAAAAGGATCAATATAGGAAGAAGAAAAAGTTGACATCAAGGAGAAAAAGAGGGAAACTTCAAACAAAAAGTCAATACAGAACAATTTACCCCTTCCATCAAAGAACTCGAGGAACAACCAGCTAATATGGTTGGTTCCTTGGTTGTTTCCACCCTAGCTCTCTTCGGGGAAGGAGCTTGGGGGCTTTCAGCTGGTTTTGGATGCTCAAGGTTTTGCGGAGGAGGAGAAGTTTCGTCGCCATCAGGACGAGCTTCTGAAACGACTAAAGTACGAGACGTGCTCGTTCGAGCAGTTTCGTCAATAGGTGCATTTTCCTCTTCATCGTCACTGCCATAAATATAGCGACAAGATAAAATAGCAAGTTCAAAAATATCGACAAAGGGAAAATACAGTACATAGCAATTTCAAAGAACTTACTGACGAGTGCAGCACCGTAAAGATCCAAAGTTTCTTCCTCGGCATTGAGTGCAGTCTTTTCGGCACGGGAAGTATTAGCTTTGGAGGTGCCGAGTCGATGGCTTCATCCCTTTTCCTTTTGCCCTTTGGAGAAGCAGCAGGGAGAGAAGAGCATGTCGACGAAGAAACCTGCTTCGGTCTCTTTTTCAAGAGAAGCCGCGGATTTATGGGAATCCCCCTCCACTTTCGGGCGAGAAGCACCCTGGTTGTCGTCGGTGACAACAGCCCGTTCTTCGACTTCCCCACCCTCGGGAAGGGGAGGAAGAGAAGATAGAACAAGGTGACCCTGTAGAAAATAAAGAAAATCGACAACAGTTATATTTCACTACAAGTAAAAATAGTCGCCACAAAAATAATTCGGGAAGAAGGTATAATAGCGGCGAAGAACAAAATACCTTGGGAAGAGGATTGGCGCGGCAAAATGGCGCAACCTTGCAAGAAGATGGAACGGTGTCCTTCTTGCTAAGCTTGGAGATTCTTCGGATTAGCTTCTCCAAATCTTTTGCAGAAAGATCCGTGGAGAGCCTCTCGACATCTTCATCACCGGCGTACATCCAAAGGGGATTTTTCGAGCTTGCAGAGGCTGCATTCTAATCCTAAGGAAGTAAGCTGTGATTTGGATACCCGAAAGCTCCTTGCCACGGGTACTCTGAAGTTCACGGATGCGAGTCATCAGCGCCTCTGTCGCCAATTTCTCTTCTTCGGAAGCTTCAGCATCCCAGGAGCGGCGACGAAGGATTTTGGCCTTTCCGTCAAAAGGAGCGATGTTGTACTCTATCGAATCAGAGCCTTCCTCGTGCACATACAGCCACCTCTTGCGCCAGCCTTGGACAGAGTCAGGAAATTTGACGTCGAAATAATCGACGTCGAGAACGAGATGACGACGCCGCAAATATTTTAGGCGACGCTGTGGGAGCCATTACGGTGGAGGCAGAAGATGCGTTTCCACAGAGCCCAGTTAGGTTGGACTCCGAGAAAGCATTCGCACAATGTGATAAAGATCAACACGTGCAAGATGGAATTGGGTGTCAGCTGGTGAAGCTGAAGCCCATAAACAAAAAGAAGACCCCGGAGAAACTCGTGGATAGGAGGGGAAAGACCGCGGATAAGATGGTCAACAAAACTAACCCGGTACTCCATCGGAGGCTTTGGGTAGCTTTCCTCGTGGGGGAAGCGCAGTGCATCCTTTTCCTTGGTGAATCCCAACCTCTTCAGCAGGTTTATATCTTGATTGGAGATCTTGGATCTCTCCCACTCCAGATCTTCGGTGGCCATTGGAGATTGTTGGAGCGCTGGAGTATGCGTATCGTGGGGAAGATGATTCCCACTCGAGGGGAGCAGAACAGCACAAGCTCGGAGGAGCGCGCGAGGCAATGAGCGCAATGGAGGATTTTTGGCAGAGGCGCAGATGGGCGGAGTGAGCGAAAGTGACAGAGGAAGAAGATGATGGAATTAAATAGAGGTGCGGTGAATCGACGCAGCCATTCGATGAAAAATTTACGGCGTAGATGGATTACACGTGGACAAGGGGTAAAAATGGCTTTTCACTGAGAAAAGAAAGACAGAGGGCAAAGTACGTGCGCAGAAAAAGTGGAGGACGTGTGTCCCCCACTTGCACGACGTGTCAATCAGATGGGGAATTTGGACCCACAAGACAGTGAGAGGAGCGGTTTTCGCATGTTTCCAATACAGAAATCGTGGCTATCATCAGCAATGACTTCATCATGGTAAAAGAAAAGCTCGACTATAAAGCTGGGAGAGATTATTGACAATGCAAGATTATTTCGAGAGCCTTTGATCAAATACAAAGTTTTTGCCCAAACGCTCGGGGGCTACTTTGGAAAATAGAGAACTTCGAAATATGGCAAGATAAATATAGCGAGAGCCTATGACCAAATGCAAGCATTTGTTCATAGCCTCGGGGGCTACTCCCATCGGGAGCTGGTCGCGCACCCGATAGATAGAAAAATATCGAGAAGGATTATAAATATAGCGGCAGAGGATACTAATCTGTGGAGCCTACACCCAAGCACAAGTTCTTGGCTGTAGCCTCGGGGGCTACTCCCATCGGGAACGCTGTTCGCGTGCCCGATGAATTTTTATCAAAGAAAGAAACAGAAGTGAGTATATTTCGAGTTACGAGATAACTCTACATATACACCCATCGGGAAGACAAAATAAGTCATCAAATATGACTCGATAAAATGTGCTATTCCAACAGCCGAAAAGCACTCGACAATATATTCTCAGAGCGCTAAAAGTCGCGACAAAATCTCTGAATGTCGCATAACTTTGCGAAGGTAAGACCCCAGATCCGTTCGAGCGGCGTGGCACCGTCTCTGACGGCGGATTGCTACTTTTTTTCCGTATCAACAGATGCGAAGAAAAATTCTAAAGGACGCGTTAGGTACATGATAAAATATGACTGGGACTCGACAGAATGGTAAGACCTTAAGCGGCACCTGTCGAAGTTTACACCAGTATCCCAAGATCATGTCCAGGGACGTGATCTTGAAGTAGGTTTTGCGGATTGCCACTAGAGCGTTAACTAGTACCTGATCCGTCGGATGAACTAGCCCCAACTACCGTTATCCCTGTACAGAATAGTATTTGCATATTGAAAGATTATGTAATGAGTAAAATTGGAGATTTTCCCTGATTCTCCGATTCAAGAAAAATCTGCTTGACATAGGCATCCCCAATGGGCTGCCAAAGATGGTACCGGGATTTCTGAAGGCCCAGGACTCGAAGAATAAGAAGACTCGGAAGCCCATTTAGTTAAGGAAAGATAGATTGTATTAGGAAATATAGAAACTTGTAATCTTACGGGTTGGATACGAAACCCTCCCAAACTCTGTAACTTGTGTATTACGAAACCCTCGACTCCACCCTCTATATAAGGGGGAGTCGAGGGACGAAGAAAGCATCGAATCTACTGTCAACAGAACCCTAGTTTTCACGATCATCGAGTACTTTTCGGCTGAAACCTTCGAGATTTACTTGCCTTCTACTTCTAGCAAAACCCTAGTCTACAATCTGTAGGCATTGACAAATTAATCCTTTGTCACTCGGTACTAGCGTCTAAAAACGGATACGGGGTACACAATCACCAAACAAATCTTAGAAGCTAGACTAAGCACACACATGAGTCACACAAACTAGGCTAGCATCACAACCTTTTTATTATGTTGGTTGACTTTGTTTTCTTCTTAAGAAAAATAATTTCCTCTCATTACAAATATTAATTAGGTTTTCTATTTAATTCTTTGGAGAAATAATTTCCTCTCATTGAATCTTGATAAGATTTAATCTCCTCAAATAATAATATATGACCTAGGTTGACCAAGGTCAACTTCTTCATAATCATCATTTGGGAAAATGATTTAAATGAGGTGATACACCTCATGCAATTTAATACTAACATGGTAGTGATTTAATGTCATCAAAATAATTCAATATGAGATTTAATAGACCATGGTCACTACCTCATGTTTAGTTACTTGAGACAAGATTTAAATGAGAGAATAGCTCCCATACTATTTAATAAATAATTTTGAACAATTTAAATGGACTACAAATAGCCATAGAGCCATTATTTAATCTAGACCATGATCATACAAACAACTATGTGATATTTTTACATATCTATGTAGAGTATGTGAAATTTGATTTATGAGAGTTGGAATCAACTCAAAATCACTTAGGGTTGATTTTTAATAATTGTTTGAAGTTGCAAAAGTCCCTGCCTTGTTATGTTTATCAAATTAATTCTACAATGAATCTAAGGGTGAGACCAGTGTAGTTGTTTAGATAATTTTCTCAGCTTTCCAAATATATAAATTTATTAAATTTGGCCTAGTAGATTTATTTCTATTTAAGTTTGAAAATGGAACCAGTAAGCAAATTCACTAATTTGAAATATTCGAATTTGAATGCTTGGGCCTAGGCGGGAAAGCAAGTTGGGCTACGCAGAGAAAATAAGATGGGCCGGCCCAGCAGTGCGTCTCGCACACGCGGGCCGTCTGACGCTGGGACCCACATGTCAGTGGCTCTTAAATACCGAATCGGTATGGTTTGATATGGGGCGCACGATTAGAACTAGATCTAACGGCTGGCGTGCGTCGTCGTCGGGGACGAGCGCAGCTCACTGGCGCGGCGAGGGCAGGGGGTCGGAGGCTCACCGGCGGCGTGGTGATCGTCGGCGATGTGTTGCGGCGGTGTTGTGGACGACGGCGGATCTCCTGGTACCGGCGGCAGCTCCGGGGGTTGGTCCTAGCTCCTCCTTTCCGCGGCGGTGCTACGGACTACGGTGATGCAATTGGGCGGCGCTAGTGGGCAATGTCGAGCAGCGAGTGGATGAGGAGAGGTTGTGATGAGAGGGAAGGCTGGTGGTGTGAAGAAAACAAGAGGGGAGCGGCTCCTTTTATAGCTGCTGGGCGAGGCTGAGGCTCGGCGGTGAAGTCGTCCATGGCTACGTCGCTACAGGGGCGCGGAGTGGCTGGCGATGACGCAGCGGGGTTGGCGAGGTCCTGGCGGTGACGCAGGGCTTGATCGCGGTGAAAACGAGGCGGAGACGAGGACGGGCGCGTGACGATGGCGCACGGTACTGCGGCGGATGGCGTCGACGGTGGCGTCGTGCACAGGGTTCCCGCGGGCCAGTGAGTGTGTCCAGCGTGGAGACGGTGAGGTGGCGAAGCTGGTGGCGAGCGGAGAGGTCGAGTGGTGGCCTGGGTCAGTGAGGCGACGTCAGGCCCTAGCGCGCTCTGGTGCACGTCCGTGCACGCTCTGGCGTGCGCTTGCGTGTCTGGGCGCGTTCGTGCTGGTGCGTGTGCTACTCCTTTTCGTCGAGCAAGATGTCTGGCACGTCCAGGAGGGTGAGGTGAGTTGGTTTGACATGGTTGGCAACGTTGGAAACGACCAAAGAGAGGGATGGCATGGTGAGAGGTTGGCATGCCACGGCATGGCCAGGTTTTGTCAAAATGGTGACGATTTGGTGTACCATTCTTTGTCTCTGGTGCTTGGCAAGGTGCAGAGGGTTCAGGGGAGTACAAGTGATGATCTAGGGTCGATGTTGGAGGCATTGGTCCACTGGATTTTGCAATATGTAGAGTTGGCAGGTTTATGCACACAATGTGTTCGGTCAAATGGCCGCAAGAAGAGAATTTTTGAATTTTTGATTGAATTTTGGTGGATTGGATTTATATAATATTTGAATTCTAATGGTGGTGGTGGTGCTCAAAATTGAGTTGATTTGCAAAATGCCAAATTGGGCATGATCTTGTTTTTGTTTCATTGTTGCTACTTTGCTTGATCACCATTTGAAATCTAGCAAGAATTTGCAGGGGTGGTTTTGAGCAAAGTTGTTCATCTTGATGTTGTCTTGGATGAGGTGAAAAGAGTTTAGTTTGAAAATTTCCCAATACAGGGGCTCAAAGTGGGTGTCATGTTAAAATTGGCAGATTTGACCATTATCTTATGTGAGCACAATTTGATTTCAAATTTGATTTGGTTTGAGTTTCTTTGATTCATAAAGTGTTATTAAGTGTTTAATAACATTTTACAAACAATGGCACAAGCCAAATTGGCCTTGATCAAAGATTTGCAATTTGTCCATAAGCACATGCATGTGTTGAAAATGTTATTTTTCTATTTCTTTTTCTTTCTCTATTATTGATCATGGGATCATGTGTGAGGGTTTTAACATTATTGTTCAACACACAAACAAGCATCATGGCAATAGCACAATAACACAATAATTAAAGATGAGCTCTATGCATAGCACATGTATTAATAAAAAGTTTTTGTTGGTTCTCATTTTTGCATCTTGGAAACTCCTTGTCTTTATTTATTTGAAAATTGGGATGTTACAGTTTTGATGTTCATTGTATATCTATAGATCCAACACAAATCCAAGAAGCCAATGGTAGATCAAGGGAGAAGGTGAACGAACAAGATGAATAGTATCCCAAGAACATGTACAGTGGCGCCGATCAATCAGGTGAGAATGAGTCCCCTAACTCCCTATCCGTTGTAAACTTGGCCTAATCTCTGGTCCGTCATCTTTGATTTCAGTTTGAAAAAAGTCTTACCAATCAGCCATGGGTGGATGGAGGAATGTTCCAATATGCAGTGGCAGATCACTAGACTGATATTTCAAAAAAAAATTATTATACAATGGCATTTTTCATTGCTCGATGGCATGCCAGCCTACTGTCTACCGAAATAGCAGGTTAGCCTATTTTTGCAAGCACATGTAATAACATAGTAAAGATTGCCGCTGTTGCTCTATCAACAACCGTTGTTTCTCATATGCAGATTTGTATAGAGAAATGTGAAAGAACAAAGTTTGTGGTCTATTAAAATTTTCTGGATTGAATGAAGGTGATCTGAAAGGAAGCAAATATCTTTGAGTATCTGCATAATATATAGTATTTTCTTGCTGATAATTCTTTTGGCAAATCATTCGTGCAATCTTTGTTTTATACACTATCCGGATGTGTTATTCTCAAAGGGTCTTATAAGCTATATACCGAGAATAGTTTTAAAATCATTACTCATGGTTTGTGGATCCTATGTTCAAACCACAAGCACACTTCGCATCAATATACAATGGTGTAGTCACTGTTTTTCTTCTCTTACGAAATAAAAACAAGTATGTAGACATTGTTAATCATAGCGATGAAATATTTGTCAAAAATCTCAAACATTTCCAGTTGTGTTACCATCAAATGTTGCGCTACTAATTCTCCCCGCAACGCGCGGGGAATCATCTAGTTCATCACAAATTCTCCTCCCATCTGCACCTATATCTCGATCACACAATAATGGGTACATGGCAATAACCAGCTAGCATTAAAATACTCTGAAAGCTTCTTTGATTCAGTACATCGAATAACTAATGAACCACAAATTTGCAACACGGCAAGCTCAATTGTAATGGAAGATACGCTGCAATTGGGTTAAGAGTCGTAATTAATAACACGATGCAGATCGAAGGCACACCTTACTTCGAGGGTCCGTGCACGTAGAGGCCGAGATGGGGCCATGGTGGTGCAGGGCAGCTTCCCCGCAGGCCGCAGCTCGTCCTCGCGGACCAACTGCTGCTGTCCCGATATAGCCCTCTGCCGCCGCGCCTCCGCGGGCCATCTGCTGCTGCCACTCGCTCCATCGCCACCCTCTGCTGCTGTCCCTGGCGGCGCCGCCACGGGCCATCTGCTGTTGCCCGTTCACGTTGCCGCTGATCCTGGGGCTGCCGCAGGCGCACTGCTGCTGCTTCGCCAGATCTAGACAAAGAGAGGAGTAGAGGAGGAGCCCGCGGTCCTCCTCCCCCTCTCCCTCGGCGGTCTCCCGACCAGCGCCGACGGCCTCAGCTGCTCAGCCCAGCGGGCTCCCATGGCGGCAGCGGTGACGGAGTCGAGGTGGAGGCGTGCAGTGCCAGCGTCTAATCCGACGGTTTCTGCGCGGTGAATCGAACGGCCAGGATTGCTGCCTTTGCGAAGCACCACAACACGACGCGGCTAAATCCAGATTGTCGGATAAACCCTAAAATAAAGCCGCCCCGGCGCGTCAAACTCGATTGATCTGGCAGCCTAGTGCATAAAACGCAATAATCCTTTTAACACGAAGTACAATGTGGTTTGTTAATTAATATCTGCCTTAATCCTTTGAAAAAAATAATAACGTTGCTTGTAATGTTAATGCACTAACTAACAATCAGAAATACATGTGCTGTATTTTTATTTCCTCACATGAATGTTACATTTGAAGACAAGTGTATTTCTTACCCTGGAAATGGAAATGTGAGGTATATATGGGCATCTCCAATGGCCCGACGCAAGCAGACGCGCAGCGACCGTTTTCGATCGCGCGGTCGAAAGATAGTCTGCAGCCACTAGTACAAACTAGAGTATTAGAGAATACCCCTAGAGCTGGTTTAACCAAAATAAAATAAAAACCGACTCACGCCACCTATCCTCAGATCACAGTCAGATGGTCGAAATTTAACCACCGTCTCTACTAATTATGGAGCCGGTCCGATATTGCGTCCATTTCCAACACTGAGTACCTTCTGTTTGTGAGAGAACCTGTAGGATAGTATCATCACCTAACGTAATGATACAATGTTGTGCTATCCAAAATTTCCAGTTGTGCTATCCAAAATTTCCAGTTTGAGCTCCACATACAGCACGCGAAGGTGTCTGCAGGCCTGGTTAAGATAGTGTCGCTGCTGGACCAGAAGACCAGCAAGGCCTTGGCAAAGAGAAACCGTGGCTGCTGACCGCGAGGCAGGCTGCCATCGTCGAGGTAAGCCTGTACAACAGATGAGACTGAATGCTCTTTGGCTCATCAGACGAATGACTAATAATCAATCATCTTCTGTGTGTTGTTCGTCAGGTTAAGCTAGAGAGAGGGAGGTTTGCGTGGAAGAGTTCTCGGCCGTGTGTTCCTGCGGTCGCAGGGGAGCACCGTCGCAGTTGGCGTTGTGACCCGTGTGAGCAACTCTAACAGCAACCCAAAAACGAGCCGGATCCGTATTTTTCCGGCGAGAATACAGGTTCGGGCTGAAAGAGGTTCAGAATGGAACCCGAACTCGCGGCCTGACTCGTAAAATGAGTTCGGTGGCCCGAGAAACTGGGCGCGGGGGCGAGTTGGGTTCCAAAACCCTACTCCCCCGTCGCCGTTGCCGCCGCGTCTCCGCTCCACCTCTGACGAGAAATTTCTACGGCATTTTCGCTCCGCCGCCACCACCCCTCCCTCTGCAATGACGCGTGCAAGACGGGCCGGTAGGGGACGGGACCGAATCAGCGGCGGAATCGCCGCCGCGTCCATCAGCTGTGCGGTCGGAAGCGGACACGCTCCAACGGAATAGTGAAAGTAAAGGTAGATGCAGGATGAGATTTCCTTACTAAGAGGGCCGGCTTTGGTATAATAATTAGGAACCATCTCGGTCAACCCCTATTCTCGGAATGGAGGTTTGTGCCGAGCTGCACTAGTGCTGAAGAGGCTGAGGTTCTGGCCTCCCTTGAAGGTCTGAAGTGCCTATCTCTCCACTTTGCTGGTCCAGCTTCGTTGAAATCTGATTGCGCGTGTGTCGTACATACAGCAAGTTTTTTTTTTGCGAGCTGAAAAGGATGATATTACGGATCCACGATCTTACAAGATAGACCCAGAAGAAAGGAAAAATTACATTGAAGGCCACTGGATCCCGGCGACGAAGACGAAGACGAGGCTGTCGTTGACGCGCCGCTGCTCAAGCTCCCCAAACATTGGATCGCCGGAGCCCACCACCGAGCAGACGGGAAGTCCCCATACACCGCCTCCGAGGAGACTACCGTCGAAGCCGACAGCGCCGCCGCGCCGATCTGTTGCACCATCCTCCAGAACAAGCTCTCCCAGATCCGCCGCACACCCGGATCTGGCCGAGGTGAAGTGAGCGCAGGAGATCCGCTGATCCCCGGACTCGAGGAAGCCGCACGTGTGACGCCGGAGCTCCGAGGAGCTGCGCCGCCGAAGGGGAACCACGCTGACACCAAAACCCGCACCAGCAGCACCTCCACCTCCCAAGCGCCGCCGGCCGGAGACCTACCGAAGCCTACGCTATATACACGCCGTGAGACGGGCTTCCCCCACCCTCCCGCCGCCGAGGCGGCCGACGGAGAGGGAGGAATCCGCGCCTCACCGGCGGCGAGGTGGAAACGACGGTCGACTCTCAAAAAACGCCCCTCTGTTACTGTAGCGGAGAGAGGGGAAGAGGGCAGAACAGCAAGTTTCTTACGCACTCTTTTTCTTACCAGGGTACCTAAGAGGACTGGAAGGTTTTTAACGAGGCGGCTTGCTGCTCATATTAATTTAAGTGTTCCTACTTTACAAAAAAAAAATGCATGCCACGCTGAATAGATTTCAACTGCAACAAAAACGACCATATCAAGATACTCTACTACAAAAAGACCAAGCGCTCGCAGGGTATTGGTCCTCAATACAAGGCAATGATAAAACAAAAACGACCATATCAAGATTCAAGATACTGTTTGGGGCTGAGCTCAGGAAAAAATAGTGGACACCAACTATCACTGCTTTTATAAAAGGAAAACATCAATCCATAAAAGGGCCATAGTAAAGGTACTCGGTGACGTTTAATAATGGAGTTACAACACCAAATTCATCACCAGATATCTAATATACAAGGGGTAGTTATAAATCAAGGAAATACAGGATGAAAACACCAAGAGAGATCTCACACCAACAACTGCATACATGCATGCAGTATGACTCAGTGCATCTCATCAATGTACTTGTCTATTCACTATTATAAGCTGTTTTAGATACTTTAACATGGACTAGATATAGTAAATCTACACACTGAAAGGCATCTAGATACATGCATTTTTGGAAAAAACATAAAACATCTTATACCATCTTAGTTTACGGATTACTACTTACTACTGCTCTAGTGTTAGTAGTCTACCAATACAAAAGATGCCCTGTGCTGATATCTTGTTTCATAAGACTGATACTGTCATTCACGTTTCCCATACCATAATGCGCCATGAGCAGCCAAATGAAGGTGATGAGCTCTCCGCCAGTGCTGAGACGTCGGGCATGCTCTTCCGGGCGGGACTTCCCGCCTGCGTAGAGGAGAAACCGCACCCACAGCTGCTCGAGTGTCTCCAGCTCGGCATCGATGCCTCCTGGCTGCCCCAACAACGGGATCTGATCCCGCCAGAACCTTTGGCCAGGACCATTGTAAGTTGTAGTCAAGTGCTCAAGATAATACTCCTTGTCGGAAGCACCGTTGGCCCAGTCTGAGGCAGCAGCTTTTACCAATACATCCTGCACGTTGGTGCTGACGGGTAGCATGGCAGGGTGCTCCACCATCAGGTACAACATGTAGTCAGATAGCTTCTTGCAGGTATCCATATGACGCTGCCGCCCCTCCTTGTCAGCTGACGTCAGGTTGCTGCTGTTCATCGACTTGTCCGCCTTGTGCACCACCACGTCTGTCCAAACGTGTAGCGATAATAAGAGCTCCTCAAAGGGGAGACAGAGCACAAATCTATAGGAAGTTGGAACACACATGGGCTTAGGATGCCCCCACTCATGGTGTAGCAACTTGTGGATGAGCTCCTTGATCTCCCTTGTCATTTCGGCATGCTTTGTGCTGTGCATCTTCTTCCAGAGCTCTTTAATTACGAATATGCATGCCATCTTTGCGCTGATCCTTGCAATTACGATGCTCCTCCGCCTTATGTGCATTAAGTCGTTGTGAGCTGCCATGCTGCTGGAGGTGCTCAAGAAATTGTACTGTCCCATTGAGTTTGACCACCATGGCTTGGTATCTGGTTAGATCCTCACGAAGACAGGCCAGACCACTCGAGTGAACAGCACACGACTACACCATCCAGGGGAAGTTCGCAATAACGGCCACGCCCATGGCGACATCATCACGATGAAGAACGAGCAAACTTCCAAGCAAAAAGCTCCAAAGAATAATGTATAGGTGACCGCAGCATCAACTGTACTTCTTCTGTAGCCGTTGTTGAATAATGTTGTTGTTTGCTCGGCATCAGTACTACTACTCATCATCATCTTGGCGTAGAGCACAAAGGCCGCCACTGTGGAGGCGATGGAGACACACCGAAGGATGATGCCGGGCCTTGTTCGAATCACCCGGGATTTCGTGAAGAGGTTGTCGTACATTATGCTAAGCTCAATCTCCACCTTCTTGAAGTCCACTTGCGCGTGTCCTCCCTGAGCCTCCTCCACATCATAGACACCTGCTTGTAGAAAATTGAAACTAACTGGACGGCGCATGTCCAGGATTTTCCGTCCAGCAAATATATCCCGCACGCCTTCTTCCGTGTGAAGAGCACCATACCAGACAACTTCTTGGTATGTCCAGTGTGTTGGACTCTCCATTATGTCTCGGGACATCCCCGTCACTTCTGCGCTAGTGTTGGTCCTGAGGCCTTTCTGGCTCCCCAACTTTAGTGCCCAAATCCTCTCCCCATACTTAATGATCCCAGTAAAAAATAGAAACACAGCCATGATTACAAGTTGGTAGTGTGCCAATGCCATCAATTTCCACAACACATACACAAC
This sequence comes from Lolium multiflorum, assembly GCA_030979885.1. Classification (NCBI taxonomy): domain Eukaryota; kingdom Viridiplantae; phylum Streptophyta; class Magnoliopsida; order Poales; family Poaceae; genus Lolium; species Lolium multiflorum. Next base: position 119,791 of record JAUUTY010000568.1, on the reverse strand, counting down.
TAGGCATGCTTGGCATAGCAGGTTCAGCAGGTGCCTCAACCACAGCTCATTGTCCTCCAGTGAAAAAGCAGTCACAGTGTCCTGTCCTCCCAGGTGGATAAGAAGGAAAGGTGCCCACAAGAGCATGAGCTGATGGGTTGGTTTACAATGATTTTCGCCTGCGGTGGAAGTGGTAGGCAAATTGCGTGAAAGGTAGCCTAAAGCAAATACTGCAATGAAATCAGCTGATAGGTAAGACAGCCATATCATGATCCTAAGCAGCATATGGTTGCGGCGACGCCGAAGGCCGCCGGAGAAGAAGAGGAATAGTTGCAGGGCAAAGCTCGAGAGAATCGATGCATGGATTTCCCAATCACTGAATAGCTGAATAATTAAAGTGAATGCCACCATGGATGTAGGTACTCTTGGATCAATGCTAGTTAGCCCTCTCCCAATCTTGATTTGCAACGGCCTGCACACCAGCGGTTTATGATAATTAGATGCAAGAAGGCAAGATCTGTGTGTCTAACTAGCGAGGCTAATTAACTAAGAAAATAGTAAAACTACTCTATGCTAAGTAAAAGTGTACAGAATATAATAAAACCGTGTATAAATGTAAGTAATGTATGTACGCAGATGATGCTTTCCATATATTATATATTTTCAAAAAAAAAATCTTTGAGAAATTATTGCAATCTCTTTAATTAGTTTTTTGGGTATACATATGTGCCGTTGAAAATGGATTAAACTTAGCTAGTATATGAGTATCTAGCACGCAGGGTTGATTAACCAAGAAAATAACTTACCTTGGATAGCGAAAAATTCTAATTTCGTTAAATTATAGAGTTCGTTGACCGAACCAAAAGGCCATGCCATGGAGCTCGCGCTGTCACTGGCATTCACCTTTATCATCTACCTCATGGACGGCCTCTACCTGATGCTGGGTGTTTTATGCAAAAGAATGTGTACCAAAAAATAAAGAGGAAGCACATTTGCAAAACCCGTAGCAAAAAAATGCAAGGTGCATTTGGCAAGGAAATGAGCCACATCAGCCAGTCACCTAGAATTATGGTCTGATGTGGTCGTGTTGTGACCTCCGGTGCTCATTTCCCAAAGTTCCCGGACCATTTGATCACGCATTTCAAATTTTGTGACCAATGTGCAGACTGTGCAATTACCTCTAGCAGAAAATTCATGGCTATAGTACTTTTGTCAAATTTTATCTAGTCTATCTTTGAGATATCTCAAAAACAAGTGTGAGACATTCTTGCAATGTCTTTAATAAAGAGCTATTTGGGCATGCAGACGTCGGGTGGAGGATGGATTAAATTTAGTAATTGGATCAAGTTAATAGTGCACACATGTTTGCATGTAAGCATCTACCCTTCCTATGTACCCCTAAATTCAAACGGCACCTTCAGCAGCGGAGCCAGGATGTTAAACATGTGGGGTCAAAGGCAAGATTATCCCAAGTTTTACCTAAATTTTAGAATTTTTTTACGTAAAAAACACAAATATGAAGGATTTGCTAAAAAACTGTGGGGTCAGCTAACCCCACAGCTTCAACGTCGATCCACCACTGGGCACCTTACATTTTAGTATCATCATGCATGCAATTGCAATGCAAGCATGAGTCTTTAATTAATCATCATTACTTCAGCGAAAATCTAACAAAATATAATCTAATATGTGAAAACTGATGGAATTGGAATATCAAGACATACCTGCTAACTGAATACTCCAGTAATTTCAAATGTAGCACCCAGCTTGCATGTGTGAACCTGATTAATGGGATATATGTGTGTCTATCATATGATCATATCTACAGATTATTATAGATAATGTGCTTTTCCTGAGTTGTCATGTATGTAAGTTCTTGTTGTATGAGATACCTAGCAGACATTGCAAGCTAGAGTTTTTATTCCTTTCTCTTTCCTTTTTAGATAATGATTCCGTTCTCTTTTTTAGACAATGCAAACATGTACTGATTCTATTCCTTTCTTGTACTAGTAACCAGAGAAAAGGGTGTTGTGCAGCCACATGATTGGCATGTCATGCAGCCAGACAGGAGTGGTCAGAGCTGGAAGTGCAACATCATCTCGCCATCTCCTTCTGTGTTCTGGAACAGTGGCTTAGCAAGATCTTCTCTGGCAGAAACTTCATCACCGGCCGACATCACAATCTAGCTATTTGAAAATTTTGTGTACTGCCCCTGAACCCAACTGGTAGGCTGAATCTTCCATGGAAACTGGAAATGCATGTATAAAATGCAACACACGTATGGGAGAAATCACAATGATTCTCAGTTCTACTTCTATATAAGGATAATATACATGAAACTATGGATGAAATATTATTCTGCATGTCAGCTCACCTATTTTCATCCACATATTCCTCATCGTTTTCTTTCTCGCCTTCATCATCCATCCATTAGCTCATCTTAAATGAGCTCCTGGAGTGGAACAACCACAAAGTGACTTCAATGATTTCTTGGCCAATCTACTTAAATCAAACGAAACTTTAGATAACAATGGGATATTGGAGAATATCCACCAAACTTGCCTACAAGATGATGTAGCCAAAAGTCAGAGTACAATGCAGGACAATTGTCTGCATCAAGGAATAAAATGAACTCCTGTGTAATGAAAGTAAGTCCTCGACTGAAAACTACTTTCAGAAAAGCACATTTGCAAGATTTTTTGTGTGTGCGATCTTATGTAATCCTATCATAAAAGATAGATACCCCTGGCCCTGCCCTAGTAAGATCTAAAAAAAATTACAATGTCAAAAAATATTACCCAGAAGCCATCGTCCAGCAGAATGTAAAGGTTGATTTGACAAACTATCTACTAAAAATAATAGCCATATGAATGTTAATAACGAAACTGAACATGATTATTACAACCACAGCAATTCTGACGCATCACAAAGTGGGACATGAATTGCTATGCCTTTGCAGAAGAGTTAACGCTTAATGAAAGGAGCACACTACAACGCGACTATTGCGCTGTTGTCTTAAGCAACTCTAGCAGACAGCCTAAAACCACAGCATGTATTTACCATTCACTATAATTTTATATAGAGATACTGAGGTTTATCTGCAAAGGCAATCAGCAAAATGTCTCGCGGATGCGTATGTTTTGGAAAGTGTCATTAAACCAGTGTTTTAGCTCGCGGGTTATCACTATTGAGGTTGGAGTGCAAAGCTAAAGTCCCTAAAATCCATTGTATATATTCTTCTGCCATGTGGGACAAGTTTGAGTGGGTTACATTTTTTTTCCTTTCTTTTCTCCCCTCCGCCATCACACACCTGCACATAGTCTGATCAGGAGAGAGTGTGTCAGCCCAGAAGGAGGGTGCAGGAAGGGGAGGAGCACCAGGAATGGCAGCAAGGGCAGGGGCTGCTGCGACCGCCACGATCGACATCCAGGCAGGATGCAGATGGCCAGCGGAGGGGCCATGTGCATCAGGTGAGGGGCTGCTTCAACCACCATGCTCGACATCAAGGCGGGATGCTGACGGCAGGGGGAGGGGCAATGTGCATCAGGTGAGAGGGCCATGCGGCCTCTCAGGCCACTTGTCATCTGGTTTAAAAAACAAAATCTCTGGTTTACGGAACAAGCATATTCATCACAAATTTGCAAATCCTCCTCCCGTCTGCACCTATATCTCAACCAAATAATATTGGTACATGGCAGTAAGCCAATAACCACCTAGCACTGACAGTAATGCAAAAGCTATTCCAATTCAGTACATGCATCGAGTAAGTAATTAATCACAAATTTGGAACACAGCAAGCTCAACTATAGTGCAAGCAAGCTATACGTCATCATCCGGTTGCAGTCATAACACGATGGAGATGTGCTGCAATTAGCAAAGCCATGAGATTGTGCAAGTACCTTGGTTACTTTGAGGGTCTGGTGGACTTTGAAGCTTGAGAGGAGGCAGGGCCATCTTCCCCGCAGGCTGTGGCTCGTCCCCTTCCATTCCCACGAAGACGCTGGTGAGGAACTCTGGGAGGTTTCAACTCAGGGAGGTCAGACATAGCCCTCTGGTGCTGTGCCGACATAGCCCTCCGCTGCTGCTGCCACTCGCTCCGTCGCCACCCTCCGCTGATGCCGCTGGCGCGGGCGGCGGCGGCGGCCATGTGATGTTTCCCACTGCTGCTGCATCGCTAGATCTATACAAAGAGTAGTAAAGAAGCGGCGCTGGTCCTCCTCTTCCTCCCACCCTCGGCCGTCCCCCGCCCGCCGCCAGCGGAGAGGGGATCGAAGGGCGGTCGGCAGCTGATCTGACGGCCAAGCTTTAACTGTACATAAACAACCAGGAAAGCTAGAAGCTTTGCATTGCTACTCCTAGTACTGAATATCGTCATGAAGCAGTTGATCCTGTATATTGATGATTATCAGGCTATGCATGTGGAAGCAACCGGTTCTGAATTTGGTTTCACCTGAAGAAATCAATATAAATACATGTGCAATTTGACGATTTTTTGGCAAAAGGAGCACCTTCACGAATGAACAACTCTGAGTGAAATTGACAAAAAAAAAAAAAGACCACCCGCATCGTGGCGGCAACCTCCCTCAAACGACACGTGGCACCTGCCGCCACCACGCGTGGCGGCAGGCACTGTTCACAGACTGTGGGTGAACAGTACGTTTAGAACACAGGCTGTGGGTGAACACTGCTTATCTCTAATTTGACAAGTTTTAGAACTGACCGTTAATTAGAGATAAGTAGGACTAGCAAAGGGTCATTCTACTGACAAGATATGGAAAAGGTAAGCGAACAAGTGTTACACAATACTGCTGATTAACAAGACCTTGCTGACATGCAAGTGTAGAATCATAACAGTTCGATGCTGAAAAAGTAAACAACTGGGACAGTAAAAGGTACGCTAGCCATTGCTAACCCGCAAACTTGTCCCACAAACACCTCTCCACCAAATGGCATCTAGTTATGTTTGAACAACATTATCATATTTCTTCAATAGTGCTGATTAGAAGCTCACTTCAGGTTTGCCACCCAATTGAGGTGCGCCAACACACGGTTGCCTGGTTTTTTTTCGTCTCAAGACTGACAGTCTGCTGAATAAGGACGACTACTGTATTTAACTCAAGAAAAACGTCATATATCGTCAGACCCAGCTACAAAGTTTGCATTCCTTTCAGTCTTACAAAGTACCATCAGACAATAACTGGCTTACACAGCAACAGCAAAACACTTTCTAGGTAAAGCAATTCAACAATTTTGATCCAGTGTCTCTAGGAGCATCGTTACTAGATATTACAATTCAAAACTATATGAGAAAAGCAGGCTAGCTGAACCTTTCTTCTAATGACAAAATTTGAATCATCTCTCAAATCTGACAGCGGCGGCCTTCTGGTTGCCTACTCCAAACAGGTTCTCAAACAATTTGAAGGCCATGGGCCATGAAATTCGAAATCTCGTGGACATCATACCTGAAAGAGAACCACAATAAAAGTCAATACATACCGATAGCAGGATAGGTATCAGCTACACCCGAAGTAACCATTGTAACAAGATATTCGGCTTGCAAATTAAGGTGAGGTAACCATTGTACTATTTCTGACTGTACATGTATGGAAGAAGGATCTCCAATGGAAGTTGCAGGACTTTCATTTTGGTTCTTTAACCAAATGACTAGATCCTTTGCACAAATCTAGGGTCCTTTTCTTTCTATCTTTACCTAGAAATCAGATTTTTTTTCACGTCCTCATATGCCCCCTTAAAGGAATATCGAGTTGGGGCAAGTCAGTAGGATGCGTTGAGTACATTGCCAATTGAAAAGTTAAGAATTCACATATATATACCAGTCAAGTCTAACTGAACTGGAGAGTACACATCGCTTATAATTCACAATGCAATTCCCAGTCTGAACTTACACAGGTATTGTAGGAGAGATAGCAAGAGATGCAAGGAAATTAAGGGTGTGTAGTTGGTAGGTGGGTGACCGAGACATCAAAATACTGCACCCTTAATTTCCTTGCAACTTAGTGAGAGGAGCTTCAGTTGCACTTACTTAATGACGCTAAAGGAGAGCTTGTTTCACCAACTCTCCTATAATACTGAACTGAACTTGGTGCATCACAGGCCTTATTGAATCTGATCCTGCACTAACAGATGAGATGTTTCTAGTTCAGTATAACGTGATGTAGATAATCTGAGAAAGCAAAGCAATATCAGTTACTACCCTGGAAGAAAAGATATTCAATTTAGGAAGGATATGATCATAGGAAATTAAAAGGCTATTTGCTTGAATAATAATGTATTATAATCAAGTAAGTCACATGCATGACAGCAGCACCTTCTTTCTTTCCGGAAAGCTCAGATCAGATCAGCGACGTTCATCGGCATCTCGTCGATCTGTGTGCTGTAGTACTGCTCGATGTCTCTCAGGATACGGATGTCATCCTTGCGCACAAAGTTGATCGCCACACCCTGCAAATGGCACAGGCATTTCTCATTACATCAAAATCAGCTAATCATATATTTCAAGCATGATCCGCTCAAAAAAAATGTCAACCATGAGCATTGTGCACCATAATTGACTAGGGAGGCGTGTTTGAGAAGCAGAGGGTGAACATTTAGTGTCCTACCTATTGACTTTACTCAATAGTCTTCATTACTGACACAACATAGCCCAAGATTTGTAATTGTTTATTTGGTTGTCATGAGAAATGCTGAAACTAAAATCCAAAATCCCTAGTATGAACTAATCACAGGGAGGTAGCGGAGAGTGCCTAAGTTTTGCAGCAGGACATGAAACTTTACCTTGCGTCCAAAACGCCCAGAGCGACCAATACGATGGATGTAGAGCTCACGATTATTCGGGAGATCATAATTAATGACAAGAGAGACCTGGTAAAATGAACAAAAAAAAACTTCAGTCAGTAATCAAGCTAAGCATCATGCAACCTTGTGCTTAAAGATAGCAAAAAAATGAATGCTAAAACTGGACAAGACTTGCCTGCTGAACATCCAGTCCTCGAGCCCAAACATCTGTTGTGATTAGAACACGGGTTGAACCACCCCTGAACTCATTCATAATGGCATCCCTTTCCTTCTGAGGCATGTCACCATGCATGGCTGATACCGTGAAATTGTTGGTGCGCATTCTTTCAGTAAGCCAATCCACCTGAACAAAAGAGAATTATTGCTTTTAGCATGATGTGAATCATCAATTACGTCAACTGGACATGGTTACCAAAGCTGGACAGCCTTCAGAAAAAGAACTGCAGAAGCCGGTAAATGCAAAGAAGTGAATTGCTTCAATTTAGTAGAGTAACCAAAAGCAAATCCAAAACATAAGTGATGCAGACTTTTTTGGGGGGAGTTGCCCTGCATGAACTAGGCTTTGACACAAGTAAATTAACAGGAGAAAAGAACACCCAGATACAGCAACAAAGTCAATAAAGCTCTGAATTCACACAAAAAAAAAGATGCAGCAACAAAGTGAGAAGCGTATGACTTGTCCATAAGAAAAACAAGCAGCTAGTGTAGATAAATGTTAATTGGGGTGGAGTTGAGTGATTGTAATAATAGCAATTCATTGCCAAGAGCATATGAGCAATAAGAATAATTAAACCGAGCAACACATTACCTTTCGCTTAGTATTGCAGAAAATGACAGCTTGGGTGATGGTCAATGTATCATAAAGATCGCATAGGGTATCAAACTTCCATTCCTCCTTCTCCACAGCAACAAAAAATTGTTTGATTCCCTACAAATATGAAATATGACACAAAAAATGTAAGTGCCAAATAAGAAAAGGCGTAATCAAGCACAACAAGTGGTGATATTTACCTCTAGGGTCAACTCATCACGCTTCACAAGGATCCTGACTGGATCAGTCATGAACTTGCTAGTAATCTCCAATATGTCATGGGGCAGAGTTGCAGAGATCAAAACAACCTGCGTATGGTTCAATAATACACAATTAGAGAAGCACGAGAACTCTGTCAGGGAGATATCACTATGTCCAGTCATCAACTACAGGCTCAGTGCTCATGTTTATGTTTAACTCCACCATTACTAGTTCACTGCTTCTGGAATGTGACAACTAAAAACATGCAAAAAAAATGATGAATAACCAAAGGAAACAAAAAATGAGAAGCACACAAACCTGTCTGTATGAATAACAGAGTAGGCAAGACTAGCTACCAGCAAGATGATTAAAAAATAAGAAGTGCAAGACAGGGTATTTGTGTATAGCACAACGAAATATTTGGTCAGAAAGGCGGAAGGCCAAAAGGCTACAGAAGATAGCAGTACAGGAAAGGTTCAGTTTCAAAGACCGACCTGAAGTTCTGGGGGAAGATATCTGTAGACATCATATATCTGGTCCTTAAAACCTCTGCTCAACATCTCATCAGCTTCATCCTATTACGAAAGCATTTTAGACTCGCAGAAATTGAGCAAACGAGAAAAATGCAGCAGCAAAGAGTGCGCTAACCAGAATTAGGATCTTGATGGCCCTTGTGCGCAAGGTCCTCCTCTTGATCATATCACAGACTCTGCCCGGTGTTCCGGACACAACCTGCACTCCAGCCTCAAGCTTCCTAATATCCTCGCCGATACTTTTGCCACCGACACACGCATGGACATCCACGCTCATGAACTGGCCAACAGCCTGCATCACTCTCTCGGTCTGCGTTGCAAGCTCTCTAGTCGGCGACAGTATCAATGCTTGCACCCTACAGAATCAATGTTACCCAATATCAACCTCAGCTTTACGATGATTTTGGAACAAGCATTCCATGTGCATGATACAGCGCCGATGCATTATAGAGTTAAATGACTGCGAGTCATTGAAACAGCAGGCATAAGGCAACATATATATTCTCAAAACAGCATATTCTCAGCAGCAGATAGAATCGATTGTTTTGACAGAATCCGTAAATCTATGTCAAAATCGCATGCACTGCCACAAATCTAGGATCAGTATTCTAGCATAAACCTGCAAGTGCGCTCCGTGTTCTGGTTCGTATGAGAATTGGTACGAAGAATTAGTAGCGCTGACAGTCAGCAAAATAAGTAGTAAGCCCTAGAGCTGAAGTTCCTAGCCAAACAGTTGCTCCACCAAAGGAATGCGACACGATGAGTTCGTCCAGCAATAGAAACGATCTATATAGACAGAACACAAATCTAGGTACGAGACAGCTGCGAATAATGCCTAAATTTTCCCCATAACAAGCAATAACCCCTAGGATCGAAGAGTTTGATGGTCAAAGCGAAACAATGAGGGGCATTTGATTTGGCGGAGGAGATGGACGTACTCGCGGACGGAGGTGTCGACGATCTGGCAGACGGAGAGGGAGATCATGGAGGTCTTGCCGGTCCCGGACTGGGCCTGGGCGATGACGTCGCGGCCCGTGATGATGGGGAGCACGGCGCGCTGCTGGATGGCCGAGGGCTTCTCGAAGCCGTAGCCGTAGATGCCGCGGAGCAGCTCGTCGCGGATGCCCATGGCGTCGAAGCTGCCCACGACCTCGACCCCCGCCGAGGTCTCGAAGGTCAGGTTCTCGTCGTCCATCGGCCGTGCCCCGCCGCCGGGGCCGCGCCGGGAGGAGGTCGCCGCCGCCGCCGCCATCGCGGAAACCCTAGAGGTGGATGGGCAAGACGTGGGGAGCAGGAGGAGACTTTTTTTTGCGTGTGGCGGAGGCGACGGGTGAACCGGGACTTATGCTTGGTTAAAAAGCGAGCGAGACTAATGTTTCGGGCAGCTTGGAACAAAAGATCCTTTCTTATCGAGTAACACTGAGATAAAAAAAAAGTAAAATCACTGGTAAATTTTTTTTTGCGGAAACAAGAAGACGAATTACACCGGAGATATTACAGAAAGAAACCCAACAAACACAAAATTACAGCTTCGTCCTTCTGCAAGTTGACCACGTCGTCGACACGCCGTTGCCGTCGGTGGCGCGCCGCCGCCGCTGCCTCCCTCGATGCCTTGGATCGGAGGCAGTCCCCAGGCGAGCGGGAAGTCGCCGAGCGCCGGCCCCAAAGGACCTACACCGTCGAGCGCCGCCGCAGTCGGTCCGATGCGCCTCATCTTCTTCTTCAAGATCTTGATCTGCAAACTCCGCCGCCCTCGGAGCTTAACACGGGGAAGACGCCCACGGCACCTTCACAGAGGAGCGAGGACGAGGTTGACGACGGATCGGCGTCGAAGCTCCACAGAACGTCGACTCCGGAGAGGAGATCCGCCACCTGCAAACCAAACACCAGCCGACGACATCTCCGCCTCCAAGACGCCACCGGCCAGCACCAAACCTACCCCTACACTATGTACAGGCCTAGATCCGTGGATTCCCCTACCTCCCGCCGCCGGAGCGGCCGCCGGAGGCGGAGGAATCCACGGATCGACGGCGAGCGAGGTGGGGAGACTCGGGTCGCCCAAAAGTTCGCCTTTCCTGTGGACGGGAGAAAGGGGAACGGCCAAGGTCCGTGCATCTCTTTTAAAATCACTGGTAAATTAGAAGGATGAAGTGTCCAAAAACACGCACGCAGCCGCCGCCTCCGCCTCAACCCTAGCCGCCTCCAGTTCATCCTTCTCCATAGTTTGCCGGTGTTGGGAGGAGTAGGGAACCCGATTTATGCGTGGAGTTTTCAATAAAAGTATTGTTTTCATTAGATTATGTTAGGATTTTGATAGCCACCTTCTTGTTGATTTTCTCTCAATGGAGATGGCATCGTCTACAATAAGTGATCTTCGGCCTTTCGTTCGGCGACGAGATCTTCTTTCCGACGTCAATGGTGGTGTTGAACGATCACAATTTTCTAGGTATGGGCCTTCAGATCTTGCTTCGCCATATCGATTTTGGATCTTTTGTCGTTGTTGCCGCGAGGAGGATTATCCTCGCAGTTTTTGTCTCGGCTGCTACGTCCTCAACAATGGTGATTCGTACTCTCGGCTCTCCATCGACGACGACAAAGCTAGTCGGTTGTTATTCCCTCACATACTGGTGTTGGTACTCTTGCCAATGTTGAATGACTGCTTTAATAGTTGTTGTGCGTGCACACAACTTTGACATTGCGGCTCAAAAAATTATGGGAGAACTTTCGTCGGTATCTACAGGTCTATGGTTCGTTATCTATCTTTGGCTGCCTTCAGAAGAGTACAAGATTATGTTCTGGAAGAAGAAAGAATTTGAAGACCTCGAAGATTTGTTACTATCTTTTAGACTTTATTTTATAGTCGTTGAAGTCAATTCATATATCTCTACCATATACTATTTGTTACTATGAATATATGTGGTATTGATTGTAAAAAAAAGGATGAAGTGTCCAATATCCCACTAAATTATTTAACTACTGGGTACAAAATACTGTAATTTACACCGTTGACTTCTCCCCTGAAACAAGATACTGCTACTATCATAGGAGCAGAAGGTCGTGTCAATGTCAATCCGTCATCTACCCGCCGTGGCATGCGCCGAAGTGCTAATGATAGGGCTTTGATTCCTTGTGGTAGAGCTGCTCGTTGTCAAACAACATCCATGATGTATTTTTGCTACTGGCACCACTCCTTGGACAAATCTTTATCTATGCTTGTGACATGAGACAATTTCACATATGTTTAATTTTTTTGCTTTTTGCCCACCGTTTTTGACCGGCAAGCACGCTTTTCTACCTAGTTGCTAAAAAATATAACTATATGTTGATTCAGAGTCCAAATTTGCAGGGTGAAAAATCAAAGGTCTAGTCTTAACTGGTTATGTCTGGCAATAGCCTTGGAAGATGACGATGCTTGTACACTATTTCCTTCTTAGAGACGACGCTTTTGGAGATGATGAATTTTTTGTGTTGTTTTGATAGTGTTTGGTCTGCTTCTACAAGGAATAGATCACTCTAGCGAGAGTTTTATTTTCAGTAATTTTTTTTCTTCTTTTGACTATATGCATGGTATCTTCCTAATACTCCCTCCGTTCCCATACTTAGGGCTTATATTGTTTCTCAAATTTTCGTCTCTAAACAAGACTCGGGTCTAGCTTACCTGATTCCTTCTAAAATTACCCCTCTCATCCATTCAATTGACCTAACTTATCGGGAGCGGGGTAGTTATTTCTGGCATTGTTAGGGCATGTACAATGGCTGAGAACCGTGCCCTTCCCTTCATGGTCAATAGTTCCTTCTTCGATGCCAACATGAAAGGAGTGAGAACCGTGTTATGGTGGCCAGATCAAATATATTGTGTGGGTTTGTGCTCACGCTCCCGTCTCCCGTGGCCAGGAACGACCCCAGCCTTTGTCTTCAATGTGATGGAACTATGATACTACTTAACAACAAACATAGTAAACATGCATTATGGTTTTCTATTTATTTATGAATTTCAAATTTACAAATGTATATTACTTCAAACTGAGCTAAAAGAAATCTTGATCGAAGAATGTAGTTATAATGTGTGTTAGTCTCGTGCATTATAGAACCCACTATCAACATATTTACTTATAGATACTACAATAGACATAAACTCATGGTAAGAGAATCAAAAGCAAAAAAATAACACATAGAAAACACTATACAACAAATCTGAGTGGCACAGTTTACTCCATTGATAGATGCGATTTTGTCACATTTGATGTTCGGTTTGGATTAGAAAGAATTAAGTTCAACACAATTGCACAAACTAAATTTCCATGACACAAATAGAGCATTACTTTGGAGTATTTATATTGTTGGTTGCTTGAGTTGTTTAACAACAAACCATGAGTTTTAAACCTACTATCACAGTTATATGGATAATGTTGTGGGATGTAATAAAAATACATATTATTGTAAATTAGAATCAAATGATTTAGTTATAAGAAGCTACAAAAGGTAAAAATATTTGATATAAATAGATAACAACCGAACTCGAGACAGTCGACATCATGGGCGAAGCTAGCACTTATAATTTGGATGTACAGAGCATAAAAAAATGTCCCCAAACTTTCATAATACTAGTAGTTTGCGAAAGACGCGCGTAGCACGCCGTAGCACACCTTGCTTGCCGATGGAAACGACGGTGCTGTCTAGGTTGAGGCGATCCCGGCGATTACACGCGGCCGTGCCGCACATGCCAGCATCATGTCTCGATTAGTCAGCCCAGAGGTTATAGAGCGGCTCCTGTCGGCCGCCCGCCGTCGCACCTCACACATGAACAGTTTTCTTGACAGGTACATGTATATCATACAGAAACTTTTTTTTGTAAAAATAATGGGTGTACTACCCAAAGAGCTCCGCCCATGGTCGACATAAACGACGGGTATGCATGTGGGGGAAGGGATAATGGAAAGAATAAACCGGAGCACATGTCTAGCGGAGTGGTGCTTAGCGTTAGGAGGTGAAAAAAGAATGAAACTAGGTTTATGAGTCAAGTAGCATGGTGTGCAGCTCGTGTGAACATGGTAAATGTGCTCCTCCTTTTTAATCCTAAATGAAAGAGACTCGTTTAATTAACCTAGAGTGACGAGAGAAATAATCACTTACCTTAAGCAACAAACTAGACATTGCAATATTTGAAATAAATAAATGTGTGCGCATTTACATATGACACATCATCTTCAAAAGTTGTATTTTCTTTGCCACAACAACAAAATAAGAATGATGTATTTATTATTTGTCAACCAAGTACATTCATACGTGCCTCCTATTTTTTGATATATAGTGTGTCAAGTCGGCGCCGGGATTAGACGGTGTCCCGAGAGGGTGGTATGGTGCGATCAAGGGCATGATTGGAGCCGGCGGCGATCGGGGTGGCGTGAGGTGAGAGGTGCCTTCCGTGGATGATGACCAACACGAAGCTCCGTATCCTCCTCGGCTCCTCGCAATTTTGTCACGAACGGCCTTTTGCTGGCAGAATTTTAAAATGGTGGCGAGGTTCCTAAGAAGTTGTAGAACTTTACATAGTTTGGCTTTTGACAAAAAAATTACGGAACAGAGGGTTGTAAAGCGGTTTGTGTTAATAAGCCTAGCCAATGATGCTAGGACAAAGGGCTCATGTGTTTTGGTCATGGAACAAAGCTGCTCGGGGGAGCGTGGGAGGATTTATGGACGCATTGCGGCAGGTGACCTGCCTCGCATGGGCGGTGGATCTATGCCGCGCGTTTTCCATTGTGGTTCGGGACGGTGTGGTTTTTTTTTGCGGAATCCTCCAGTAGTCCTGTTCACACCGGTAGGCGGCAGCTCGCGATCGTGTTGCGATCCTCCGGCCGCTCAATGCCGAGCACGCACTAGCACCGACACCTACTAGTGTAATCGAAAACGGGATTGATGTATTCCTCCGAGCGCAGTGAGGATTTTAACATGTGTTCCATTCTATTCTTCAGAAAATTCAAAATCTGTGTCAAAGTTTATATTTTATGCCCCAACTTTTCTATGGTGTGTAGATATTTTTTTGAAATATGTTGTGTAGATATTCTAGTGAGACGGGTACCAGTAGGTTTCTTCTTGAAAGATTGGCCTTCATGGATTTGCAGTCCTGGAGTACTCTTGTTGGAAAAATGCTAAAAAGAAACTGAGGAGCTGGATGACATGTTCAAGTCCAGGAGAAATCACAGGGTTTATTATTTTCCCACATCTAAACCATCGATCTCCACAAAACCATGAACTGGAAACTATCGAGCCATTTTTTATATGAGATTTTTTCTTGATTTATTATTTGATATTTCTATTTTTTTTAATAGGGATCTTGTGAATTTGAGTTTTCCTTTTTTTTCTTTATGGCAAAGGAACCATGTGATCCCCGAGAGACCCTAGATGAAATTTTGGATGCAAAAGACGCTTCCGCGCCTTCTCCTAGCGGCTATCCTATCTTATTTTGTAACGTAAAGTCCAGTGAATATGATAGATGTTCTATTATTAACTAAGCACGCTGGCGTAGCTACGTAGAAAATTAGTGAAGGACGAAAAAAGATGTATAAACCTTACAGTAGCAAATTTCCTGTCAAGCTCTGCCACTGTCTAAGAGTACACTATTACATATAATACGTATTGGTGAGTTGTGTTATGAACGATTGAGCGCTGGCTTTGGGATAGTTTTGTTGATAAGAGGGCCACCTTCACATGGGGTTTCCATGACACAATCATATCATGCAGGGGTAATCGTCGCCGGCCATGTGGCGCAGGCACCATTAGGGCATGGCCAATGCATAGCCCTAGGGGTGATGCCTCGCAGCTTTATCTTGGTTCGGGTGGTCCAAATTAGATTCGGATAAGGAGGCAGCCTCTTCATCAGGAGGCAGCCTCTTCAGCCATAAAGTGAAAATGTGAGAGAGAAAGAGAAAACCCAAATCAGCTTTTGAGAGAAAGACATATTAATGGGACCATAACATGGCATGCATATGTCAAAAGTTTTATCCAAACCTAGTTGGACAGCTGCCTCCATTGCTCATGCCCTTATGCAGCTGGGCTTAATCAGTTAGCCGCATGCACGAGCAATTGAACCGTACAATGATCAATCCATCGACTCCTACAGTCTAGCTATCTCCTCGGCGTGTCCTGCGCCATTAGTTTCTTTGCAGCTCTTAATCAACTTATCCTTAATTTAATCTCGTGGTCGTGCTGGTTGTGATCAACCGAAGTTAGATTCAGTTGAGGTTCGTTGGCTTGCTGTCTGCATCCCATGCACCTCGATCGATCGAGCTGTCTGAACTTCAATCCTCGATCGAGTTAGTACCCCGGCAGGCCTCGTTTTTCTTATTTTTTCTTTGACTAAAAATTGTTTTAAGTATGTAAATATTCTTGGTATAAATTAGCATTATTGGAAAGTGTTTTCAATATCAATCCAACACAATATAATCAAGATGTTGTTGCTTAATTTTTCAGTCAAAATTCATCTTAAAATATGTGTGGACCTTATTCATCGAAACAAAGGTAGTACTCAATACATACTAGTAGCACATATTTATTATACCGCTACATCAGTTTCGAAATAAGTGCCATCCATTTTGGTTACCTCCGAATATGTAGACGAGGAATTGGATTAGTTATTAGTGACTTGGAGCAGCGGCATCCCAAGTAAGGGTGATATCACTTAAGAAGTTTAAAATCTTACCTTTTAGGATAAAAATCTAACATCTGATCTTAATTGGTTATGGCTAACAATGGTCTTGTTGAAGGCATTGTTTTTAGGAGCGAAAACTTTCTTCAGGGTTGAAATCTAAGATCTTTGATCGGACGACGACGACGCTTATACATTGTTTTCTTCTTCGAGGGGTCGTTTTTGGAGTAGCTAGACTTCTGGTGTTGTCTTGGTGATGATGATGCTACTGCTACAAGAAAGTGATCACTGAAAAACAACAAGAAACGTATGGTAGGGGTATTGGATCGCACACCTCCTCAAAGGCGGCGTCCTGACTTATATATTAGCTGAGATCACGTACAATACATGGTAGGTATTAACAGCTAGCTAATTAGGTGGGATTCTAATCTAGATATACTAGATACATAACTATACATGTTACACGATACAATATAATGTTTAACATCCTCCCTCAATCTCTACTGGTGCCAACATGTTGAGATTGCGTCGAAATGCCTCAAACGCTGGTAAAGGAAGCGGCTTTGTGAAGATATCTGCGATCTGATCCTTGGAGGAAATAAACTTAATCTGAAGTTGCTTTCGAGCCACTCTCTCGCGAACAAAGTGGAAGTCAACTTCAATATGTTTGGTACGAGCATGGAATACTGGATTCGATGACAAATATGTAGCTCCAATGTTATCACACCATAATATAGGAATTCTGTTCTGAGAGATACCAAGCTCTTTGAGAAGTGATTGTACCCATATGATTTCGGCTGTTGCATTAGCCACTGCCTTGTACTCGAACTCCGTGCTTGAGCGAGACACAGTTGCTTGCTTCCGAGCATGCCAGGCGATCAGATTTGGACCATAGAAAACAGCATATCCCCCCGTGGATCGCCTGTCATCAGAGTTGCCAGTCCAGTCAGCATCAGAGAATGCTGATAAAAGAGTATCAGGGGCACAAGATAGTGTAAGCCCATGACCAATGGTAAGCTTGACAAACCGCAGAATGCACTTCACTGTTGTCCAATAAGGATCGCGAGGAGCATGGAGAAACTGACAGACTTTGTTGATAGCAAAGGAGATGTCCGAGCGAGTAAGGGTAAGATACTGAAGCCCTCCAACTATACTGCGATATCGTGTAGCATAAGTAGCACTAAGAAGTGACCCCTCATGAAGAGAAAGCTTATCAAGAACTGCCACATGGTCAGACCAGGCTTGATGAGGATGAACAAGGAAGTATCAGCAGTAGAGGCACGAAAACCAAGAGAGCCCAGTACAGTACTCAAACGTGCATGAGCACCAGGGGCTTGCTTAAGCCCATAAATAGCCTTGCAAAGATGACACAAGTGTGAAGGATAGGCAGGATCTTCAAATCCTGGAGGCTGATGCATGAAAACCTCCTCCTCAAGAATGTCATTTAAGAACGCATTCTGAATATCAAGCTGTCGTAGATGCCAGCCGCGAGAAACAACAAGCGATAATAGCAAGCGAATGGTGGTCGGTTTAACCACCGGGCTGAAAGTATCCTCATAGTCATGTCCATAACGCCGCCGAAAACCTTTCGCCACAAGCCGCGCTTTGTAGCGCTCAATGGAGCCATCAGAATTTTTCTTGACTTTGAACACCCGTTTGGAGTCAATAATATTCACGCCAGGACGCGGAGGAACGAGCCTCCATGTACCATTTTTCAGAAAGGCAGAGTACTCAGTATCCATTGCAGATTTCCATTGAGGAGCAGCAAGAGCTTCGCGAAGATCACGAGGTTCAGAGAGAGAACACTCAGTTGCATGAGCCATGCAGACAGTGTTCCAGGCTACCGTACCATCGGTACGTTGCTTCGGCTGGCGTATTCCCCGCTGAAGACGAGTAATAGGACGTGGTAAAGCAGCAACATCATCGGGTGCAGGAGTTTGAATATGGGTCGGCGGCCCAGTCGAAGGGGAGGCATCGGCAGCTGGTGATAGATCTAGGCGACGCGGTGTAAGACACCAGGCTTCCTGAGCCGCGGGAGTGGATCGGGCCGGAGTAGCCGGATCTCCAGGATGAAGCGGATCCGGGCCGGTAGCAGCACCCGACCTAGCATGGGAGGGCACGGAGGGCGAGGCATGATCGACGTGCGTTGGATCGACGTGCACGCCTGGCTGATCTTCGTTAGCCTCTGGAACAAGCAGCTCAAGCCGCGCGCCCAGACCGTGACCTGCACCATGGTTAGACAAGAGCAACGGGGTATGTGCAACATCATCAAATTGGCCAAACGAAGGAGATGCATGAGTGGTGGAATTTTGTGGTTGGGTGGGTAATTGGGAGAAGGGAAAATTTCCTTCATCAAACACGACATCACGCGAGATATAGATCCTATTGGTTGTAACATGTAAGCACTTGTAACCCTTGTGTAAGGAACTGTATCCTAAGAACACACATTTTTTCGACTGAAACTCCAACTTGCGATTGTTATAAGGGCGAAGGTGAGGCCAACATGCGCAACCAAAAACACGAAAAAACGTATAGTCGGGAGCCTCACCAAGGAGACGCTCTAATGGAGTTTTTATATGAATGACACGACTAGGGAGTCTATTAATGAGAAAGCATGCCGTGGAGAAAGCATCACTCCAAAACTGAAAAGGAACTGAGGCATGTGCAAGGAGTGTTAAGCCAGTTTCAACAATGTGGCGATGTTTGTTCCGCTGTACCATTTTGTTGATGTGTGTGAGGACACGAGACTCTATGAGTAATACCAATGTTACCAAAAAACTGATTGAGTTTGATGTACTTGCCTCCCCAGTCTGTTTGAACATGAATGATTTTCTTGTTAAGAAGGCGC
Organism: Lolium multiflorum; assembly: GCA_030979885.1. Classification (NCBI taxonomy): domain Eukaryota; kingdom Viridiplantae; phylum Streptophyta; class Magnoliopsida; order Poales; family Poaceae; genus Lolium; species Lolium multiflorum. The sequence continues at coordinate 100,958 of JAUUTY010000568.1, read as the reverse complement.
TCAACATGGCGTTGGAATTACAAGAAAATATCAAAGACATCATTTTTCGCTTAAGGAGATATAACCAGGTAAAGCGACTGTAGCCATCAATAAAACTAACATAATAGGTGTGTCCACTGACAGAGGTTTGCGCAGGACCCCATACATCAGAGTTGATTATTTCAAGCGGTGATGAGACTACATGACTAGAAAGGAAAAAAGGCAACTGATGACTCTTGCCTTGTTGGCAAGCATCACAAATTACATGATGACTTAAATCTGAAGAAGGAAGCTGGTGATGACGCAAAATGTGTTGAACTATTTGTGTAGCTGGATGTCCTAGGCGAGAGTGCCACTGATCCCGTGACACCTTTATTCCACTGAAGATGTGTTTGAAAGGAGACTCGTCAAGCCTGTAGAGACCACCATGACACCAACCACTAAGAAGAATTGCCCTCGTGTCCCAGTCCTTAACAAGAATTTTTTTTGGGTGAAACTCAATGAGCACTCGATTATCAATAGTGAATCTACGGACTGATAGAAGACTACGGGTAACAGAGGGTACATGCAAGACACCTTTAAGATGCAAATACTTGGAAGGAGTAGGAAGTTGAGAATGGCCAATGTGATGAATGTGCATACCAGTGCCGTTTGCTGCATGAACCTGGTCGGTGCCAGTGTAGCTGTCCTTCAGGGTGAGCTTGTCGAGATGGTTGGTGAGGTGGTCAGTCGCCCCGGTGTCCATGTACCAGCCAGAATCAACATTGTAAGCACCAGTTTGGCCATGACCATGAGTAGTTGTTGCAGCAACCTGGCGCTCCATGTATCTGCCATCATTGTCGACGCCGAGGTAGTCCTGCTTAAACCTTTTGAAGCAGCTAGATGCCTTGTGCCCAGGCTTGTCACAGATCTGGCAGATAGGTCTGCCCCCGCCTCCTTCACCAGATGGGCGTGCGCCGCGGTTACCATCTCCGCGGTTGCCGCGGTAGTCACCGCCGCCACGGTCGCCAGATCTCTGTCCTCCACCAGAGTATGAGCCACCACCAGGATTGGGTGGCCTAGGAGTGAAGTTTGGGCACGGTGTATACCGCGGGTCTGGCTGCGGTAGTCCGGTCGACCACCTGTTCTGCCTTGGCTGCGGTAGGAGGCATTGGCAGACTGAAAACCACCTTGATTGCCACGCAACTCATCCTTCCTTGCCTCAATTCTCTGTTCAGTAGTCAGGAGTTGGGCATGGAGATCACGGACTGAGATTGGTGTAGTCCTGTTGGTAACAACCTGAAACAGGGGATCATAATCATCATCCATACCTCCCAGAACGTATGCAGTGAACTCCTCCTGGCGAAGGGGAAAGCCGATCGCCGTCAGTGTATCGGACAAGCTCTGAATCTTGTTGAAGTAGACTTGCGCCGACAGATCGAGCTTCTTCAGATCGTGTAACTATCCACGGATCGCCATGTACCTCGCCGTAGATTGCGACGAGAAACTAGCTGCGAGCGATGCCCAGGCTTCAGCAGCAGTAGAGGCAAACAAAATCATCTCTTGGACAGACTCAGTGGAGGTGGACATGATCGCTGATAGAATTGCAGGGTCTTGTTGATGCCACGCGGAGAACTCAGGGTTGTACAGACGGCGGGGAGCCTGTGCATCGTCCGCCAGCTTGGGATTGTCGATCTCCTCCGACGGGCAGGCGAACGAGCCATCAACGAAGCCGAGCAGGAGGTGACTCCGAAGCACCTGTGTGACTTGGGTGCGCCAGTAAAGGTAGTTGTCGCCGCTGAGGCGAACGGTGATCAGGGGCGCGAGGTTGAACGGGCCAGCTGAGGGGTTGGACAGCCTAGTAACGCTGCCCTTGGAGCCGGAGGACGCCATGCTCAAAGCTGGAGAAGTCATCATCGTCTAGGGTCTAGGGTTTTGAGTAGATTGGATCGGAGGTAGGCTCTGATACCATGAAAAACAACAAGAAACGTATGGTAGGGGTATTGGATCGCACACCTCCTCAAGGACGGTGTCCTGACTTATATATTAGCTGAGATCACATACAATACATGGTAGGTATTAACAACTAGCTAATTAGGTGGGATCCGTAATTTTTGTTTTTTAAAAAAATTGTGTGCATCCGTAATTTCACAAGGATACAACATTGTTGTAGAAGTTAGGTGTACCTGATATCTTCTCGATATTATTATATTTCATTTTTCGAAAAAGTTATATACATCTTAACAAATCTTTTTTTGCGAATTCAGAGAGCTTTATTGATTACTGATAGTAAAATCACTCGTAAGAGTATTTGTGAGAAAATCTGAGTTATAATTGATCCACAGATATCTCCTCCTATCAACACTACCTTGCTTAGCACATAAGTGGGCAGCCATATTTGCATCACGGCCAACTGAAACAATGCTAAAACTAGAAAAGGCTCTCCTAATCTCCCTAATCTCTTGGCACATGGACATAATTTCCGATCTATCTTGATCAATCCTATTACAGAAATTGACAGCTAGCTGAGAATCACTCTCAATAATTACTCGGTTATAGTTTCTCTCCATGGCCAGTCTTGCACCATCAAGGATAGCCCTTGCCTCCATAATAAGAGCACTAGCACCAACCCCATACCAGATAGCTTGTCCTCTAATCAGACTGCCCCGGTGGTCACGAACAACCAAACCGGTGCCCCCAGACATTGTAGCTTCAAGGAAACTAGCATTTGTGTTGATTTTGATCACTCCTTCATCGGGTGCCTTCCAGCGATCTTTTTTCTTTGGGGGTCTCTTCGGATTCCCACTTCCAACCCGAGCCAGGTCGACCGTGGTCTGCATCACCCACCTGACCGAATCTGTAACCGATCGGCCCCCCTCTCCATGCTTTCGAGCATTTCGCTCCTTCCAGGAAGCCCAACATCCGCATAAGATCAAACTGGTGTGCTCTTCCGACAAACCACTACTATCAATTAGGTCCATCTCCCATGATCTTGGGTGTAGTAACGGAATTTTGATGCCCGCCATACTTATAAGTTCTGACCAGAATATTTTTGCCCATGTACAATCAAAGAGGGCATGCTGGATAGTTTCTTCATGTTCTCCACAAGCTTCATAAAAGGCGAGTTGCTCCATGTGTCTATTTTTTAGTATTCCCCTAACAGGAATAAATCGCTTCATGACTCGCCGCCAAAAGCATCGCACTTTCGGTGGGACTGGCAATCTCCATAGATTTTCCAACAAGCATTATGATCCTCTCCTGACCCCGAGGGTTGGGAGGCCCGTTGACTTCTTGAAATCAAACAGTATGCGGACCGAACTGAGAAAACTCCATTTTTATCATGTGACCATGCCCATTCATCCTCAGCAAATCTACCAAGCGGAATTTGACGGATAGCACACCTATCTGTCTCTATAAAGTTCACCTCCATTTTTTCCTCGGACCAGCACATTAGTTCTATGTCAATCAGCTCATCGACCATTGTAATTTTTGCCTCTCGCGGCTTACACATTGGCCGACCATTTATGTTAGCCGGTATCCATGGATCATCAAAGGCACGGATCGAAGACCCGTCTCCAACTCGTTTAATCAATCATTTATTCAGAGCTTCTCTTCCATGAAGAATTGCTCTCCAAACATGTGATGAGTTCCTCTTCTTTCTCGCATCCAGAAAATTTGAGTTATGAAAGTATTTTCCTTTCATTACTCTAGCACATAAAGAATCAGGTTTAGTCATCAGTCGACACCCATGTTTTGCAAGCATGGCTTGATTAATTAAATGAAAGTCCCTAAAACCCATTCCTCCAGCTCGCTTTGGGATCGCTATGTCACTCCATTTTTTCCAATGTATTTTCCTTTTCAGTTCGTCTCCCCCCACAAGTACCTAGCAACAACACTAGTGATCTTCTTGCACGTTTTCTTTGATAAGCGGAAGCAACTCATAGAGTACGTCGGTATTGCTTGGTAGATAGCTTTCACCAAAACCTCCCTGGCTGCTCCACTCAGATTCTTTGCCGCATATTCATTTACTAACTTTTTAATCTGGGCCACTATGTGTTCAAACTAGTCATCAGCAGATCGACCTATGGCTGTAGGGAGCCCTAGGTATTTTTCTACCAGCGCCTCAGCCTCAATGCCAGAGAATTCATGTACCTCCTGCTTCGTATCTTCGGTGCAATTGGGGCTGAAAAAGACCGCTGATTTGGACCGGTTAACAAGCTGGCCGGATCCAATCCTATATGTTTCAAGGATGTTGTGCAGTCTCTCAGCTCCATTCGCCGATGCTTGAGAAAAAACAAGGCAGTCATCTGCAAACAATAGGTGTGCCAACCAAGGAGCATGCACCCTAACTCGTATGCCTCTGGATAAATAAAGTGGTCCCGAAAATTTGAGTAAACTACTTAACCCTTCTGCACAAAGAAGAAACAGATATGGCCATATCGGATCCCCTTGATGGATGCCTCTAGTTGGTTTAAAAAATTCCGAGAATTGTCCATTCACTCGAACAGAGAATGATACTGTTTCAACACACTTCATAACCAAGCTGATCCATCCTTCCACAAAACCCAGTTTCACCATTATTGCTCACAGGTAAACCCACTCCACACGGTTATATGCTTTTGCCATATCTAGTTTTATCACACAAGCTCCACTCTTGCCTTTCTTCCTCTTCAAATAGTGAATACTTTCATAGGCAGTAATCACATTGTCAGTAATTAAGCGACCAGACACGAATGTGCTTTGTTCTTCTGAAATTATTTCCTCCAAAACAGGTCTTAGTCGAAGAGCCAAATCCTTAGAAGCTACCTTGTATAGGACATTGCACACTAGTAGAAAACGGGTCTTTTGTTTGGAGCTGCAAGGAGCATTAGCAGCGGATTTGGCACGAACCGGTGCTAAAGGGGTCATTAGCACCGGTTCGTGAGGTCTGGACGTCCCCGCGGCATTAGCACCGGTTCGTGCGGGACCTTTAGCACCGGTTTGTAACACGAACCGGTGCTAAAGGGTTGGCGTAAAACCGCAACCTTTTTCATACAAGGTGCTAAAAAAAGGTCTAATATATCAAACGAATCGTGCAAACAGTTTTTCATTCACGCACCTCCACCCGGTTAGCCAATTTTTAGTTTCTCAAAATTTCAAATGAAAATATGAAAGCAGGAAGATTTTAGTTTTTTTTCAGAAATTTAGGATTTTATATTTTTATATTTTTTAAATTAAAATTAATAATTGCATCCTTCATAAAGATTACTATTACTTTTAGCAAATTATAAGATTTTTCAAATTTTCAGGTTTTAGGTTTGGCAAAAAAAAATTAAAATTAAAATTAATTAAAAATAATACAAATTATAAAGTTAATGTTTATTTATTTATTCAAGATTATTATTACAACATTACTTTTGTTTATTAAAAGAATTATTTGAAATTCGAACAATAAAGAAATATGACATCGACCGACATGTTAATAGGATTGATATGATACTAGTATCACATACATGCGCGCGAAGCACTTGGATGCGGGACGGAAAGGAACTTGGAAGTTAAGCGTGCTAGTGCTAGAGTAGTTGGAGGATGGGTGACCGAGCGAGAAGTTTGAGCACGAGTAAATAATTGGACTAGAGATAAGGGTAGTTAGAGACTAAACTTGGGAAATAACTAAAATATTAGAAATTCTGGAAAAAAGAGAAAAAAAAGGATGTGGAAAATAATTCGAAAAAAAATTCCGATAGCGGGGTTCTACCGCGGCAGCGTTTTGGGCCGTTTTCCTGCCGCGGAAGACCCTTTAGCACCACCAAATCAGGAAGAGTTTCTGGCATCTTATTGCGCGGAAACATGGTGCCGTAAACTAAAGACAAGGTCCTTGTACAGAAGTCGAGAAACTCGCGGACCGCGCGATCTTGAAATCGACGATTTGGCGGGTACGTTCACGTGTACCTCAAAATTAGAACCATGCTCCTTCGCAAGTCTGAGAAGCGCCATTGGATCGAGCTTCAACACGTTCATCCTCGGTAAAGTGTCAAAGAACCTGTTTTAATAAAAGAATTAGCAGAGTAAGAGAAGACAAGCAAGAGAAAAATTCAGCACGATCAAGTTAATGAAGCATACCTGCCATATCCAAGCTCGACTCCGTCATCAGTTGAAGCATGCAATTTTCTCGTGCAGAAGCCGCAGCAGCCTCAGAAACCGCGTTTTCCTTTTCAGCTATGGCATCTTGAGCTTGTCGAAGCGCAATCTTTTCCCTTTCGGAAGATTTTCGGGACTGCTCCATTATCATAAGTAACTGTTTCTTTATAGACTGGAGTTGTTGGCGAAGTTTTTTCAAGTCTTGTGCCGAACCTTTACTCGATGAATCTCCAATAAGTTCGACAGCAACAAATTTCTTCTTCAAACAGGATGAAGCAGAAAAAACATCGGAAGGACGAGGAGTTGCAGTATAGTTGTCAAAAATTAACTGAAAATAGAAATTTCGACATCAATCGTCAAACAAAGATAGATCTCCATTAATTCCCAAAAGTATGTACATAGCTATTACAAAAGAAGGGTTCCTAGTGAACTACTGAAGCAGTTGCCGCCAAAACTACTAGGGCGACAGCGCCAAAAGAGAGTAAAAACTAAAAGAAAAGACAAGGTGGTCTACTTGACCTCCGGCTTCGACGAACTGGGAGCAGGAGTTGGATTGTATCCGAGGTAGGCGAGGATCTTCTTCGAGTTGGGCTTGGCAGCCTTAATCAGCGCCTGCCACTTCTTCGTCTCCATCTCCTCTGTGTTGCCAACTCTCCTTGATCGACTTCTTGTTGGCGTCAGCAACCAGGGGCAATTGTACCTTCGACACCAACTTTCAACCCTTCTTGGCGAAGTTGGAGTCCAAGGTTTTCTGGAGGAGTGAAGCACTTGGCGAGAGCAACAAAAGTTGCGGGTACTTCTTTCTTCTTGAAAAAGTGCGGGAAAAGCCGCGACAGGCCAATTTTAGCTTCAGCAAGGCCGTCGCGGGCCTCATCACCATGGATCTCAAGAAGAGAAAGAGCGTCAGGGAGTTGGTCACCTTCAGGGTTTTCCAGCTCATATTCTTGATCGGTTCTCCCTGAATAAAGCAAAAAAGAGTTGGTCAAAGAAAAAAAGGGGGTGACAAAGATGACACAAGGAAGCATCAAGAATCTGAGCACTTACTAATAAAACGTCGACTTTGCGACTCCAAGCGAGTAAGGATTTCCTTCTCACTAGCAGTTTGCTGAATTATGTTTTCGCTCAGAGAAGTTTCCGCGTCGTGAAGTCTTTTTCGAAGCTCTGCAACGGCGGCAGCATCTGCTTCAGCTTTCTTGCGAGTCTTCTCGCTTTGCTCTAACTTGGTAGCAAGAGCGTCAGCATGCTTGTTGGCCTCCGCAAGATTGTCTGGCAAAATAAACGACAACAAAATGTTACGACATAAATAATGGAGTACATTCAATAGAGGAGGCGAAAAATACCTTCGAGCTTCTTGGTATAGTCACGGTACCCGACGAATTGGGTACCAAGACGGATAAATTCCTTCATCAAAGGCTGAAGAGAGGACCAAAGGAAAAAAGAAGTCAATATAGCCAGCAAAAGCTCGACACCATCTCGTAAAGAAACAAAGGAGAGCTGAAAGTGCTGAAAGGCTCGAAACATAAAGAAAAAGTGAAAAACTTACGTCATCCAATGAAGGTGTCGTAGAGCTACCAGGGAACTGGATGGGCTCCTTAGCTGGTTCTACCCTCGCTCTCTTTGGAGAAGAGGCTTGGGGGCTCTCAACTGGTGGTGGATGCTCTGTGTTTTGTTGAGGAGGCGAAGTTTCGTCGCCATCAGGCTGAACTTCGGAAACAACTAAAGTACGGGACGTGCTCGTTCGAGCAGTCGCGTCGATAGGTGTATTCTCATCTTCGTCGCCACTACAAAAATAAAGCGACAAGATAAGAAAAAAAAGAGAATTATTGAGAACAAATAAAAATAGTGCATCAAGAACTTACGAGCTGACAAGAGCAGCCTCGTAAGGATCGAAAGCTTTCTTTCCAACATTAGGAGCAATTTTTCCGACACGTGCGGTACCGGCTTTGGAGGTGCCGGAATCAACATCCTCATCCGTTTTCCTCTTGTTCTTCGGAGAAGCAACTGGGAGAGAAGAGCGTGTCGAGGCAGTGGCCTCAGACTCAGCTTCTTTTTCAAGAGAAGCCGCGGATTTTTGGGAACCCGCGACTTCACTATCAGGGCGAGAAGTACCCTGGTTGTCCTCGTCGACAACGGTGCGTTCTTCGACTTCACCACCTTCAGGAAGAGGAGGAAGAGAAGCTAGAACAGGGTGGTTCTGCGAAAAACAAAGAGTGTTGACAAAAAGTTATGCAAAAAAGACGTTAGCAAAAATAGTAGATACCAAAAGCTCGAGAAGACAATATAATAGTCAAAGAGAGGAAAAATTACCTCGGGAAGGGGATTGGTGCTACTAAATGGCTTAACGCGGCAAGAAGATGGAATGGTGTCCTTCTTGCTAAGCTTTGACATTCTTTGGATTAATTTCTCCAAGTTCTTCACAGGAAGGTCCTTGGAGAGCCTCTCGACATCTTCATCACCAGCATACATCCAAAGGGGATTTTTGCGAGCTTGCAGAGGCTGCACTCTAATCCTAAGGAAGTAGGCGGTGATCTGGATACCCGATAATTCCTTGCCACGGGTGTTCTGGAGCTCATGGATGCGAGTCATCAGCGCCTCTGTCGTCGATTTCTCTTCTTCGGTAGCTTCAGCATCCCAGGATCGGCGACGAAGAATCTTGGCTCTTCCATCAAAAGGAGCAATGTTGTACTCCACTGAATCGGAGCTCTCTTCGTGTACATAGAGCCACCTCTTGCGCCACCCTTGGACGGAGTCGGGGAATTTGACGTCGAAGTACTCGATGATACGTCTCCAACGTATCCATAATTTCTGATGTTCCATGCTTGTTTTATGACAATACCTACATGTTTTGTTCACACTTTATATCGTTTTGATGCGTTTTCCGGAACTAACCTATTGACAGATGCCAGTGCCAGTTCCTGACTGCTGTTTTTGGTTTCGAAATCCTAGTAAGGAAATATTCTCGGAATCGGACGAAATCAACGCCGTACCCTATTTTTCCACGAAGCTTCCGAACACCGAGAGTCGCCGGAGGACGGGCCAACGAGACACCACCCCGGCGCGGCCCGGGGGCGTCCCTAGTGTCACCGCCTCGTCGACCCTCCGACTCCGCCTCTTCGCCTATAAGGTCCCTGACCTAAAACCCGATACGAATAAGCCACGGCACGAAACCTTCCGAGCCACCGCCATCGCGAAGCCAAGATGCGGGGACAGGAGTCTCTGTTCCGGCACGCCGCGGACGGGGAAGTGCCCCCGGAAGGCTTCTTCCATCGACACCACCGCCATCTTCATCAGTTCTTTGTCTCCCATGAGGAGGAGTAGTTCTCCATCGAGCTCGGGGCTGTACCGGTAGCTATGTGGTTCATCTCTCTCCTATGTACTTCAATACAATAATCTCATGAGCTGCCTTACATGATTGAGATTCATATGATGATGCTTGTAATCTAGAAGTCATTATGCTAGTCAAGTGGATTTTATTTATGTGATCTCCGAAGACTCCTTGTCCCACGTGTGTAAAGGTGACGGTGTGTGCACCGTGTGGGTCTCTTAGGCTATATTTCACAGAATACTTATTCATTGTTATGAATGGCATAGTGAAGTGCTTATTTATATCCCTTTATGATTGCAATGTGTTTTGTATCACTATTTATCTATGTGCTACTCATGTGATGTTATTAAAGTAGTCTATTCCTCCTGCATGGTGTAATGGTGACAGTGTGTGCATTGTGTAGTTCTTGTCGTAGATTATGATCATAATCTCTTGTAGGTTATGGAGTTGATTATCGCTATGATAGTATTGATGTGATCTATGCCTCCTTCATAGTGTGATGGTGACAGTGTGCATGCTATGTTAGTACTTAGTCTATTTTGCAAAGATCTATTATGCTCTAAGGTTACTTAAACATGAATATCGAATGTTGTGGAGCTTGTTAACTCCGGCATTGAGGGTTCGTGTAATCCTACAACGAATGGTGTTCATTATCAAACAAGAGTATATGTAGCACAAGGAAGAGAACTTATTTATTATGTGATCAATGTTGAGAGTGTCCACTAGTGAAAGTATGATCCCTAGGCCTTGTTTCCACCACAAAGAATTGCTTCCGTTTAGCTATTTTCTGGCGCATGTTTACTCCTGCATCTTTATTTTCTGCAATATTACCATCTATACCACATGTTTTACTATCTCTTCGCCAAACTAGTGCACCTATACATCGACAAGTGTATTAGGTGTGTTGGGACACAAGATACTTCTTGTATCGTGATTGCAGGTTTGCTTGAGAGGGATATCTTTGACCTCTTCCTCCATGAGTTCGATAAACCTTGGGTGATCCACTTAAGGGAAAACTTGGGCTGTTCTACAAACCTCTGCTCTTGGAGGCCCAACATTGTCTACAAGAATAAGCAAAGTAGACATCAAGCTATTTTTTGGCGCCGTTGTCGGAGGTAAAAGGTACTCACACTCCGGATCTCGGCTACCAAGCTATTTTCCGGCGCCGTTGTAAGTACTCGAAGCTATTTCCTTTAGATCCTGCAATTGCATCTTTTGGTTTCTTGTTTACACTAGTTAGGCATAATGGAAACCAACAGTGAGCTTTTATTTCTACTTCCTGAGTTAAGACATGGATTGTTTGCTGCGAAAATTAAAAAACCTATGGAATCTTATTTGCATGCTAGTAGCAATGATATTAGTATGAACGCTTTGAACACCATTGTTGTTAATGATATGGAAAATTCTAAGCTTGGGGAAGCTGGTTTAATGAGCATGATATTTTTAGTCCCCCGAGCATTGAGGAGAAAATTTTCTTTGATGATACTTTGCCTCCTATATTTGATGATGAGAATAATAATGATAGCTACTTTTTTGAATTTGCTCCCACTACAATTAATAAAATTGATTATGCTTATGTGGAGAGTAATAATTTTATGCATGAGACTCATGATAAGAATGCTTTATGTGATAGTTATATTGTTGAGTTTGCTCATGATGCTACTGAAAGTTATTATGAGAGAGGAAAATATGGTTGTAGAAATTTTCATGTTACTAAAACACCTCTCTATGTGCTGAAATTTTTGAAGCTACACTTGTTTTGTCTTCCTATGCTTGCCACTATACTCTTCATGAACTTGTTTATTTACAAGATTCCTATGCATAGGAAGCATGTTAGACTTAAATGTGTTTTGAATTTGCCTCTTGATGCTCTCTTTTGCTTCAAATACTATTTCTTGCGAGTGCATCATTAAAACTGCTGAGCCCATCTTAATGGCTATAAAGAAAGAACTTCTTGGGAGATAACCCATGTGTTTATTTTACTACAGCAATTTTTGTTTTGTTGAGTCTTGGAAGTTGTTTACTACTGTAGCAACCTATCCTTATCATGTTTTTGTGCCAAGTAAAGTCTCTATGGTAAAGTTGATGCTAGATTTGGATTGCTGTGCAGAAACAGCATTGCTGTCTGTCACGAATTTGAGCAGAAGTCTCTGTAAAAAAATCAAAAAAATCTGAAAATTTACGTGTGTGATCCTCAAATATGTACGCAACTTTCTTTAGTTTTGAGTTTTTCCGTTTGAGCAAGTTAAGTACCCTTTCCAGGTTCGTCTTTACAGACTGTTCTGTTTTTGACAGATTCTGCCTTTTATTTCGCATTGCCGCTTTTGTTAAGTTGAATGAGTTTCTTTGTTCCATTAACTTTCAGAAGTTTTGTGCAATGTCCAGAAGTGTTGATTGTGTCACCTCTGAACATGTGAATTTTTGATTATGCACTAACCCTCTAATGAGTTTGCTTGAAGTTTGGTGTGGAGGAAGTTTTCAAGGGTCAATATAAGGGTGATATAATGTGATCGAGAAGAGTGAAAGGTCTAAGCTTGGGGATGCCCCGGTGGTTCATCCCTGCATATTTTAAGAAGACTCAAGGATCTAAGCTTGGGGATGCCCAAGGCATCCCCTTCTTCATCGACAACTTATCAGGTTTCTTCTAGTGAAACTATATTTTTATTCAGTCACATCTTATGTATTTTACTTGGAGAGTCTGTGTGCTTTTATTTTCGTTTTGTTATTTTCATTCTTTGAATAAATTCATCCTTGTGTGGGAGAGACACGCTCCGCTGGTTCATATGAACACATGTGTTCTTAGCTTTAATGTTCAAGGGCAAAGTTGATCGCTTCACTTGTTTCTATTTGGTTGGAATCAGAAAATGCTTCATATGGTCTTGAATAATTTGATACTTGGCAATTGTTTTGAGCTCTCATAAATCATGTTTAAGCTCTTGCATCATGTAGTTTAAATCTAGTAATGAAGAACTACATAGAGCTTGTTAAAATTTGGTTTGCATGATTGGTATCTCTAAGGTCTAGATATTTTCTGGTAAAAGTGTTTAAGCAACAAGGAAGACAGTGTAGAGTCTTATAATGCTTGCAATATGTTCTTATGTAAGTTTTTTGTACGGTTTATACTTGTGTTTGCTTCAAACAACCTTGCTAGCCTACGCCTTGTACTGAGAGGAAATGCTTCTCGTGCATCCAAACACCTTGAGCCAAAACCCATGCCATTTATGTCCACCATATCTACCTACTATGTGGTATTTCCTGCCATTCCAAGTAAATACTTCATGTGCTACCTTTAAACAATTCAAAAGTTATTATCTCTTATTTGTGTCAATGTTTTATAGCTCATGAGGAAGTATGTGGTGTTTTATCTTTCGATCTTGTCATTTACTTGACGGACTTTCACAATGGACTAGTGGCTTCATCCGCTTATCCAATAATTTTGCAAAAAGAGCTGGCAATGAGGTTCCCAGCCTCAATTAATTAACTTGCATTAATAATTCTCTTCACATGTTTTGCTCTGATCTATCGTAAGCAACTTAATTTTGCAAATAGACACTCCTCCATGGTATGTGAATGTTGGAAGGCACCGAGGATTCGGTTAGCCATGGCTTGAGAAAGCAAAGGTTGGGGGAGTGTCACCTAATAAATAAAACTAAAGTACATGTGTAAACAAAAGAGAAGAGGGATGATCTACCTTGCTGGTAGAGATAACGTCCTTCATGGGAGCCGCTCTTGAAAGTCTGGTTGATAAGGTAGTTAGTGTACCCATTACCATTCGTTGACAACAACAAACACCTCTGAATACTTTACTTTCATGCTCTCTATATGATTTCAAAACTTGAAAAGCTCTAGCACATGATTTAATCCCTGCTTCCCTCTGCGAAGGGCCTATCTTTTACTTTATTGTTGAGTCAGTTTACCCATTTCCTTCCATCTTAGAAGCAAACACTTGTGTCAGCTGTGCATTGATTCTTACATACTTGCTTATTTGCATTCATCATATTACTTCGTGTTGACAATTATCCATGAGATATGCATGTTGAAAGTTGAAAGCAACTGCTGAAACTTATATCTTCCTTTGTGTTGCTTGATGCCTTTACTTTGAATTTATTGCTTTATGAGTTAACTCTTATGCAAGACTTTTTGATGCTTGTCTTGAAAGTACTATTCATGAAAGGTTTTGCTATATGTTATCTATTTGTTAGCAACCTATAGATCATTGCTTTGAATCACTCCATTCATGTCATATGCTTTACAATAATGTTGATCAAGATTATGATGGTAGTATGTCACCTAAATTATTTGTGTTATCGTTTACCTACTCGAGGACGAGTAGGAACTAAGCTGGGATGCTGATACGTCTCCAACGTATCCATAATTTCGATGTTCCATGCTTGTTTTATGACAATACCTACATGTTTTGTTCACACTTTATATCGTTTTGATGCGTTTCCGGAACTAACCTATTGACGAGATGCCAGTGCCGTTCTTGTTTTTGCTGTTTTTGGTTTCGAAATCTTAGTAAGGAAATATTCTCGGAATCGGACGAAATCAACGCCCGTACCCTATTTTTCCACGAAGCTTCCGAACCCGGATTCGCCGGAGGGGGACCTTTGGGCCACCGGACACCACCCGGCGCGGCCGGGGCGCCCCCTGTGTCACCGCCTCATCGTCCCTCCGACTCGCCTCTTCGCCTATTTAAGGTCCCTGACCTAAAACCCGATACGAATAAGCCACGGTACGCGAAACCTTCCAGAGCCGCCGCAATCGCGAAGCAAGATGGGGGACAGGAGTCTGTTCGGCACGCCGCGGGACGGGGAAGTGCCCCGGAGGCTTCTCCATCGACACCACCGCCATCTTCATCACCGCTGCTGTCTCCCATGAGGAGCGAGTAGTTCTCCATCGAGGCTCGGGGCTGTACCGGTAGCTATGTGGTTCATCTCTCTCCTATGTACTTCAATACAATAATCTCATGAGCTGCCTTACATGATTGAGATTCATATGATGATGCTTGTAATCTAGAAGTCATTATGCTAGTCAAGTGGATTTTACTTATGTGATCTCCGGAGACTCCTTGTCCCACGTGTGTAAAGGTGACAGTGTGTGCACCGTGTGGGTCTCTTAGGCTATATTTCACAGAATACTTATTCACTGTTATGAATGGCATAGTGAAGTGCTTATTTATATCCCTTTATGATTGCAATGTGTTTTGTATCACTATTTATCTATGTGCTACTCATGTGATGTTATTAAAGTAGTCTATTCCTCCTGCATGATGTAATGGTGACAGTGTGTGCATTGTGTAGTTCTTGTCGTAGATTATGATCATAATCTCTTGTAGGTTATGGAGTTGATTATCGCTATGATAGTATTGATGTGATCTATGCCTCCTTCACAGTGTGATGGTGACAGTGTGCATGCTATGTTAGTACTTGGTCTATTTTGCAAAGATCTATTATGCTCTAAGGTTACTTAAACATGAATATCGAATGTTGTGGAGCTTGTTAACTCCGGCATTGAGGGTTCGTGTAATCCTACGCAACGAATGGTGTTCATTATCAAACAAGAGTATATGTAGCACAAGGAAGAGAACTTATTTATTATGTGATCAATGTTGAGAGTGTCCACTAGTGAAAGTATGATCCCTAGGCCTTGTTTCCACCACAAAGAATTGCTTCCTACGCCAGCAAGCTATTTTCTGGCGCCGCTTGTTTTTGTTTTCTGCATCTTTACTTTCTGCAATATTACCACATCTATACCACCTGTGTTTTACTATCTCTTCGCCGAACTAGTGCACCTATACATCCGACAAGTGTATTAGGTGTGTTGGGGACACAAGAGACTTCTTGTATCGTGATTGCAGGGTTGCTTGAGAGGGATATCTTTGACCTCTTCCTCCCTAAGTTCGATAAACCTTGGGTGATCCACTTAAGGGAAAACTTGCTGCTGTTCTACAAACCTCTGCTCTTGGAGGCCCAACATTGTCTACAAGAATAGAAGCACCCGTAGACATCACTCGACGTCAGGGCGAACACAGATAACAACGCCGCCGATGTTATAGACGACGCCGTGGGAGCCATTACGGCGGAGGCAGAAGATGCGCTTCCACAAAGCCCAATTAGGTTGGACACCGAGGAAGCATTCACACAATGTGATAAAAATCGACACGTGGAGGATGGAATTGGGCGTCAGCTGATGCAGCTGAAGCCCATAGACAAAAAGGAGACCCGGAGAAACTCGTGGATAGGGGGAGAAAGACCGCGGATGAGATGGTCAACGAAACTGACCCGGTACTCCATTGGAGGCGATGGATAGCTCTCCTCCTTGGGGAAGCGCAGCGCGTTCTCCTTCTTGGTGAACCCCAGCTTCTTCAGGTTCATGTCTTGGTTGGAGATCTTGGATCTCTCCCACTCCAGATCTTCGCGGCCATCATCTCTGGAGTGCTATGCCTGGTCAGACGCGCGCGAGGTGGCATCAATGAGCGTGGAGGAAAAAGGTGTGAGCGTGGTTGAGCGCTTGAAGCAATGGGAGCAGTGGAGGATTTTGCAGAGGAGAAGCAGAGGTGCGGCGCAAGCGAAAGTACTGGCGGAGGAAGACGATGACTTTATATAGAGGTGCGGTGAATCGACGCACCGTTGGATGAAGAAATGGTGGAATAGATGGTGTACACGTGGACAAGGGGTAAAAAGTAATTTCAGCTAGATGAGAAAAGACAGGAGCTACAGTATGTGCGCCAGGAAAAGTGGAGGACGTGTGTCCCCCACTTGCACGACGTGTCAATTTGATAAGAAATTTGGGCCCATGAGACAGAGAGAGAGCAGTTCTCGCGTTTTCCCGATACAGTGATCGTGGCTATCGTCAGCAATGATGTCACCGTGGCGAGAGAAAAACTCGACAATGAAGCTTGACAAGAATTTCGACAGCAGAAGATTATTGATTATTTCGAGAGCCTTTGATCAAATACAAGTTTTTGCCCAAATGCTCGGGGGCTACTTTGGAAAAAAGAAATATTCAAGTATGACAAAATAGAAATGGCGAGAGCCTATGATCAAATACAAGTATTTGTTCATAGCTCGGGGCTACTCCCATCGGGAGCGCTGGTCGCGCACCCGATAGATATACGAACCGGTGCTAAAGGTCCTCCCGCTAGGGCGCCCGGCAGCCGCCACGTGGTGCACCCTTTAGCACCGGTTTGCAACTGAACCGGTGCTAAAGGGGGGGCTTTTGCACCGGATCCTTTGCACCGGTTGGGCATCCGGTGCATATAGCCCTTACCAACCGGTGCAAAAGGGCCATTTTCTACTAGTGGCATAAAGTAATGGGTCGGTACTGGGACAACTCCTGGGGTTGCTTGACTTTAGGAATAAGAACAAGGACTGTATTATTGACAACCTCTGGCATATCACCTCCTTCTAGGAACTTCCGAATAGCTGAACACACATCGTTCCTCAGAATATCCCAATGTTTGATATAAAAGCCTGCCGTGAATCCATCCGGACCCGTAGACTTGTTTGGGTGCATCATAAAAAGAGCTTTCTCTATCTCAAAATCCGTGAACGGCGCACAAAGATGCTCGTTCATCTCCATGGTCACCTTACGCGGCACAAAGTTGGTGATTAGCTCTGCTGTAGTGTTTTCCTGTGCAGAGAAAATACTAGTATAAAGTTAGTAGCCAAAAACTCCAACTCAGATTGAGTAGATGCATAGGTACCATCCTCTTTGCGAAGTGCAACAATTTTATTAGTTCTCGATCGTTCTCACGCCTTTGAGTGAAAGTACGCGGTGTTACAGTCTCCTTCTGCTAGCTAGAGCACCCGCGACCGTTGTTTAGCCATTACTTCTTCTCTAGAGAGGAGCTCCGAGATTTTATGCATCAGCTCCTTCTCTTCTCTCGTCGTGCCGGCCTGAATTGAACTAGCACGTTTGACGTGGGCATTACCCTTCGGTTAACCAATATTGCTCTACCCTATACGGTCCAGATGGAGGCCCATGAAGGTACCCGAAGGGAAGGTGGGCCACTAGGACGGTGCGTCGGAAGATTACTTGAAGTACAAGGCACAGAAGAAGCCGAACAAGGAAAGATTAGAGATAGATCTATTGTAAGCCTACTCGTACTCAATTAGACCTCTCGGGACCTGGCCACCTATATAAAGGCCAGGAGAGGGGCTATCGAGGAACACAATCAATCTTAGCAATACTAGCCAACAGAAGCCTAGAACTAGGTTACCCTAGCAACTAACATCTCGACGAGATCACAGCCGAACGATTCGGCACCCCATTGTAACCTATTTTCATCATAATCAAAGAACAGACAGGCAGGACGTAAGGGTTTTACCTCATCGAGGGCCCCGAACCTGGGTAAATCGCTCTCCCGGCTACGTGTACCGATGTCTCGTGTCGACTTGGGGATTCCATCAACCCTAAGCCCCTAACGAGAGGCATTGCTGCGTGGGAACCACTGTCGGCACAAGGCAGGGCATCGGCAGTACCGATCACGTCCGCGAGCGTTCGTGCTCGAGTCACCAACACCTCCGGACCAAAAGATCCGATCTACTGCGGGCCCTTCGAATTCGTACCACACCTCAAGCCGTCGCACCCGACCCCTTCAGAATCGAGTGACGACATGACCACCACCTTTGGAGGCGTCCACTTCATCATCGACTCCGGAGGCTTTCTTCGCCTCCCAAGGACAGATACGTCCGGTTTGGGCCCCTCGGTCTCAACAGAAGATACCCGGGCAGCAACCTTGGAAATTCCGCCCAGAAGCATGCATGGAGGCAACCGAGGGAGCCTCGATCACGCAACAGGGAGAAAGAAAAGGCGAAGGGAATCATACTATGGAGAACGGGAACAGGAGGGCATGCAATCGATCCATGGCCGCGCTCGTTCACCGCACCTATCAGCCACGGAGCAACTCGATGCGCCATGCTACCTCCACTCCTATATCGACCCAAAGGACGGTCGGGAAAAATCCAGTCACCTATTAAGGAACTGCCGACACTTCCTGGAAATTCGATAGTTCTGTGATGACCTCAGAAGTGAAGCTATGTCGAGAGTTCACATAATGGAGAAAAAGGCAAGATCTTACAGCTATCGGGCGGAGCCATATATCCCGGAACCGTACGAACCAATGGAGAAGGATGAGTACGTGCCAGCCGAGGTATTCCCAGAACCGCGCGGGCAGGTCAGCATGATCCATAAAACCAGCTTTTCAAAAAGGGAAATCAAGAAATTCTCACGAGAAGTGAAGTACGCAGAAGTCGCTATGGTCGATACACCTGAATTCATCGACTGGTCAGAGCAAAGTATCTCCTTCGACAGGTCAGATCACCCGAAAGCTGTCCCTAGACCAGGCCACGCAGCTCTAGTCCTCGAGGCGCAGATCGGAGGGTACAACATGAGTAAAGTATTCATGGACGGAGGAAGCGGCTTAAACCTACTGTTCGCCAACACAATGAAAGCTATGGGTTTAACAGTCGATATGCTGAGGGAGTCCGACACAGGATTCCACGGCATTATACCGACTCGACCCGCTTACTCTCTTGGAAAAACGTCATTGGATGTGGTCTTCGGCACGCCCACCAATTTCAGAAGAGAAAAGATCGAGTTCGAAGTTGTCGACTGGGAGTCTCAGTATCATGCCATCCTCGGCAGGCCGGCGTTCGCCAAGTTTATGGCCATACCTCATTATGCATACCTAAAACTGAAGATGCCAGGCAACAACGGAACCCCAATAACCATTCACGGGAGTTTTGCTCGGTCAGACACCTGTGACAGGGAGTTCCAGAAGATCGCTTCAAAATTCGGCGCTAAGGAGGAGCTCAATGCGATCGACGCAGCCATGCACCAGCCGACAACCGAAACGTAAGATCCGATGAGTTTGACGCTGCAAAGGAAGCCAAGAAGCTGCAGGTGCACCCCACTGACCCGAAGAAAACGGTCAATATATCGGCTGACCTTACGGTCGCATAGGAAGGCGCGCTCATCGAGTTCCTCCGTGAGCGCTGGGAGATATTTGCATGGGAACCATCCGACATGCCAGGTATCCCCAGGGAACTCGCTGAGCACGCCCTTAACGTTGACCCAACAGCCAAACCAGTGCAGCAGTCGATGCGTCGATTCTCAGAACCCAAGAGGAGAGCAATTGGTGAGGAAATCAATCGACTTCGTAAAGCAGGATTCATCCGAGAGCTCAAGGAATCAGAGTGGGTGGCTAACCCTGTCATGGTACCCAAGAAGGACACCACCGCTCTGCGTATGTGTATCGATTACACCGGCCTCAACAAACACTGTCCGAAAGACCACTTCCCGCTGCCTAGAATCGACCAGATAGTTGATTCCACAGCCGGATGCGACCGCCTCTCCTTTCTCGATGCTTACTCTGGGTATAATCAGATCAAATTGAAGAAGGAAGATCAGGAGCTAACCGCGTTCATCACCCCACACGGCGTTTTCTGCTACAACGTTGATGTCTACGGGTGCTTCTATTCTTGTAGACAGTGTTGGGCCTCCAAGAGCAGAGGTTTGTAGAACAGCAACAAGTTTTCCCTTAAGTGGATCACCCAAGGTTTATCGAACTCAGGGAGGAAGAGGTCAAAGATATCCCTCTCAAGCAACCCTGCAACCACAAAGCAAGAAGTCTCTTGTGTCCCAACACACCTAATACACTTGTCAGATGTATAGGTGCACTAGTTCGGCGAAGAGATAGTGAAATACAAGTAGTATGGATGTATATGAGTGGTAATAGCAATCTGAATAAAATATGTCAGCAAGTAAACATGCAGTAGAACAGTAAATAAACGGTGTTTGCAGTATTGGAAACAAGGCCTAGGGATCATACTTTCACTAGTGGACACTCTCAACATTGATCGCATAATAAATACTTCTTCTCATATGTGCTACATACACTCTTGTTTGATAATGAACATCATTCGTTGCGTAGGATTACACGAACCCTCAATGCCGGAGTTAACAAGCTCCACAACATTTGATATTCATGTTTAAGTAACCTTAGAGCATAATAGATCATTGCAAAATAAACCAAGAACTAACATAGCGCACACACTGTCCACATTACACTATGAAAGGAGGAATAGATCACATCAATACTATCATAATGATAATTAACTCCACAATCTACGAGAGATCATGATCATAATCTACGACAAGAACCACACGGTGCACACACTAGTCACCTTTACACCATGCAGGAGGAATAGACTACTTTAATAACATCACATGAGTAGCACATAACTAGTAGCGATACAAAGCTCATCATATGGGTCTCAATCATGTAAAGCAGCTCATGAGATCATTGTATTGAAGTACAGAGAGAGAGATTAACCACATAGCTACGGTAGAGCCCTTAGCCCCGGGGGAGAACTACTCCCTCCTCATCATAGGAGACAACGATGGCGATGAAGATGGCGGTGGTGTCGATGGAGATGGCTCCGGGGCAATTCCCCGTCCCGGCGGTGTGGAAGAGACTTTGTCCCCCGAATCTTGATTTCGCGATGGCGGCGGCTCTGGAAGGTTTTCTCGGGTTTCGTCTCGGGTCGGTTTAGGTCAGGGACGACTAAATAGGCGAAGAGGCGGAGTCGGAGGGGCCACGGGGGTCCCACACACTAGGGGGGCGTGCCCCCCTTTGGCCGCGCCGCCCTGTGGGTGGGGCCCTCTGGCTCCCCTCTGGCCCTTCTTCGGTGCTCTGGAAGCTTCCGGAAAAATAGGATGTTGGGCGTTGATTTCGTCCGATTCCGAGAATATTTCCTTTCTAGGATTTCTGAAACCAAAAACAGCAGAAAGCAACGGCCCTTCGGCATCTCGTCAATAGGTTAGTTCCGGAAAACACATAATAATGACATATAATGTGTATAAAACATGTAGGTATCATCAATAAAGTAGCATGGAACATAAGAAATTATAGATACGTTTGGGACGTATCAAGCATCCCCAAGCTTAGTTCCTACTCGCCCTCGAGTAGGTAAACGATAACAATGATAATTTCTTAAGTGACATGCCATCATAACCTTGATCATACTATTGTAAGCATATGAGATGAATGCAGCGATCAAAACAATGGTAATGACATGAGTAAACAAATGAATCATAAAGCAAAGACTTTTCATGAATAGTACTGATGACCCACAAGTATAGGGGGTCGCAACAGTCTTCGAGGGAAGTATTACCCAATTTATTGATTCGACACAAGGGGAGACAAAGAATACTTGTAAGCCTTAACAGCGGAGTTGTCAATTCAGCTGCACTGAAACAGACTTGGTCGCAAGAGTTTATCGGTAGTAACGTTTTATAGCGGTAGGAATAATAAAATAACGACAACGGTGAAATAAAGACAGCGTAATGATTATAGTAAACAACAGAATTAAAATACTGTAGGCACAGGGACGGATTAACGGGCGTTGCATGGATGAGAGAAACTCATATAACAATCAAAGCAGGGCATTTGCAGATAATAATAAAACGGTATCCAAGTACTAATCAATCAATAGGCATGTGTTCCATATATAGTCGTACGTGCTCGCAATGAGAAACTTGCACAACATCTTTTGTCCTACCAGCCGGTGGCAGCCGGGCCTCTAGGGAAACTACTGGAAATTAAGGTAATAATAAGTACCGGAGCAAAGCATTAACACTCCGTGAACACATGTGATCCTCACATCACTACCATCCCCTCCGGTTGTCCCGATTCTGTCACTTCGGGGCCATTGGTTCCGGATAGCGACATGTGTATACAACTTGCAGGTAAGATCATAAACAACGAATATCTTCATGAATCAATAACATGTTCAGATCTGAGATCATGGCAATCGGGCCCTAGTGACAAGCATTAAGCATAACAAGTTGCAACAATATCATAAAAGTGACATCTACGGATACTAGGCACTATGCCCTAACAATCTTATGACTATTACATGACCAATCTCATCCAATCCCTACCATCCCCTTCAGCCTACGGGGGAATTACTCACACATGGATGGGGGAAACATGGCTGGTCGATGGAGAGGCGTTGGTGGTGATGGCGGTGAAGATCTCCTCCAATTCCCCGTCCGGCGAGTGCCAGAACGGAGACTTCTGGCTCCCGAGACGGAGTTTCGCGATGTGGCGGCTCTCTGGAGGGTTTCTGGCGACTTCGACTTCTCCCCGTGCGTTTTTAGGTCGAGGGCAATAAGTAGTCCGAAGGAGGGCGTCGGGGGCCAGCCGAGGGGGCCACACACTAGGGCCGCGCGGGCCCCTCCGGGCCGCGCCGGCCTAGTGTGTGGGGCCCTCGTGCCCACACCTTCGCCATACGGCTCCGCCAATATCTGGAAAATAGGGCCTTCGTATAAATTCAGAGTTTTTCTGAAAGTTGGATTTCGCACAAAAACGAGACACCGAGCAATTCTGCTGAAAACAGTTAGTCCGTGTTAGTTGTATCAAAATACACAAATTAGAGGCAAAACAATAGCAACAGTGTTCGGGAAAGTAGATACGTTTTGGACGTATCAACTCCCCCCAACCTTAGCTTATTGCTTGTCCTCAAGCAATTCAGTTAACAACTGAGCGATAAAAGAACTTTCACGAACACATTTGCTCATATGATGTATATATTCTCATGCTATGGCTAATACTTAGGCAGTTCATAATGAGATACATGCAAATAAGATCATCCAACAGCTATGTCAATCATGGAGAGGTACCAACAATTAATAATAAGCATCATGAATCATGTATAAGCAGGATTGCAATGTTCATAAAGAGTATGATAAAGTGGTATCTCGCTTGCCCGTATTTGATCGGCAAAACATAAATGCCCAGGCACCTCTGGAGTTCATAGAAAGACTAGAAGTAATGATTGTCAAAGATAAAAGCATCAAAGTTATACCACAATCAATCATATTTTGAGACAAGCATATTATACTAAGAATGACAGTTGTGCTCTCAAGATAGTGCTCAAAGAAAGAATGGAGACACAACATAAAAGTAAAAGATTGACCCTTCGCAGAGGGAAGCAGGGATTAACATGCGCTAGAGCTTTTCATTTTTAAAACAGGAGTAAAATTATTTTGAGAGGTGCTTGTTGTTGTCAACGAATGGTAATGGGTACACTAACTACCTCATCAACCGGACTCCCAAGAGCGGCTCCCATGAATTATTTGTATGTTTATGTTGGCACTCCTTCCAACCTTTCTTACACAAACCATGGCTAACCGAATCCTCGGGTGCCTGCCAACAATCACATACCATGAAGGAGTGCCTTTTTATTTAAGTTTTATTATGATGATGACACTCCCCCAACCTTTGCTTACACAAGCCATGGCTAACCGAATCCTTCGGGTGCCGTCCAACAATCACAAACCATGGAGGAGTGTCTATTTAAGTTAATTAATTTGGGACTGGGAATCCCATTGCCAGCTCTTTTTGCAAAATTATTGGATAAGCGGATGTGCCACTAGTCCATATGAGAGTCCGTCAAAAGTAAATGACAAGGTTGAAAGCTAAACACCACATACTTCCTCATGAGCTATGAAACATTAACACAAATTGAGGAGCATTTTGAAAGTTTTAAAGGTAGCGCATGAGAATTTACTTGGAATGGTTTGAAATGCCATGCATAGGTATTTATGGTGGACACTTTGGAACAACTTGGTTTTCAGGTGCTTGGAAGCACGAGCGGCGTTCCCGCTCAGTACAAGTGAAGGCTAGCAAAAGACTAGGGAGCGACAAATCAAGAGAGCAGTAACTGTCATAATCATGCTTGCGGCAAAATAAATTAACGGAGGCATAAAAGTGATACAAGAACTCTGAAGCAATATAAATCATAGAGGCTTAATTGACTTTTTGTTCAGTCATATGCATGCGTGAGCATGTGCCAAGTCGATATAAATGAATTATTCAGAGGAGGATACCACAATGCCATACTTACTTATGAATAAAACAATGCAAGCGAACATCCATGACATGCTACTCATATTAATAAATTGGAGCTAAACATGAGAGATCATGAACTACTAGACTTTCTCAAATAACATATACCTCACATGAACCAACTAAGCATGCTCACATGGATGAGTATATGTACAAAAATGAAAACAAATAGAGTTCATACCAGCCTCTCACCACAATCCAATTGTTGTAGATCGTCATTATTGCCTTTCACTTGTGTAGCTTGGATAATATGAAATGAAAACCACGCTCCAGCCACCGAAGACCATTGAACTCATGATGAACTTTACAAACCAAAGAAGAACAGCAAATATTTTTGGTGTTTTCGAATTGGAAACAAGAACAAAAGAAACAAGCAAACAAAGCAAAATCTTTTTGGGTTTTCTTGTAGTAAACTAGCAATAGCAAATAGAGCGAAACAAATGCAAGAAACCAAAGCAAACAAATAGTGAAGAGAAACAACAGAAATATTTTTGGTCTTTTTGTGTTTTAGGAAAGAAACAAAGCGAAAACAAAAGAATGCAAACTAACAGAAACACAGAAAAGCAGGATGACAGAAACCAAAACCTGACAGCAGTACAGAAATCGAAATTAACAAAAATCTTCCATTGCTCAGCTCAAAAAGTGTTCAACTAACGAAAGTTAGATAACAACCTGGGGCACATGCTCAAAAATTGACAACTCAAAATAACGTTCTGGCTGTGCGTACGAATTTTTTGGTAACAGCCCAGAATCTGTTTTTGGACAGCACTTCCCCAAATATCATCTCCCTCTCATTAGAAAACCACTCTAAGAAACTAAACAAGTATGTACAAGTATCCAGCAACCATAATATGCAAAGAATGAGTGATGCCGGTATACCTCCCCCAAGCTTAGGCTTTTGGCCTAAGTGGAGTTCATTCCCAACGAGGGTCGGAGTTCCACGCCGGTGGATCATACATGGAGTGATAATAGGGCCCCTGCGCAGAAGAATGTCGTGGAGGTTCCACATGACCATAATGTTGATATGAGGAGCTCGCTGCATCGGATGGAGAGTCGGGGTGCTCCTCGGCCTCCTCCATGCCTTCCCTTGCACGATGGCTTTCCTTTTCTATGTATGCGTTTAGCTCATTTTCTGTGATCGACCACCCTTTCCTGGCATCAAGGTTAAGCAGAGCAGGTGCAGGCAATCGTACTAGTTTTTCAATTTTCTTAGTTATTCTCCAATTTTTCTTATACAAAGTTATCCTATAATACAGGTTGTTCAAATTAGATGCATCTGAAATAAACTCATGTTTAATCATAGAAACAACATCAAGTTTCTCTATAGAAAGCGGAATATCTAGATGGTGAGGTCCTACACCATGCATAGCTAATAAGCGAGAGGCGATAAGACCTCCACAAATTCCTCCTTTCTCACGGTTAGTAGCAAGTCTACAAGCTATTAAAGCACCCAAATTATAGGTCCTATCCTGTTGCAAAGCGGCGCTAAGAAAGCCATATCTTGAACAGACAACTTACTCGCATTCCTTCTAGCAAGAACACACTTTGTAACGAAGTAAGCGAAGTAGCGGATAGCTGGTTGTTGAATGCTACTAATCTTACCACCATCATCGGAGAAGCTCCTCCCATTACAAATCATGGTATAAAGATTCGAGAGCTCCCGCGGCGTTCCCCTGACCTTCTCGCAGGATCCCCACCGCGGCACTCTAATTGCTGCACAAAAATCACTGAAAGGCAAGTTGATAGTTTTGTTATAAATCTTGTACCGGACCATGGGGTTAGTTTGAGACCGATGAAATTCGAAATCCTGCACAACCGACACCGTTAGTTTAGCATATTGGTGAGGTTCACCAACAGTAAAACCTTCCAACCCTGCATTGGAAATCAGTGTTTGAACATCTTGCAGGATTCCTGCGTTCCGCATAAAATCCGTGCATGGGTAATAAGAGGGGTATACTCCCTCTTCGCGATGAACTCTCATGACTTGTTGTACCTCCAATTCTTGTTGATTTAGTTGGTGCCTATTCCCTTCCATTTTCTGAAATTTTTCAACAATCATTATAAAATTTGATTTCAAGGTATATAATTGAGGGGAACTACTATAGGAACTTGCTAGAGTACTAAACATGCATCAAAACTAATTTCTACCACTTAGAACAAGCATGCAAGCTCACTAAACATGTTATCTACAGCAGCAAAATATTCAAGATATACTTAACCAAACAAAATTCTAATTGGACAATCAAAGGAGTCACATACCAAGGAGCAAATGTGCCAAATTTCAGACAGAAATCTGGGCTGAGCAAAGAGATCGAAAAATCGCGAGTTCTTGAGCAGAAACGCGAGTGAGAGAAACCTGGTGCGAGTTTTTTCGGGAGAGAGAAGAGAGTGGGAGGAAGAGATGCTGAAGTGGGGCAAAGGGGCCCACACACCAGGGTGGCGCGCCCCCCTGGGCGCGTCGGCTGTGGGGTGCCACCCTGGTTTCATCCCCAGTGCTCCCAGTGCCTCTTCGAAAAATAGGACTACCAGTATAATTTTTGTAATTTTTAGAGAACTTCGAAAAATGCACATTTATGGGTGTTAAATTAATTATTACTGCGCAGGAAAATGATTTCCAAAATCTTAAACAACTAAAGCATATTGCAAAACAAAAATGCTACAGCAAGTAAAATAAATGGAGGGAGAAAGAAAGAAAGAAATGTTGTTTAGCTCTCTTATGCATTAAAATATACTTGTTAACAAGGTTGATCAAGTCTTGCTACCAAATAAATTTTATATGACATAAGAAGAAATAAACCTCAAATCAATCATGTTACCTTATATTGAATTGATATGGATCCAATCACAAGAGTTTGATATTCTTCTTTAGGCTCATATATAGGACAATCAATGGATCCCACTTTGATAGTTTTCACATTAAAAATTGTATTAACTCCATATACTTTATCAATCCTCTTGGGAAAATAGACGGTATGTTCCTTGTCATCAACATTGAAAGTAACCATGCCTTTATTGCAATCAATAACAGCCCCTGCAGTATTAAGAAAGGGTCTTCCAAGAATAATGGACATATTATCATCTTCAGCATTTCCAACACAACAAAATCAGTTAATATCAAGCAATGTTGAGTAACTTGAACAGGAACATTTTCACATACACCAACAGGAATAGCGGTAGATTTATCAGCCATTTGCAAAGATATATCAGTTGGTATTAACTTATCTAAATCAAGTCTCTTATAAAGAGAAAAAGGCATTACACTAACTCCCGCTCCCAAATCACATAGAGCAGTTCTAACATAATTATTCTTGATGGAACAAGGAATAGTCGGTATACCTGGGTCTCCAAGCTTCTTTGGAATCTTACCATTGAAGGAGTAATTAGCGAGCATAGTGGAAATCTCCTCATTGGGAATTTTCCTTTTGTTAGAGACAATATCTTTCATATACTTTGAATAAGGAGGCAATTTAATAGCATCAGTCAAAGGGATTTGCAAAAATAAAGGTTTCATCCAATCACAAAATTTATTATAATGTTCCTCCTCCTTTGATTTTAGTTTCTTAGCAGGAAAAGGCATTTGCTTTTGAACCCAAGGTTCTCTTTCATTACCATGTTTCTCAGCAATAAAATCTTCTTTAGTGTACTTTTTATTTTTAGCATGCTTTTTAGGTTCTTCTTCAACCTCTTCTTTATCAGGAGTATCATCCTTATCATTATCTTTATCATGTTCATTACCACTTTCAGTTTCAGCATCAGAAATAGAAATACTATTAGGATCATTAACAGGTTCAGAGGATTCTACAACATTCTTATGTTTCTTTTTCTTTTTCTTAGATGGAGCACTAGTTTTAGTTAGTTGAGAATCTTGTTCAACTCTTTTGGGATGCCCTTCAGGATATAGAGGATCCTGGGTAGAAACACCACCTCTAGTTGTTACTTCATAAGCATGTTTTTCTTTAGAATTATTTCCCAACAAGTCATTTTGCACTTTAGTGAGTTGATCAATTTGAGTTTGAACCATATGAAAATGTTTAACAAGTATCTTAACATCATTGGAGGTTCTCTCCACAATATCATGCAATTCACTAATAGCTCGAGAATTTTCCATTAAATGATTCTCTACTCTCATATTAAAGTTTTCTTGCTTAACAATATAATTATCAAACTCATCTAAGCATT
The DNA here is from genome assembly GCA_030979885.1 of Lolium multiflorum. NCBI lineage: Eukaryota > Viridiplantae > Streptophyta > Magnoliopsida > Poales > Poaceae > Lolium > Lolium multiflorum. Next base: position 72,456 of record JAUUTY010000568.1, on the reverse strand, counting down.
GAGCAGGAGGTTTTGAATACGGAATATCTTCCCTAGTAAAGCGTTGAAGAGAGTGTACCTCAATCATGGATGAAGGGGAGTTATCTCACATAAATCTTCTATAGGAGGTAAATTCTTCACATCTTCAGGTTTAATACCCTTCTCTTTAAGAGACTTCTTGGCTTCCCTCATATCTTCATCATTTAATTTAATCATACCCCTCTTCTTCACTATCGGTGTCGGGGTTGGTTCAGGTGTAGACCAATCATCATGATTCCGGCCTATTTTAGCCAATAATTCTTCAGCGTCGTCTGGAGTTCTTTTCCTGAAAACACAACCAGCACAACTATCCAGGTATGCCCTAGACTCAATGGTTAGTCCACTATAAAATATATCAAGTAAATCATGCTTTTCCAAATCATGATCAGGCTGAGCTCTAATAAGAGAGCAAAATCTCGCCCAAGCCTCAGGCAATTTCTCTCCATCTTCTTGGTCAAAATTATAAATTCTCTGCAAAGCAGCATGTTGAGCACTAGCAGGAAAGTATTTTCGAAAGAAAACATCACGCAAGTCAATTGGACTTTTAATAGAACCAGGAGGCAAATTATTATACCAAGTTTTAGCATCATCCTTTAATGAGAAAGGAAAAATTTTAGCGACAAAATAAGTACGCATCTTGACATCATCAGAAAACACGCTACTCAGAGTAGATAACTCAATCATGTGTTCAACAGCACTTTCTTTTTCAGTACCACAAAAGGGTGTTTTCTCAACAATAGCTATATGAGATAGATCAAGAGAAAAATCATAATCTTTATCCTTAATGTTTATAGGAGATGTGGCAAATTTAGGATCAGGAGACAGTTTATATCTAACAGCATGTTCTGCAAGCAACTTTTTAATTTTTCTTGCATCAGTAGTAGCATTGCATTTTTCAATAAAATCATCATCAAGCTCCACATAATCTTCATCAAAATCATCACTAGAATATTCAAAAGACTCAGGTGAATTAACAGGTGTAGCAGCATTTTCATTAGGAGTTTCAGTATTTTCAATTTGCCTAGACCTAGCAATTGTAGCATCTAGAAAAGATCCTAACGAACCATCATTATCAAGCACAGCAGAAGCATCATCACAATTATAAGAGGAATTTTCAGATTCAGCAGAAGTACCAGCATTTGAAGCTTGTGGTGGTGAAACAAGTTTACTTATCACAGATGGTGAATCAAGAGCAGCAGAGGTACTAAGAGTTGTACCTTTTCTTGTAGTGGATGGTAATATGGCGATCTTAGTATCGCGAGGTTTACCCATAATGGAGACTTTGCAGCGAACAATATCAATCCAAGTGAACTTTCAAATAAAGCTATGCTCCCCGGCAACGGCGCGCAGAAAATAGTCTTGATGACCCACAAGTATAGGGGATGTCTTCGAGGGAAGTATTACCCAATTTATTGATTCGACACAAGGGAGACAAAGAATACTTGTAAGCCTTAAGCGGAGTTGTCAATTCAGCTGCACCTGGAAACAGACTCGCTCGCAAGAGTTTATCAGTAGTAACAGTTTTATAGCAGTAGGAATAATAAAATAACGAGCGGTGAAATAAAGACAGCAGTAGTGATTATAGTAAACAACAGGATTAAAATACTGTAGGCACAGGGACGGATTAACGGGCGTTGCATGGATGAGAGAAACTCATATAACAATCAAAGTAGGGGCATTTGCAGATAATAATAAAACGGTATCCAAGTACTAATCAATCAATAGGCATGTGTTCCATATATAGTCGTACGTGCTCGCAATGAGAAACTTGCACAACATCTTTTGTCCTACCAGCCGGTGGCAGCCGGGCCTCTAGGGAACTACTGGAAATTAAGGTACTCCTTTTAATAGAGTACCGGAGCAAAGCATTAACACTCCGTGAACACATGTGATCCTCACATCACTACCATCCCCTCCGGTTGTCCCGATTTCTGTCACTTCGGGGCCATTGGTTCCGGACAGTGACATGTGTATACAACTTGCAGGTAAGATCATAAACAACGAATATCTTCATGAATCAATAACATGTTCAGATCTGAGATCATGGCACTCGGGCCCTAGTGACAAGCATTAAGCATAACAAGTTGCAACAATATCATAAAAGTGACATCTACGGATACTAGGCACTATGCCCTAACAATCTTATGACTATTACATGACCAATCTCATCCAATCCCTACCATCCCCTTCAGCCTACAGCGGGGAATTACTCACACATGGATGGGGGAAACATGGCTGGTCGATGGAGAGGCGTTGGTGGTGATGGCGGTGAAGATCTCCTCCAATTCCCCGTCCCGGCGGAGTGCCGGAACAGACTTCTGGCTCCCGAGACGGAGTTTCGCGATGTGGCGGCTCTCTGGAGGGTTTGGCGACTTCGACTTCTCCCCGTGCGTTTTTAGGTCGAGGCGATAAGTAGTCCGAAGGAGGCGTCGGGGTCAGGGGGGCCACACACTAGGGCCGCGCGGGCCCCTGGGCGCGCCGGCTAGTGTGTGGGGCCCGTGCCCCACACGCTCGCCCTCAGCGCCAATATTCTGGAAAATAGGGCCTTCTGTATAAATTCCGAGGTTTTTCTGAAAGTTGGATTTCTGCACAAAAGCGAGACACCAGAGCAATTCTGCTGAAAACAACATTAGTCCGTGTTAGTTGTATCCAAAATACACAAATTAGAGGCAAAACAATAGCAAAAGTGTTCGGAAAGTAGATACGTTTTGGACGTATCAAGTACTTTCAAGACAAGCATCAATAAGTCTTGCATAAGAGTGAGTTCGTAAAGCAATAATTCAAAGTAGAGGTATTGAAGCAACACAAAGGAAGATTGAGTTTCAGCGGTTGCTTTCAACTTATAACATGTATATCTCATGGATAGTGTCAATGTAAAGTAATATAACAAGTGCAATATGCAAGTATGTATGAATCAATGCACAGTTCACACAAGTGTTTGCTTCTTGGGGTGGAGAGAAATAGGTGAACTGACTCAACATAAAAGTAAAAGAAAGGTCCTTCAAAGAGGAAAGCATCGATTGCTATATTTGTGCTAGAGCTTTTATTTTGAAAACATAAAGAGAGCATAAAAACAAAGTTTTGAGAGGTGTTTGTTGTTGTCAACGAATGGTAGCGGGTACTCTAACCCCCTTGCCAGACAAACCTTCAAAGAGCGGCTCCCATTTTATTTTATTTTTGGGTGGCACTCCTTCCAACCTTTCTTTCACAAACCATGGCTAACCGAATCTCGGGTGCCTGCCAACAATCTCATACTATGAAGGAGTGCCTTTTTATTTTAGTTTTATTATGATGACACTCCTCCCCACCTTTGCTTTCTCAAGCCATGGCTAACCGAATCCTTCGGGTGCCGTCCAACAATCACATACCATGGAGGAGTGTCTATTTTTGTTAATTAATTTGGGACTGGGAATCCCATTGCCAGCTCTTTTTGCAAAATTATTGGATAAGCGGATGAAACCACTAGTCCATTGGTGAAAGTTGCCCAACAAGATTGAAAGATAAACACCACATACTTCCTCATGAGCTATAAAACATTGACACAAATAAGAGGTAATAACTTTTGAATTGTTTAAAGGTAGCACTCAAGCAATTTACTTTGGAATGGCGGAGAAATACCATGTAGTAGGTAGGTATGGTGGACACAAATGGCATAGTGGTTGGCTCAAGGATTTGGATGCATGAGAAGTATTTCCTCTCGATACAAGGCTTAGGCTAGCAAGGTTATTCGAAACAAACACAAGGATGAACCGGTGCAGCAAAACTCACATAAAAGACATATTGTAAACATTATAAGACTTTACACCGTCTTCCTTGTTGTTCAACCCAATACTAGAAATTATCTAGACCTTAGAGAGACCAATTATGCAAACCAAATTTTAGCAAGCTCTATGTATTTCTTCATTGATAGGTGCAAAGTATATGATGCAAGAGCTTAAACATGAGCACAACAATTGCCAAGTATCAAATTATTCAAGACATTCTACCAAATACTACATGTAGCATTTCCCGTTTCCAACCATATAACAATTAACGAAGCAGTTTCAACCTTCGCCATGAACATTAAAAGCTAAGAACACATGTGTTCATACGAACCAGCGGAGCTCTCTCTCCCACACAAGCATTTATTCAAACAAAAACAAAAACAAAAACAAACAGACGCTCCAAGTAAAGTACATAAGATGTGACCAAATAAAAATATAGTTTCAAGAGAATAAACCTGATAAATTGTCGATGAAGAAGGGGATGCCTTGGGCATCCCCAAGCTTAAACGCTTGATTCTTCTTGAAATATGCAGGGATGAACCACCGGGGCATCCCCAAGCTTAGACTTTTCACTCTTCTTGATCGTAGTATATCATCCTCCTCTCTTGACCCTTGAAAACTTCCTCCACACCAAACTCAAAACAACTCATTAGAGGGTTAGTGCATAATCAAAAACTCACATGTTGAGAGGTGACACAATCATTCTTAACACTTCTGGATATTGCACAAAGCTTCTGAAAGTTAATGGAACAAAGAAATCCATCCAACACAGAAAAAGAGGCAATGCGAAATAAAAGGCAGAATCTGTCAAAACAGAACAGTCCGTAAAGACGAATTTTAAAATGGCACCAGACTTGCTCAGATGAAAATGCTCAAATTGAATGAAAGTTGCGTACATATCGAGGATCACTCACGTAAATTGGCATAATTTTCTGAGTTACCTACAGAGAATTAGGCCCAGATTCGTGACAGCAAGAAATCTGTTTCTGCGCAGTAATCCAAATCTAATATGAACCTTACTATCAAAGACTTTACTTGGCACAACAATGCAAGAAAACTAAGATAAGGAGAGGTTGCTACAGTAGTAACAACTTCCAAGACACAAATACAAAATAAAAGTACTGTAGCAAAATAAACACATGGGTTATCTCCCAAAAGTTCTTTCTTTATAGCCATTAAGATGGGCCCAGCAGTTTTAATGATGCACTCGCAAGAAATAGTAGTTGAAGCAAAAGAGAGCATCAAGAAGCAAATTCAAAACACATTTAAGTCTACCCCACTTCCTATGCAAAGGAATCTTGTACACAAATAAATTCATGAAGAACAAAGTGACAAGCATAAAAAGATAAGACACGAGTAACTTCAAGATTCTCAACATAAAGAGGGGAAACTGAATATTATTAAGATGCAACCATGTTTCCCTCTCTCATAATAACTTTCAGTAGCATCATTGATGAAATCTACAATATAACCATCACTTAAAACATTCTTATCATGGTTCATATGCATAAAGGTATCATTATTTTTGATATAAGAGAAACTCTTCTCATTAATAGTAATTGGAGCAGGATCATTATTAAGAATTTGAACATGGTAAACAAGTTGCATACTAGGGGAATGGTTTTTGGCAAGCCCATCATAACTATGACAAGTTTCATAAGGTTAATTGTAACATATGTCATATCCATTTCTATAGCAATTATCTAAACCAGAATATGTAATATCATCATTTTCACTAAAAGTAGAGGTCTCAAATATAGGATTTTCAAGCACAACATCCCCAAGCTTAGAGCTTTCAATATCATCGTTTGAGGGGACATGAATAATGCTATCATCATTACTTTCATAATCAGTACCAAAGAGATTTCCAATATCAAAGATAGTGTGCTCTTCCAAATCATGATCACTAACATGGGTACAGGGCATAGGAAGATCATCGTACTCAGATTTATTATCATAATAATCATTAGGCGCAACATACTTACGGTTACCTATTGTTACCTCATACACGCGGGGATATGCCGTTACTTCTTTCTCTTTATTCTCCTTCTTCTTCTTCTTCTTCTTCTTCTTCTTCTTCTTCTTCTTCTTCGTTCCCTTCTTCTTCTTCTTTTCCTTCTCCTCGTTCCCTTCTTTAGGAGGAAGAGGCTTGAAGGGTGGCTTGTCCGCATAACCTGATTTACTTTCAGAAACAATAGAAGAAACTTGGGAGGATCCCTCCTTTTCATTAATTAGTTGAAAACACACAGCGGTCCTATCATATTTTGGCAAGGTGTCATCTTCTAAAATATTTTGTATGTAAGTGTTTGTATGGCTATTATCAATGCAATAAGAAAAACACCCATGCAGGACATCATCAATATCAAGATCACTCATATGTAACAAAGAGATTTTTCTTGAGAGCTCTTCACACCACAAAAATAAAGTAAGTTCATCATGCTGATTAGGAGAAATTTCATCATCACAATACAAATTTGCAGCACTCATTGGGTTCAAATTATCATTGGAGGAGCATTGAAAATTAAAATGACCCACTTCATGGCAAACTTCACAAATAAAAGGATAGAGGGCACAAACTTTTTTACCAAGATCATCTAGAGTCCTAGCCCACTTTCTAGTTTTTTCATTAATATGGTGGATACAATATTCATCTTCGATTTGATTAATTCCACAAGGTCTATGCATTCCACAAAAATTAACATGCTTAAAGAGAGTGGATTTTGTACACCCACGCATGGGTGTGGGTGTTTCCGTCACCGTCCATTGTGCTTTGAGATTCGGATAAAAGAGGAGAGAGAAAGGAATCTTTCCATCTACCATGGTGGGCACGAATCTCAAGGAATAAATGGACGGTGATGGAAACACCCACACCCATGCGTGGGTGTACAAAAGTATTTCCGTATAGGAAATAGCATTCTTAGGAGTTTGAGCATGCTTATTGCAATCATTAACAACAATTTCATTTTTCATGCAAGCCTCTTTAAAAGGTTCATGATACTTATCAAAATTCTTCCTAGGCAATTCAATGTGAGAACAAAAGCTTTATAAAGATTTGCAATAACTTGAGAGTCAAGACCATAAGTAGCACTCATATTTCGAAATTTATCAGGTATCATAAAAGTTTCAATGCATTCATAATCATAATTTATACCTGACTCTTTACCTTTGTTGTTCTCCCAATCTTCAGCGTTCTTCTGAATCCGATTAAGAAGGTCCCATTTAAACTCTTCTTTATTGCGCGTGAATGATCCAGAACAAGTAGTATCCAGCAAGGTTTTATCCTGAAAAGAAAGTCTTGCATAGAAATTATCAATGATAACATTACCAGGAAGCTCATGATTGGGGCATTTGAGCATTAAGGACTTCAATCTCTCCCATGCTTGGGCAATATTCTCTCCATCATGAGGCCAAAAATTATATATACGGTTTCGATCTTTGTGAATTTCACTTGGAGGATAGAACTTGGAATAAAATAGAGGCACAATATCCTTCCAATCAAGAGAGCGCCCGTCCTTCAGCAGTTTATACCAATGCGCCGCTTCACCAGATAGCGACATAACAAATAATTTTTTCCTAACTTCATCCATTGAAATACCTGCACACTTGAATAACCCGCATAATTCATGCAAAAACAGTAAATGATCTTCAGGATGAACAGTTCCATCCCCTTCATAGCGGTTATCCATAACACGTTCAATAATTTTCATAGGTATTTTATAAGGAATACTTTCAGTAGGTGGATTTAAAATATCACAAGCATCATTAGAGTTATCGCATATGGGAGATAAAGTATTATCAGAGCAAATTTTCTCCCCTAAAGATGGGAGGCTAAAAAGATCACATAAACTAGCTTCCCCAAGCTTAGACTTCTCCATAGCATTAGCAGTAATTGCATTCATACTAATAACATTGCTACTAGCATGCAAATAAGGTTCCATAGGTTTTTTAATTTTTGTATCAAACAATTCTAAATCAGGAAAAAGATTAAAAAGCTCACTAAATTTTTTGTTGTTTTCCATTATGCCTAACTAGTGAAAATAAAAACAAGAAACAAAAAGATGCAATTGGGGATCTAAAGGAAATAGCTTCGAGTACTTACGGCGCCGGAAAATAGCTTGTAGCCGAGATCCGGAGTGTGAGTACCTTTCCTCCCCGGCAACGGCGCCAGAAAATAGCTTGATGTCTACGGGTGCTTCTATTCTTGTAGACAGTGTTGGGCCTCCAAGAGCAGAGGTTTGTACAACAGCAAGTTTCCCTTAAGTGGATCACCCAAGGTTTATCGAACTCAGGGAGGAAGAGGTCAAAGATATCCCTCTCAAGCAACCCTGCAACCACAAAGCAAGAAGTCTCTTGTGTCCCCAACACACCTAATACACTTGTCAGATGTATAGGTGCACTAGTTCGGCGAAGAGATAGTGAAATACAAGTAGTATGAATGTATATGAGTGGTAATAGCAATCTGAATAAAATATGGCAGCAAGTAAACATGCAGTAGAACAGTAAATAAGCGGTGTTTGCAGTATTGGAAACAAGGCCTAGGATCATACTTTCACTAGTGGACACTCTCAACATTGATCGCATAATAAATACTTCTTCTCATATGTGCTACATACACTCTTGTTTGATAATGAACATCATTCGTTGCGTAGGATTACACGAACCCTCAATGCCGGAGTTAACAAGCTCCACAACATTCGATATTCATGTTTAAGTAACCTTAGAGCATAATAGATCATTGCAAAATAAACCAAGAACTAACATAGCGCACACACTGTCCACATTACACTATGAAAGGAGGAATAGATCACATCAATACTATCATAATGATAATTAACTCCACAATCTACGAGAGATCATGATCATAATCTACGACAAGAACCACACGGTGCACACACTAGTCACCTTTACACCATGCAGGAGGAATAGACTACTTTAATAACATCACATGAGTAGCACATAACTAGTAGCGATACAAAGCTCATCATATGGATCTCAATCATGTAAAGCAGAGATCATTGTATTGGAGTACAGAGAGAGAGATTAACCACATAGCTATCGGTAGAGACCTTAGCCTCGAGGGAGAACTACTCCCTCCTCATCATAGGAGACAGCGATGGCGATGAAGATGGCGGTGGTATCGATGGAGATGGCTCCGGGGCAATTCCCCGTCCAGTGCCGAACAGAGGACTGTCCCCCGAATCTTGATTTCGCGATGGCGGCTGGAAGGTTTTCTCGGGTTTCGTCGAACGGGTTCGAGGATTTAGGTCAGGGACGACTAAATAGGCGGCGGAGTCGGAGGGGCCACGGGGGCCCACACACTAGGGTGGCGCGCCCACCCTTTGACCGCGCCGCCACAGTGGGGCCCTCCTCCCCCCTCGGCCCTTCTTCGGTGCTCTCTTGGAAGCTTCCGGAAAAATAGGATGTTGGGCGTTGATTTCGAGAATATTTCCTTTCTAGGATTTCTGAAACCAAAACGGCACAACAACTGGCCCTTCGGCATCTCGTCAATAGGTCAGTTCCGGAAAACACATAATAATGACATATAATGTGTATAAAACATGTAGGTATCATCAATAAAGTAGCATGGAACATAAGAAATTATAGATACGTTTGGGACGTTGTTACCTGCCAAAACCCACCGACGGGCAATGGTTAAGCAACACGAAGAGCCGGGAAGCTCCCAAGGCCGCTTAGTGGACCTTGGCACTTCGCGTCGTCCCGCAAATCTTCCAGCCACGACCTGGCGGTTGCCTGGGCGTGCCACCTGACCTAGACCCGATCAGGAAGGTGTTAGATTGCTTCGATTGTTCTGCATGGTAGACACGTAAACATTAAATACGAGCCCTATCGGCTCTCGGGTTGCCATGGATCGGCTCAAGGAGCCGATCGCCCCGTTCATGTTGGATTAGCGGTGGCATGGGGATCTGCAGTCGAACAAAGCTAAACCAATCTCGACAGTTTAGGGTTTTCACGCATAACCGAACATCCTACGCGTAGCCGGGCCTAAGCAGATACGGAAGATGATGAAAACTACCCCTACGAGAGGCCTAAAAACCAACATTACGTTAATTCCCGGAACATCCCTCGTAGGGACGGCAAACAACACCTAACGCACGACCGGATCGTCCGACCCCAGCATAAGGCCTAACTATGCGGATATTAAACTAATCCTTGAAGAACAAGGAACGACTATAACAGATTGGATCTACTAAGTAACGATCAAGCAAGATGCTGCCCTTACCCTGGATAGGTGTAAGGGCAGCTAGGTGTCGAGGGACGGCATTGCCACGCAGATATGCACGTGAAAGCATCAATGCAAGCACCTAAACACCTAATGATAGTATCTGCTCGCCATCAACAAGGCTTCAGCACGAGCAACACAAGGAGACGAATAAACGTTATGCCTAGATCGCGAGATGCGATCTAGGCAGCATGCTTACCCGGAAGAAACCCTCGAAGGAAGGGGTGGCGATGCGCCTGATTTGTGTTTGTTGAACGATGATTGTCCTCCTCCTTTTCCGATAACCCTAGATACATATTTATAGTCCAAGGGACTTAATTGAGGCGTGCACCTAAACGTGCACGGGCTAAACTCTATCTGTTAATTCCAAACTAAGATGCGATCTACTATATTACAGATACACGGGCAATTTAGCCCAAACTCTTAGCGCAAGGCCGCTTCAAAGATGCTCCACGTGTAGTCCTGAACGTCCATCTTCCCTTACGGCCCATCTCCTGATTTGGCCAAAATCGGGTGATAACACATGCCCCCCTGGTTTTGGTAATGATAATTGCAAAACCACTCTGTTTTTCTTCGAAGGGTCATGTCGTGGCAGAGCGGAACCGTCGCAGTATGTTTCATCATGACGACTTGCCTTCCCAACTCCTCTGCATGATTTGACAGTTTTGGCACCGCATCCTTGGAACCTGTCCGAGCATTAAATTTCCACTATATCTCCTTTTATTTATAGCACCGAACAGTTCACCTTTTCATCTCCTTGCTCCGAACTAGCCATCAGCCAGAAAACCCTCTTCTTCCATGGTCATGTCGTCTTCTTCCTCTTCCCAACCCTCCTCCTCCAGCGAGTCGATTCCAGAACACCACCAGATGGAGGCATACCATAGGCGCGCTCCCAGGCGTTGGGACAAGCAAGAATTTGATTTTGATTTCGTGCCAGAGGGCCGACCCGAGGACCTTGTTTGGTCAGACGGCGCCATGCTGGCGAGCGGGAGGAGGATGACCTCCGATTCTGATTGACGGAAGCGCGGCGGAGAGCGACGCCGGCGACCCTCCTTCTGGAGGTAAATTTACCTCCATCACCAAAGAAGAGAAGAGAATAGCGAAGACAAAGACGTCTCCACCGACACGAAGCGAAACAGAGGACGACACCTCCTCCAAACCGAACCGCTGCCAAAGCGCATCCGTGGCTGGGCTTGGTGATGAGGGATGATGATGACGAGGAAGAAGCCTGCTGAAGGTCACTGATAGCGACAACGAGGAGCCCGCCGGCGAGCGGCACCGTGGCGGCTACGGTGGTGATGACGAGGACAGCGACGGCTTATAGAGTAGAGACCACTTAGCGTAGGGCTAGTGGTAGCAATCTGTTTCCTTCTTGTTGAGCAATCGGCTCCTTTTTGTAAGAACTCTTCGCATCAATGAAAAATCCCTTTCATCATGAAGAATTCCCTTCGATTTTGCCGACTATCGATTTGACCAACGCTCAAAGAGCCGATGGCAATGCATCGGTCTCATAATCTGTCCTTCATCTTTCCGACCGATGAGTTTGCGCTCTGATGGATCACCACCTTCGAAGGAGACGCGGCCTGAGAAGAAGGTTGCCACAGCCAGCCGCATGAGAGCATCCACCAGGCCAGCTGCCCCCCGAGCCTCAGTTAAGGCGAGGATAAAAGTGGACCAACCGAATGGGCCATCATCGGCTTCTCAACTATAGTGCTGTGTTAGCCGATTTCAACAAATTCGGCTCTTCAGATCGTCGATGTTTCAAAGCGAGCTGCCCCAGCTCCCGCTTTTCATTAAGACAGGGCAAGAACGCTTGCGCTCAAGGAGCCAGTGCACCGGAAAGGTTTTGGAAGGATCAGAAGCTCCCTTGAACCAAGAAGCCTCAAGGATCTTGGGCAAACCGATGCAGCTTCTGGTGAGAAAACGTCACAGCCCATTAGATGGTCATCGGCTGTTCTCATGATCCTAACCTGATCCATATGCTTATGCAGGCACCAAACAATTCCACTGAGGAATACCTCCAGTAGAGCCTCTCCATGCAACTCGACATCTGCTCCATTGGGCTTCTGCTTGCAACAGTTGTAATCCTTGAGTCCATGGCCATGCATCGGCTTTCTCTTATTCTTAAGTCGATGTACGCATCGGTAATGTAAAATTTTCAATTTTTCTGACCGATTTGCTTGTATGTCGGCCCCATACTTTGTCGAGAGAATGTATCCTGGATTTCTTCAAACTCCGTATCCTCGTGTTCTATCCTTCTATGTGCCCCCCAAGCCGATTCTGTCAAGGAATTGATGGTATCGGCTCTTCAGGCATCTGTTGGATCAATACTGAATCCGAACAAACGTATGTTGAGGATAAATTTGGCCGATTGCTGGAATCGGCCTCCTTTCCCGTTGCAATGTTTGATGATGGTTTGCAACTTCCTGGATTTCCACTATAGCTACGTGGCGTGCTTGAGATAAGATTTCCACTTTCCATTTTTTGGGGCCGATCGCAGGGATCGGCCTTGCCACGTATGTCCAATGTCTTGGACCTGCTACTCTGTCGGGATTATGGAGACCATGTTTGTGTCAGCCGATGCCTCTGCATCGGCATCAGCCGATGCCTGTGCATCGGCTTTCGTCTGTTTAGGGCGCCATACTTTCTTTGGCGGGCGCGCCTTTGTCTCCAGTGTTTGCTGAATTTTTACGGCCAGATCGGGCCGTGCTTTTCCTCAACGTGTACAGGTACTGTGCCTCGGCTTCTTCCGGGTTTGCAGCCGCACCTACGCTTACGAGTGGCTGAGTCCATTAGGGCACCTCCTTGGTCGGTGATACCTATCTTCTTCTCCATCTGACTCCTCGAAGTCTTCTTCTTGAGATGACTCAGCTTGCTTCTTTTGAGGTGGGAGAGGTCCTAGACGCTCGAACACTGAAACTTCGTTTGTCCTTCTCCTTTGCTGTTTGCATTCTGGGCAATTCTCGATTGTTGGCAATCGGCTCATTCCTGAGTCCCAGCAATGTTTGAAGAAAGGACAGTCCCAGTGCTTGTCCATGTTGTCTTGCTCCCTTGACCTCCCTCTAGCGTGACGTTCGTACCCGTCGTTGCTTCTGTCATGCTGACGATACCTTTTGTCCTTTGCATCAGACCGACGATGTCTTTCATCGTCTTCATCGTGGTGTCGACATCGGTCGTACTGCTGTTCATATTTGTTGAGGAGATGCACAGAGAGTGGGCGTTGATACCGTATAGTTCTCACCTCCTCCTCAGTCAGGTACCGTCTGTCATCATCTTGGGGCCGGTCGCGCGGAACGGCCTCCTCTTTGTCCTTGCCACGGGAGTCTCTCTTTATCTTTGCCATGGCGGCACACCAAGCCCTGCCATGTTGACCAAAGAGACCTGCTCCCTTATGGAGTGGTGAGATCCACCATGTTGACGTCAGGAAATGGACGCATGTCTACTTTCATAGCAAACTGTCAGAAAGTTAATCGGCTGATTCTATCGCCATCGGATCTGTGCGCGCAATACCTTGCGGTCGTTGGTGGTGTGAGTAAACGTATGATGCCATTTGCAGTATGGCTTTCCGTTCATCTCTTGTGCCGTAGGGATCTTGTGGCCTTCGGGTAGCTTTAAGCTGTTTCTCTTTCGATAGCGGATCAAGAAATCTGCTCGGCTTTGATCACGTCAAAGTCAAACCCTCTTGGAGGCCCTGGTGGTTCACCCATTTACGGGACACGAGCACAGACGTTCGGAGTCCATTCAGCCACCGCGACTTCCTGACCCTCCGCAGGATCTTCATCATCATCAGCATCGACCAGGCTTATCGCGCGCTTGTACTTGTCTTGGTACAGTTGGATGGCGTTGTTCATACAAAGTCAGTCTTTGGACCATGTGTGCCAACGAACTGTACTCCACTTGGAACGTCAGATCCTTGAGTGGCGCTGCGAGGCCTGCCACGGCCAGCTCGACTGCCTCTTTCTCAGTTAAATGAACCGAATAACATCGGTTCCTGACGGTTCTGAAACGTTGAATATATTCAGACACCGTTTCTCCTCTCCTTTGCCGAACCTGTGCTAGCTCGGCAATCCCAGCTTCAGTAGCTTCTGAATGATATTGTGTGTGTGGAATTGTTCCTCTAGCTGCTTCCATGATCGCACGGAATTTGGCTGCAACGAGGTGTACCATCCAAAAGCTGGACCAGTGAGAGATTGCGAAAAGAACCTCACACGCAGCTGATCCGATGCTGAAACCATGCCAACTGGGCCAAGTATCGGCTTACGTGCTCGATGGAGCTAGAGCCTTCTGATCCACTGAATTTTGTGAAGTCGGGGAGCCGATACTTAGGTGGCAGCGGGATCAGGTCAAACTCATTGGGATACGGCTTGGAATAGCCGATTGTTTCTTCTTCGGCGGGATGCAGCTGGTCTCTCAAGGCGGTGATCGATCCGCGGTGGAGCGGTAGTAGGCTGAGCTGTCATGACTTGACGCGGTGGCATATTTAGCTAGCCACGCTGTTTCTCAACGTCACGCTCCCAAGCTCCCCGGTTCAGCCATCCCTCTCTTAGGAACAATGGCTCCTGCTCGACAAGCAGCTCTGTTGGATCTGGATCGATTGCGTCCAGCTGTTGCGATCCGACACGAACGTGCACACGTAACCATGTGGGATCTCCTTGGAGGCGGCTCGTATAAGAAGCGCGCCCGGATCACCTCCAACCTTGTAGACAACGTATGCCGGTGAACCTTGTGGTGGTGGAGCTGCCAACGTGTACGGCAGTGGCGGCCTGGTGTGGAGTTGCATCTCTCCCTGGTGAGTTCCTAGAGCAGGTCTGAAAGTACGATGCTTCATGATCTCTTGCACCACATGAAGCGCAACGCGCTCAAAGTGTTCACCAGGCTCTCAGCATGCCGATGCAGTGAATGGGCCACCACGTAGTTGATTTCTTGTCGCAGGGCTCTGGTACGTTCCTCTGAAGGGAGAGACATGTCTATCCCCTCGAGTGCGCCTTGGGGCGTGAAGCCTTTGAACCTGATGCCGTGCGAACGAGTCTTCTCAAAGGAGCCGATGAGTTCGGCTTCACGGATGGCCTTCAGCTCATCGTATTTCTTCTTATGTTCCGGAGGGAGATCCTCGTACTTGATCTTTCCTCTGCCATCTCGGATGTCGATGTTGACATGGATGTTGCGAGAAGGGTCCCACCGGGCGTGCCAGAATGTGTTACCTCCAAAACCCACCGACGGGCAATGGTTAAGCAACACGAAGAGCCGGGAAGCTCCCAAGGCCGCTTAGTGGACCTTGGCACCGCGTAGTCCCGCAAATCTTCAGCCACGACTGGCGGTTGCTGGGCGTGCCACCTGACCTAGACCCGATCAGGAAGGTGTTAGGTGCTTCGATTGTTCTGCATGGTAGACACGTAAACATTAAATACGAGCCCTATCGGCTCTCGGGTTGCCTGTGGATCGGCTCAAGGAGCCGATCGCCCCATGGTTCATGTTGGATTGGCAGTGGCATGGGGATCCTGCTTGATCAGAACAAAGCTAAACCAATCTACGACAGTTTAGGGTTTTCACCGCATAACCGGAACATCCTACGCGTGTCGGGCCTAGCAGATACGGAAGATGATGAAAACTACCCTACGAGAGGCCTAAAAACCAACATTACGTTAATTCCCGGAACATCCCTCGTAGGAACGGCAAACAACACCTAACGCACTACCGGATCGTCCGACCCCAGCATAAGGCCTAACTATGCAGATATTAAACTAATCCTTGAAGAACAAGGAGCAACTATAACGGATTGGATCTACTAAGTAACGATCAAGCAAGATGCTGCCCTTACACCCAGAGATAGGTGTAAGAGCAGCTAGGTGTCGAGGGACGGCATTGCCACGCAGATATGCACGTGAAAGCATCAATGCAAGCCCCTAAACACCTAATGATAAGTAGTGCTTCTCGCCATCAACAACGCTTCAGCACGAGCGGCTAAGGTAGACGAATAAACGTATACTGCCTAGATCGCGAGATGCGATCTAGGCAGCATGGTGCTACGGGAGAAACCCTCGAAGGAAGGGGTGGCGATGCGCCCGATTTGTGTTTGTTGAACGATGATTGTCCTCCTTTTCCGATAACCCTAGATACATATTTATAGTCCAAGGGACTTTCTAATTGAGGCGTGCACCTAAACGTGCACGGGCAAACTCTATCTGTTAATTCCAAACTAAGATGCGATCTACTATATTACAGATACACGGGCAATTTAGCCCAAACTCTTAGCGCAAGGCCGCTTCAAAGATGCTCCACGTGTAGTCCTCAACGTCCATCTTCACTTACGGCCCATCTCCTGATTTGGCCAAAATCGGGTGATAACAGACGTATCAAACGTCATGACCTTCGGGTTGAAAAATGCGGGAGCAACTTATCAACGCTGCATGCAAGCTTGCCTTGGAGAGCAGTCGGACGAAACATCGAGGTCTACATCGACGATATCGTGGTAAAAACAAAGCACACTGCCACCCTCGTCGACGATCTGCGGGAAACCTTCGATAACCTAGACAGGTATAAGATCAAGTTAAACCCCAAAAAGTGCTTCTTCGGAGTACCAGGGGGGCAAGTACTAGGATACTTCATCTCGGCCGGATGGAAGCCAACCCTTTGAAAATCAAAGCTATTCTCGACATGGAGCCGCCAAAGAATCTGCACCAAGTGCAGCAGTTGGCAGGACGCTTAGCAGCACTCAGCAGGTTCATTGCCAAGCTGGGAGAAAAAGCTTTGCCTTTCTACAATCTGATGAAAAAATCGGAAAAATTCGAGTGGACAAAGGAGGCGCAGGAATCCTTCGACAATCTAAAGAAGATCTTGTCGACATCTCCAGTCCTTGTAACCCCCCGTGAGAAGGAAACGCTGCTCATGTACATAGCTGCGACAGCCCAAGTCTTCAGCTTGTAGACGGTGTTGGGCCTCCAAGAGCGGAGGTTTGTAGAACAGCGGCAAGTTTCCCTCAAGTGGATCACCCAAGGTTTATCGAACTCAGGGAGGAAGAGGTCAAAGATATCCCTCTCAAGCAACCACTGCAACCACAAACAAGAAGTCTCTTGTGTCCCCAACACACCTAATAGGTGCACTAGTTCGAGCGAAGAGATAGTGAAATACAAGTGGTATGAATGAATATGACGAGTAGTACGGCGCGAGAAAATAGCTTGCTGGCGTGCGATTGATGGTAGTAATATTGTAGGAAGTAAACAAGCAGTAGTAACGCAGCAGTAGTAACGCAGTAAAACAGTAAACAAGCAGCGATAGCAGTATTTAGGAACAAGGCCTAGGGATTAGACTTTCACTAGTGGACACTCTCAACTTTGATCACAGAACAGAATAGATAAATGCATACTCTACACCTCTCTTGTTGGATGATGAACACATTGCGTAGGATTACACGAACCCTCAATGCCGGAGTTAACAAGCTCCACAATTCAATGTTCATATTTAAATAACCTTAGAGTGCATGAAAGATCGACACGACTAAACCAAGTACTAACATAGCATGCACACTGTCACCTTCACACCATGTAGGAGGAATAGATCACATCAATACCATCATAGCAATAGTTAACTTCATAATCTACAAGAGATCATAATCATAGCCTACGCCAAGTACTAACACGGATGCACACACTGTCACCATTACACCGTGCAGGAGGAATAAAACTACTTTAATAACATCACTAGAGTAGCACATAGATAAATTGTGATACAAAACACATTGCAATCATAAAGAGATTTAAATAAGCACTTCACTACGCCATTCATAACAGTGAATAAGTATTCTGTGAAATATAGCCTAAGAGACCCACACGGTGCACACACTGTCACCTTTACACACGTGGGACAAGGAGTCTCCGGAGATCACATAAGTAAAACTCACTTGACTAGCATAATGACATCTAGATTACAAGCATCATCATATGAATCTCAATCATGTAAGGCAGCTCATGAGATTATTGTATTGAACTACATAGGAGAGAGATGAACCACATAGCTACCGGACAGCCCCGAGCCTTGATGGAGAACTACTCCCTCCTCATGGGAGAGCAGCAGTGATGAAGATGGCGGTGGAGATGGCAGCGGTGATGAGATGGCGGTGGAGATGGCAGCGGTGTCGATGGAGAAGCCTTCCGGGGACACTTCCCCGTCCGGCGGCGTCGGGAACAGAGACTCCTGTCCCCCGGATCTTGGCTTCGCGATGGCGGCGGCTACGGAAGGTTTCGCGTACCGTGGCTTATTCGTCTCGGGGTTTTTAGGTCAGGGACCTTATATGGCGAAAGGGCAGCCTCGGAGGGTCTGGTGGGGCCGGACACTAGGGCGGCGCTGGCTCCTTGGCCCGCGCCGCCACCATGTGTGGGCCCCACGTGGCCCCTCTCGACGGTTCTCGGGTGTTGGATGCTTCCGGGCAAAATAGGAACCAGGCGTTGATTTCGTCCAATTCCAAGAATATTTCGTTACTAGGATTTCTGAAACCAAAACGGGAACGGCACTTCGGCATCTTGTTAATAGGTTAGTTCCAGAAAATGCACGAATATGACATAAAGTGTGCATAAAACATGTAGATATCATCAATAATGTGGCATGGAACATAAGAAATTATAGATACGTTTGAGACGTATCAAGCATCCCCAAGCTTAGTTCTGCTCGTCCCGAGCAGGTAAAACGATAACAAAGATAATTTCTGAAGTGACATGCCGTCATAAACTTGATCATATTGTAAACATATGTAATTAATGCAGCGATCAAAAACAATGGTAATGACATGAGTAAACAAATGAATCATAAGGCAAAGACTTTTCATGAATAGTACTTCAAGACAAGCATCAATAAGTCTTGCATAAGAGTTAACTCATAAAGCAATAAATCAAAGTAAAGGTATTGAAGCAACACAAAGGAAGATTAAGTTTCAGCGGTTGCTTTCAACTTATAACATGTATACCTCATGGATAGTGTCAACATAGAGTAATATAACAAGTGCAATATGCAAGTATGTAGGAATCAATGCACAGTTCACACAAGTGTTTGCTTCTTAAGGTGGAGAGAGATAGGTAAACTGACTCAACAATAAAGTAAAAGAAATGTCCTTCAAAGAGGAAAGCATCGATTGCTGTATTTGTGCTAGAGCTTTTATTTTGAAAACATGAAACAATTTTGTCAACGGTAGTAATAAAGCATATGAGTTATGTAAATTATATCTTACAAGTTGCAAGCCTCATGCATAGTATATTAATAGTGCCCGCAACTTGTCCTACTTAGCTTGGACTACCGGATCTTCGCAATACACATGTTTCAACCAAGTGTCACAAAGGGGTACCTCCATGCCGCCTGTACAAAGGTCTAAGGAGAAAGCTCGCATTTTGGATTTCTCGCTTTTGATTATTCTCAACTTAGACATCCATACCGGGACAACATGGACAAGAGATAATGGACTCCTCTTTAATGCATAAGCATGTGGCAACAATTAATGTTCTCATATGAGATTGAGGATATGTCCAAAACTGAAACTTCCACCATGATTCATGGCTTTAGTTAGCGGCCCAATGTTCTTCTCTAACAATATGCATGCTCCAACCATTAAGGTGGTAGATCTCTCTTACTTCAGACAAGACGGACATGCATAGCAACTCACATGATATTCAACAAAGAGTAGTTGATGGCGTCCCGAGAAGCATGGTTATCGCACAACAAGCAACTTAATAAGAGATAAAGTGCATAAGTACATATTCAATACTACGATAGTTTTTAAGGCTATTTTGTCCCATGAGCTATATATTGCAAAGGTGAATGATGGAATTTTAAAGGTAGCACTCAAGCAATTTACTTTGGAAATGGCGGAGAAATACCATGTAGTAGGTAGGTATGGTGGACACAAATGGCATAGTGGTTGGCTCAAGGATTTTGGATGCATGAGAAGTATTACCTCTCGATACAAGGTTTAGGCTAGCAAGGTTCAATATGGCAACGGGGACACTAACCACTGGTTATTGCTGAACCATAACCATCCCCGTGCAGGAAAATTTTCTCCGTCCCCATCCCCACTAACTGTCATGGGGCCAGTTCTTTTACCATCCCCATCCCCATCGGGTAAACAAATAACCATCGGTTAACCATCCCCGCTTTAGCTAGTAACTATGAGCCCAAAATAAAATGACAACATGGTAGGATGACGGGGCTGGCTGGATCAGGAGTTTAGAAAGGAGGCGAGCATTTGGGAGTTGGGATTTGGGGGCTACGACGGTTGGGGACGGGAGGAGAATGTGAGCACAATAGGATTAGGGTTTTCTGGTATCTATACATACCTATCTTGTACCCTAGTGCCACATGTCATGTGCCTAACGGGGATTTCACGGTTATCGGGTATGGATAGTGGTAACACAGACCCATCCCCACCTTGCCTAATGGGGAGAGTTTGCCTCCAATAAGACCCCCACGGGAATGAAGTACTAACCAAAACCATCCCCTAATAGGTAAATTAACCACCGGGGATCGGGGAATGGGGCCCCATTGCCGAATTGAAGCAATATGTGAAACTGTGCAACAAAACTCACATAAAAGACATATTGTAAACATTATAAGACTCTACACCGTCTTCCTTGTTGTTCAAAACTCAATACTAGAAATTATCTAGACTTTAGAGAGACCAAATATGCAAACCAAATTTTAGCAAGCTCTATGTATTTCTTCATTAATGGGTGCAAAGTATATGATGCAAGAGCTTAAACATGAGCACAACAATTGCCAAGTATCACATTATCCAAGACATTTAGAATTACTACATGTAGCATTTTCCAATTCCAACCATATAACAATTTAACGAAGAAGAAACTTCGCCATGAATATTATGAGTAAAGCCTAAGGACATATTTGTCCATATGCAACAGACGGAGCGTGTCTCTCTCCCACAAAGTGAATGCTAGGATCCATTTTATTCAAACAAAACAAAAACAAAAACAAACCGACGCTCCAAGTAAAGAACACAAGATGTGAATAAAAAATAGTTTCAGGGGAGGAACTTGATGATGTTGTCGATGAAAGGGGATGCCTTGGGCATCCCCAAGCTTAAACGCTTGAGTCTTCTTAGAATATGCGGGGGTGAACCACGGGGCATCCCCAAGCTTAGAGCTTTCACTCCTCTTGATCATAGTATATCATACTCCTCTCTTGACCCTTGAAAACTTCCTTCGCACCAAACTTCAAGCAAACTCATTAGAGGGTTAGTGCACAATTAATAATTCACATATTCAGAGGGGACACAATCATTCTTAACATTTCTGGACATTGCATAAAGCTACTGGACATTAATGGATCAAAGAAATTCATCCAACATAGCAAAAGAGGCAATGCGAAATAAAAGGCAGAATCTGTCAAAACAGAACAGTCCGTAAAGACGAATTTAAAATGGCACCAGACTTGCTCAAATGGAAAAACTCAAAACTAATGAAAGTTGCGTACATATCACTGAGGATCACGCTCGTAAATTGGCAGATTTGTTCGAATTTTCTACAGAGACTTGTGCCAGAATTCGTGACAGACAGCAATGTTGTTTCTCGCAATCCAAATATAACATCAACTTTAACATAGAAACTTTACTTGGCACAAAAACATGATAAGGAGAGGTTGCTACAGTAGTAAACAACTTCCAAGACTCAAATATAAAACAAAGTACTGTAGTAAAAAAAAACACATGGGTTATCTCCCAAGAAGTTCTTTCTTTATAGCCATTAAGATGGGCTCAAGCAGTTTTAATGATGCACTCGCAAGAAATAGAAGTTGAAGCAAAAGAGAGCATCAAGAGGCAAATTCAAAACACATTTAAGTCTAACATGCTTCCTATGCATAGGAATCTTGTAAATAAACAAGTTCATGAAGAGCAAAGTAACAAGCATAGGAAGATAAAACAAGTGTAGCTTCAAAAATTTCAGCACATAGAGAGGTGTTTTAGTAACATGAAAATGTTTACAACCATATTTTCCTCTCTCATAATAACTTTCAGTAGCAACATGAGAAAACTCAACAATATAACTATCACATAAAGCATTCTTATCATGGGTCTCATGCATAAAATTATTACTCTCCACATAGGCATAATCAATTTTATTAGTTGTAGTGGGAGCAAATTCAACAAAGTAGCTATCATTATTATTCTCATCATCAAATATAGGAGGCATAGTATCATCAAAGTAAATTTTCTCCTCAATGCTTGGGGGGCTAAAAATATCATGCTCATCAAAGCCAGCTTCCCCAAGCTTAGAATTTTCCATAGCATTAGCAACAATAGTGTTCAAAGCATTCATATTAATATGTTCCATGGGTTTTTTTAATTTTCGCATCAAACCATCCATGTCTTAAATCAGGGAATAGAATAAGAAGGTCATTGTTGTCCATTATGCCTAACTAGTGTAAACAAGAAACCAAATTTCGCAATTGCAGAGTCTAAAAGGAAATGGCTTAGAGTACTTACAACGCCAGAAAAGTGCTTGATGTCTTCGGGTGCTTCTATTCTTGTAGACATGTTGGGCCTCCAAAGAGCAGAGGTTTGTAGAATAACAACAAAGTTTCCCTTACGTGGATCACCCAAGGTTTATCGAACTCAGGAGGAAGAGGTCAAAGATATCCTCTCAAGCAACCACCCCAACCACAAAGCAAGTCTCTTGTGTCCCCGACACACCTAATAGGTGCACTAGTTAGTGAAGAGATAGTGAAATACAAGTGGTATGAATGAATATGAACAGTAGTACCGGCGCCAGGAAATAGCTTACTGGCGTGCATTTGATGGTAGTAATATTGTAGGAAGTAAACGAGCAGTAGTAACGCAGCAGTATGCTTAACGGTAAACGATAAACAAACGTGATAGCAGTATTTGGGAACAAGGCCTAGGGATTAGACTTTCACTAGTGGACACTCTCAACTTTGATCACGTAACAGAATAGATAAATGCATACTCTACACTCTCTTGTTGGATGATGAACACATTGCGTAGGATTACACGAACCCTCAATGCCGGAGTTAACAAGCTCCACAATTCAATGTCCATATTTAAATAACCTTAGAGTGCATGAAAGATCGACACGACTAAACCAAGTACTAACATAGCATGCCCACTGTCACCTTCATACTATGAGAGGAGGAATAGATCACATCAATACCATCATAGCAATAGTTAACCTCGCAATCACAAGAGATAATAATCATAGCCTACGCCAAGTACTAACACGGATACACACCGTCACCATTACACCGTGTAGGGGGAATAAACTACTTCAATAACATCACTAGAGTAGCACATAGATAAATTGTGATACAAAACACACTGCAGCAATCATAAAGAGATTTAAATAAGCACTTCACTACGCCATTCATAACGGAATAAGTATTCTGTGAGATATAGCCTAAGAGACCCACACGGTGCACACCATTGTCACCTTTACACACGTGGGACAAGGAGTCTCCAGAAATCACATAAGTAAAACTCACTTGACTAACATAATGACATCTAGATTACAAGCATCATCATATGAATCTCAATCATGTAAGGCAGCTCATGAGATTATTGTATTGAACTACATAGGAGAGAGATAGAACCACATAGCTACCGGTACAGCCCCGAGCCTTGATGGAGAACTACTCCCTCCTCATGGGAGCAGCAGTGGTGATGAAGATGGCGGTGGAGATGGCGGTGTCGATGGTGGAGAGCCTTCCGGGAGCACTTCCCCGTCCGGCAGGGTGCCGGAAGACTCCTGTCCCCCAGATATTGGCTTCGCGATGGCGGCGGCTCTGGAAGGGTTTCGCGTGCGCAGTGGCTGATAAATCGGGGTTTAGGTGAGGGGGACCTTATATGGCGAAAGGGCAGCCTCGGAGGGGTCTGGTGGGGCCAGACACTAGGGCGGCCTGGCTCCTTGGCCGCGCCGCCACCATGTGTGGAGGCCCTGGGCCTCCTCTCGGCGGCTCTCGGGTGTTCCGGATGCTTCCGGGCAAAATAGGAACATGGGCGTTGATTTACAGTCAAATTAAGAATATTTCGTTACTAGGATTTCTGAAACCAAAAACAACAGAAAGCAGGAACTGGCACTTCGGCATCTTGTTAATAGGTTAGTTCCAGAAAATGCACGAATATGACATAAAGTGTGCATAAAACATGTAGATATCATCAATAATGTGGCATGGAACATAAGAAATTATAGATACGTTTGAGACGTATCATGCGACAGCCCAAGTCTTCAGCAGCGTCTTGGTTGTTGAACGAGAAGAAGCAGGGAGAGTTCACGGCGTGCAGAGGCCCGTTTACTACCTCAGTGAAGTACTCACACCTGCAAGACAGAGGTACCCCCATCATCAGAAGCTGGCATATGCGGTATGGAGGTCAGCCCACAAGCTACGACACTACTTCACAGAGCATCCGATTGTCGTCGTGAGCGAGGCTCCGTTGAAAAATATAATGACCAATCCAGAGGCCACTGGTCGAGTATCCCAATGGGCTATCGAGATAGCACCTCACGACATAACTTATGTCAATCGGACGGCCATAAAATCCCAAATCCTCCCGGACTTCGTGGCAGACTGGATTCAATCCCAGACACCGGTGGCACCCGACATGTCGGGATCATGGATATTATGCTTCGGCGGGTCAAGCCCAAAGCTGGTCGCTGCTGCAGCCCCGAGGTAGTCTTGATATCACCGCAAGGAGATAAGATGAATTACATATTACGTATGAACCCTCTATGACAAACAATGAAGCGAGAATACGAAGCACTGCTTTGCATGGAATGAAGATGTAAAGGCGTGTGGGGCGACTCGCCTAGAAATCTACGGGGACTCAAACTTGGTGGTACAACGATGAACCTGTGCGACGCGTTAGCGACAACATGATCGCCTATCGACAGCTGTATCAAAACATGGAAGCCAAGTTCGAGGGGTGTGAACTCAAACATATCGGTAGAGCCAGCAACGAGGAAGCCGACACCTTAGCTAACATCGGCTCCATGTGTTCTCCCATCCCAGACGGAGTATTTTACGAGGTAATCACTCAGCGATCAAAGAGAAGGCGCCGGCACCTTTAAAACCATCGACTGAAGAAGCAGAGGCAAACCCACAGCAAGTTACTGACGAAGCTCCAGCTCTCCCAGCCGAACAAGTCCTCCTCCTCGAGCCATTATGGACTAAACCGCTCCTGGCGTACCTGACAAGGCAGGAACTACCGGCGGATCCAGTAGAAGCAAAACGAATCATCAGGCGATCAAAAGCTTTCACCATAGTAAACGGTGAACTCTACAAGCGTAGCATTTCTGGTATCTTCCAAAGGTGCATTGCCATCGACGATGGAAGAGCACTGTTGCGCGAGATACACGAGGGAACTTGCGGGCATCATGCGGGAAGTAGGGCTCTCGTAGCAAAAGCCTTCAGGGCAGGATTCTACTGGCCAACGGCGGCGTCGGACGCTCGAGATCTGGTCATGAAGTGCGACCCTTGTCAACGGTTTTCTCCAAAACCGCACGCCCCTGCAACAGAGACCTAATGACGATACCCTTGGCATGGCCGTTCGCCCAATGGGGACCGATCAAGTTGGGCCACTGCCGAGATCATCGCCTGTAGGACACACGTACCTATTAGTCGCGGTCGATAAATTCACAAAGTGGATCGAGGCGTACCGTACGAAACCAGGCAAAAACAGCAGTCCAGTTCTTCAAGGAGATAACATGTCGATTCGGCGTACCTCACGGTATCGTCCTGGATAATGGGACTAACCCGACTCCAAAGAGTTAGAGAATTTTGTGATGATAGGGAATAAAACTGAAATTCGCATCGGTGGCTCACCCCCAAACAAGCGGTCGGGTGGAAAGGATCAGCGGTCTCATAGGGGACGGTCTCAAGAAACGCCTTACGGGCGCGGGAGCTTGGGTTGAAGAGTTACCATCAGTACTTTGGAGTACGTACCACGCCTAACAGGTCGACTCGGTACACCCCATTCTTTCGGTACATGGAGCCGAAGCAGTCCTGCCAGCTGATGTCGATTCGAAGCACCTCGAGTGACGGCTTACACAGAACCCTCTTCCAACATCGCATTGCAAGATGCTGTAGACCTGCTAGATGAAGCCCGAGACATTGCTTTAGCCAGAACCACGGTATACCAGCAGGCGCTGAGGAACTACCACAGTCGACGAATACGCAACCGATGCTTTAGCGTTGGAGATATGGTACTTCGGCTAAAGCAAAAAGGCCCTCGAAACTCGAGTCTCCATGGGAGGGACCCTACATCATCACCGAAGTGATACCAGGAGGAGCGTACAGGCTCAAAAATCCAACTTCGGGAAAAGATGTCGGAAATCCATGGAATATCGCACATCTGCGACGGTTCTATGCATAGGGCGAGATTGATTTTTATTTTTAGGCCTTTAAGGTTGCTTTTTCTTATGAATAAAGTTTTAATCAGGTTTTATGCCTTCTTTCTTCAATTTAGGCCTCACCACCTGAACAGGTCGACTGCGGCCCCTACCTTCGGCTCTTACTCCCATCGGGAGCGTTGGCCCATAAAACACGCAGTGTCATTAATTTAAAACTCTCAACGAGAGCTAAGATTAGTGACACACAAAAAGAAAACAACCAATCCAAGCCTCGAGAAAATACGCGAGTGCTGCAGTCGATGGTTACATTATCACAAAATAAGGCTCAAACCGGTGCACCGTGTGACGATGCCAAGCGTCTAATTCCCTCGACTAAGTCGATGGGTCTCGCTCTTACAAAACTTACACAAAGGCTTCGCAATAACATTGCATAATCCAACGAAGTCGTCGGGAGAGCAGGTTGAACTGATCACTCAGCCGCCCTCGACAAATAAAATAACAATTATCATAGCGTACAACGTACGCAATAAATTTATACAAAGTAATCTTATGCAGGAACTAAGGCTATTACATTCATAGTCAAGCTTCCCGGCCCCAATGGGCCTTCAGATCCTTCTCAAGACACGACTCCATCCGGGAAACAATGGTGTAAGCAGGACCTCTAGCGGCATCATAATATTGGCCTAAGCTCCTCTCGGTGTTCGCTACGGCTCCCAAGTCGAGAGATGGATGACATGCCAATATTGAAGCAAAGGCAAGCTCCGCACCAGCCAGGAGTTCTTTCCGCACCAGCTGCCGAATCCTTTCGGGAGATTTGAATCGGGTGAACAAGGCAGATAAGGTTTCAGGTGCTTGGTCCAGAGGAAACAAAGTGTTCCAAACCATCGTGAGATGAGCATGAAACTTATCAAAATAATAATGCGCCTTCCCCACCCGATACTTAAATTTCGCCATGACGACAGCCTTCGGACGATGCAGCCACAGACCATGATTCGGGTGCGCAACGTCAGTCATTGCCTCAACCTCTTCATGGATCTTCTTGTTCTCCTCAGCCGCATCTGAAGCTACAACTGGAAAGGAATAAGAAGTTAAAGGGATATGCAAAACTATCGCAGAAAGCAGAAACATGGGTTAGTACTTACAGCCCAAACTTTCGGTAGCAACATGGAGACCGTCAAGAGCGTACTGTTCGATAGTTGTCGCTATCTCCCCTTTTTCTTCACCAAGGCCGCCATCGCACGAAGAGAAGTGATATCTTTGTCTAAACTAGACACTTGGTCACGCAAGCGGCGAACGAGGCTTGATTCATCATTATTTGAAGGATTCGGAAAAGGCTCAGCACGAGAAGAAGACGGAGGAATCTGCAGTGCAATCCTTAATTCAGACTAGTATCAAAGTAAAACTCCCATCGGGAGCACTGGGCATATGAGGTACATTCAAAAACATGTTCAAATTGGCAACAGAGCCGAAATAAAATTGGATTGCAACGAAGTTACGACTGATCTTATTTACAACAAGTCGAAAGAAAAGTTCAAGGATCCGCTGACGATGAGCCAGGGGCAGATTCGGGAGCAGGCTTGGCTTGGGCTTCGTCCACCAGCTTCAGAAGTCGATTCGCACAAGTAACTGCCGATCGCTTGTAAGGTTCAAGATTGACTAGATGATTGTCGCTATCAACAGGCAACGTTTTGGACAACTCCTCCAAATCTGACCCCATCCCATGGCCCATGAGCAATTGGAAAGTGAGAACTGCCCCGAATAAACGGTTGCGGCGTTTTAATACCTCCACAGGCTCGGAAGGGTCAACAAGGAAGGAAGCCGCCAACTCGTCGAGAGTCTTGTCCTCTTTCGTCTTCGGAAAGATCATCGAGTATAACCTCGACAACGCTCCTTTGGCCTTTTTCAAAAGGCCAAGTACCTGGACGTTGGACTCGAAGCGACAAGGCGTCGGAAGTAGAGTCCTCTCGAAGCTGATGACGTCGAGTGACGGTTAAATCGGCAGCATCTGAAAAGAAGACAGATCAGTAATCAATAATAGAAACACCAAGACGAAAAACGGTGGACTATGAATTTTACCTAACAAATCCCTGATAGACTCGCAGAGAGCACCTTCTTTCTTGTCAATCGCGGCTGCTGCCGCGCGCTTGGCGTCTTGCTCGTCCTTCAATCGCTGCTTCAGCTTCTTCACTTCCTCCGTCAGCAAGACATTCTCATTCTTGGCGTCGGTGGCGAGTCTGTTGGCCTCAAGCACCTGGTCAGCCGAAGATCTGACAGTCTTTCGAAGTTGGGAGTTTTCGATTTCTAGTCGAGTAAACTCTTCGGTGAACTCTACCATGGCATCAACTGTGGCATAAATTGGCTGCGGCGGGATAAGATCATGAGGATTCAGTCGATATAAAGAAAAATTCGGCAAAGTGGAGCAGATTGAATACTTACATGGTCACGACCAGTCGATGAAGTAGGAATGTCGCCAGGAGGAATAACCGTCGACACTGGAACCTTCTCCACAACCGTCCGCGAGGGAGGCGTCGACTTTGCGGAAGAGGGATTGGATTCCTTGGCCGATGCAGCTTTCTCAGAAGCAAGTTTGGCCCTCTTTGCAAGAGGGACTTCATCGTCATCATCATCAGAGCTGCTTGAAAAAAGTGGACACTTAGCATGCAAGATAAATCAGAAACTAAGTAAGAAACACTCACAGGTCAAGGTCATCTTCGCCTGCAAAGAGGCTTGTTGAACTTTTCCTGGCGGGAGGAGGCGCGGCAGCTTCATCGGCATCATTATCTCCTCCGTGAGGACTTGATTCAGCCGAAGTGATGAAGTCATCATGTACCTGCTTCCGACGCCTACTCCTGATAAAGGCGTCATCTTCAGTAGCCTCTTCCTCTTGGATATCACTATCTTCAAGAGCATGCGGGGCCTCCTCAGTTCCATCAGAATCCTCGTCATCATCCTCTAATACCACACCGCTTTCGGGTGTAGGAGGATAGCATCGGGGCTGCAGCGCCTGCGAAGGAAAAGAAGTTTGTGAGGCACGGCGAATAAAGGAATAGTAACAGCAGAAGAAAAGAAACAAGACAAGAATTACCTCGGTTGGAGGATTATCAGAATCATAAGGAGGACGAGCTGATGTCAGGGCAATGTTGTCCCTCATACTAAGGCATGTCAAGCGGCGGACTTCGTCTCGGAGGTCTTCAGCCGAAGAGCTAACTCTGGACTCATCATCCTTGCCCGAGTAAAGCCACAGCTGATGGGGGCGAGACATTAACGGTTGCACTCGACGTTGAAGGAACACTGAGACAACCTCAGTACCACGCATTGTCAAGCCTCCCGTGTTCTTCAGAATGATTATTTGGCCGAACAGCCTGTCGGCTGTTAGTCTCTCTTCGGGAGAAAGAGTGTTTTGCCAAGATTTCTTTGGCTTAGCTATCAGCTTATCTTCGAAGGGAGGAAGGTTAAAGCGACGCCCAGGCACCAGCGGGTCTTGCAGGTAAAACCACTTGTTGCGCCAGCCTTGGACGGACTCCTTCATTGGATAATCAAAGTAGTCGACTTCCTTCCTAACAACAAAGCCAACGCCACCGACGACGGGGGGGCCGTTGTTGTCATTATGGCGCTTCACGTAGAAGATCTTCCTCCAGAGACCCCAGTGGGGATCAATGCCAAGGAAGGCTTCGCAGACAGTGATAAAAATGGAAAGGTGGAGGATGGAGTTTGGGGATCCCGTAGAAGAAAAGAAGAGAGCAAAGGAATTCGTGCGCTGGAAGAGAAAGGCCACGGAACAAAAAAGCAGTGAACATGACGGTGAAGCCCTTTGGGGGCTTTGGGCGAGAAACTGCACCTGGAAGGCGAATATCGTCCTCAGATGCGGAGATGAATCCGAGGGCCCGCAGCTTGTTGATGTCGCGGTTGGAAATGGCGGAGGCACTCCAATCACGGCTAACCTTGGCCGCCTCCGAAGCACTAGCACCCTTCTTTTTACCCATGGCGCTTGAAGCTCCTGAGAGAACGATGCGGGAAGAAGGAGAGGATGCGCGGAAGATGAGCAGTAGGAGGTGTAAAAAAGTAAAAATGAGGAAGCCCTCTATTTATACCACAAGGATTGACATCAGATCGTGGCCATAACTCCGTGGGCGTCGTGGGAGGTGGAGCGAATCCAGCTGTACACGTGGCACTAGAAAACAGGATGGAACCAGCGGCCCATTATTCCCACGTCGCGCGAAAATCGAGGAAACGCCTCGGTCGCTGCGCATGCACTGGTCAAAACCTAAAAACTGCCTGCACAGAACTAGGGTGGGCCCGGAGGGTCAAGTCTTGTCAATCAGGTCACCGGCAGCGTGTCATCAGTGACGTCATGGGCATTGTTGATTGCATGCGAAGATGAAAGTGTCGGGTGATCGGCTACCGAGGAGCCTATGCGCGAGTTACAAGCATCCGCACTTAGGCCTCAAGGGGCTACCTGGAGCGCTGCCGCGCACCCGGTAGATGAGGATTTCGAAGAGGAAACTCCCATTTTCCGAGTGCCGCACCCGGGCGTAAACGCCAGTGCCCCGGTTTCAGGGACTACTCCATCGGGACGCGGGGCCGATGCACAAACCGAACTTTTGCGCACTCCGGGATCATGCCGGGGACTTGATTACGTGTAGAGATAGATTGTTTTGCCATCGACAATTGTAACAAAAGTTGGGCACGTTATTCGTTATCCCTTGCATAAAGAAAATATATCGGATGGTCTACAAAGACTTGCAGGAAAAAACTTCGGCAGAAGAAGATGTTCGAGTGGTACAACTTGAGTCTACACACGGATTGCAAGCATCCGTGCCTAGACTCGGGGAGCTACTCCATCGGGAACGTAGCGCGCACCCGATAGAAGAACGAGAAGGAAAACGGGAATGATCAAGGAGAAGGTCTTCGGAAGAAGATATGTGATCTCTACCCGAACTATGTTCGGCTAGACACTCGGGGGCTGCACGTGGGCATTACCCTTCGGTTAGCAATATTGCTCTACCTGTACGGTCAGGATGGAGGCCCTTGAAGGTACCCGAAGGGAGAGGGTGGGCCACTAGAGCGCGGTGCGGCGGAGAGATTACTTGAAGTACAAGACGGAAGAAGCCGAACAAGGAAAGATTAGAGATAGATCTATTGTAAGCCTACTCGTACTCGATTAGACCTCTCGGGACCTGGCCACCTATATAAAGGCCGGGAGAGGGGCTATCGAACACAATCAATCTTAGCAATACTAGCCAACAGAAGCTTAGAACTAGGTTACCTAGCAGCAACATCTCGACGAGATCACGGCCGAACGATTCGGCACCCCATTGTTAATCTGTTTTCATCATAATCAAGAACAGACAGACAGGCGGGACGTAAGGGTTTTACCTCATCGGGCCCGAACCTGGGTGATCGCTCTCCCGGCGTACGTGGCCACGATGTCTCGTGTCAGCTTGCAGGATTCCATCAACCCTAAGCTCCTAACAGAGGGCATTGCCGAGGAGCACCCTCGACAACGTCAATCTTGACGAATGATGAACAAAATGATGACAAATTCGACCTCGGGAGGGGAAATGGAGAGAAAATGGAGATGAAACTCGAGCTGGAAAAATGAAGCTGGCTGGCTCGGGGTGGAAGATGATGTAGGAAGAACTTTAGTCCCGGTTCCAGCCAAGAACCGAGACTAAAGGACCACCTTTGGTCCCGGTTCCAGCCTAGAACCGGGACTAAAGGTTCTCACGCAGGCCCCGGCCTCTGCAGCGGCATGTGGTGGACCTTTAGTCCCGGTTCGTGTCTAGAACCGGGACTAAATGTCCCTCACGAACCGGGACGGGGGGCTGGAAGGCGTTCTAGCCGTTGAAAACAGGAATTTCGAGGGAACCGGTACTAAAGGTCGAATCCTTTTGCCGTTTTCCACTAGTGAGGCCTCACCGGACGTTGAAATCAATGGTGGTTCTCGCATTGCCTCTCCAAGTGATCCTTCTCCTCCTCCTATTACTCCTTCTCCGTAGTCCAAGTTCCTAAGTCACACAGGCACCCCGCATGCATGCGGACTGTGACAGTGGTCTTATACTTATTGAGGGCAGAGCTAAGAGAAGAAGATGGAGGAAGGGTATCTCGGATCTCTTCTCTCCCTTAATCAACAAATATGCAACCGTCTAGTCTTACTCTAACATCTTAAAACCTTAAGTCATACATCATCACGCATATAAATTTGTAGCCGCCTAGCTACCTAGTATATGAATAGTGAATGCAACTCCAAGAGTAAATTATTGCTAAGATAAGAGATAAAATACCCGCTCTCATATAACTAAATAAAATCTACCGACACTTAAGTCGCTGCAATTCACGCAGCGGAAGGACATGTGTACGGGTCTCTAGCAACCGGAATTTTTTTCATGGATCTTAGCCGAGATGGCATATCTAACTCCAAGAGCATGATTGAGGGATGTGTCGGGTACTCTTTCACGCACATCTCCTTCGTCTCCAAGTCAAGGACACTCTACAGATAACGACGACGGGTCTCTGAACCACACTGATTGACACGAATTTGCGGTGTGGATTTATTCCCGGTCGCCTGCTATCTTTACGAAGTCGATTCCCGGTCCCGCCCTCAAGCATCCTATCCATACCATTCCGCGTACACCTTACGCCTCGATGCATATATACCCTCGAGCGAGCATGAGGGCACACACAAACAGCGTCTCTCGCCTCGGCTACTCACTTTTGTCTCATCAGCCTCCGCTCCATCCGGCAGGGTGAGCCTGCAATCTTTCTTTTACTCACTACTACTAGTACTTAAGCAGTAGTGTAGAATTAATTTTCTGGATTCCAAGATCAGCAGCTTCATTTTGTTTTAGTCTCTCCGATCTAGTTTACAAGTCTTAGGCGTACACTTAGGTTGCCACTTTGATCACGTACTAAAATAAAAAAATTGCTATACAATTTATATTTTATTGGTCAAATGGTCGACCTAGATACTACGAAACAGAGGGAGTACTCACTACTACTTAGTAGTAATTAGTGACTACAAACGTAAAGATTGTTCCTGTTAATGCGATCAGGATTATTTTTTCGGTGGACTGGCAGATATATACAAAGTACAATAACAGGCAGCAGCATATTTTATTTTTTGACACAAAATTAAACTGTAGGGAAAGCAGCGGTGTATTCGCATGGTTAGATTTTACTATTGTGATATTTAGAACTGTGTACCTGGCGTTTTATTCCACTGCGCTAGCATTGATACAAAATTATTCTAGTGAAGACGAAAAAATATATGTTGATTTTTTGTAGAAATCTTTGCCTACAAATGTGATACAAAAATATTACAACTTTTATTTCCAAGTAGTGAAACTAGGACGGTGAGTAGAAATATCTTTAGATGTTCAGTGTGTCAAATATCTAGTTTCATCTTATGTAGACATTTCTTCATCCAGAATTTGGAGGTGCAAATAACTCTAGGTAGAGTAGTAAACATCTATAGGGAAATGTTTGGTTCTGGATCATGTGATTGACGTAGTAAAATATAATAGAGTTTTTCCCCGACTAGTTTTTCAAAATAAACTGTACGGGTAGAATTAACATACATATTTGCTTTATTTAGGAAACGTGATGTGCTCCTTCGCATGATTGTAGGCGCCGCATGATCTGTAAACGTTGCTAAATGGTTATTTGGGAAAGGTTACGAAGCTCTACAATCAGAGATCCACTAATAATAAAATGCCCACCAAATTATAGACCGGATGTTTTGTTTATCAAACTCCCTTTCAAATTTGGTACTTCTCCCCAACACAAAACGTTACAATAACAATTAATCTCGTATTAAATTTAGATCCAACTATCAAAATAATTTTGTTGATGTGGTTGTGATGCCGCTATTATAGCACCT
The DNA here is from genome assembly GCA_030979885.1 of Lolium multiflorum. Classification (NCBI taxonomy): domain Eukaryota; kingdom Viridiplantae; phylum Streptophyta; class Magnoliopsida; order Poales; family Poaceae; genus Lolium; species Lolium multiflorum. The sequence continues at coordinate 38,199 of JAUUTY010000568.1, read as the reverse complement.
GTATATCGCTTTTAGTTTATGATAGATAGATGTGATAGTATCTCCATATATATGATTAAATGCCTGCCCATCCTAATCTTAAAATAGCGTGCTAAATGAAATAGCGTCAGCCTCCTTCAAACGCTATGGACGCTATGTCGTGCTAATTGCGTGCTATATTTTAAATGGCGTTTTGAAAAAAATACCAAATATAGCCTAAAAATAAAGGATTTGGCTAAAAAGGTTGGATAGTTAGTCCAGAATAACCACATACAACAAATAGATCTCCAATTTTTTAGAAGGCTAACATCAACATTCCACAACATAGTATAAATTATTTATTAAGAATCATTAGCATTAGTGATATTATGTTCTAATCTAGAAGAGGAATCAACAGATTGCATTTCATCATCACGAAAAAGTGAAAGCAAATTAGCTTGAAAAAATAGCGCGCTAAAGCTATAAAAATTTAGCGCGATATAGCGTGCTATTTCACAAATAGCGCCATAGCGAGCAAAATTACTAAAATTTAGCGTGGAGCCTCCAAATATGCTATAACATGGTATTAGCGGAGAAATAACGCGCTATTTAAAACCTTGAATCTTAGAGTGTCAATATTATTATTCTTTCATATAAGGCAATATATATAATGTAAGCGTATTATATGTTGACTAATTCAATTTGCATAAAACACATATGCAAACCAACCATGCATGCATGCCGCGCTTAATTATATATACTATATATATATAGGTTACTGCTTATTCAATTCAAATATGGTCATTGAATATATACTATATATGTACTGTAGGCAAGGCAACATGGTGGAACAACTGCCTAGGCGTGTTGTTTTCAAAGGAGACAATGGCAACTACATGGCCGCCGTCACCCCTCCTGGCGAAGATTATGTTTTCTTGCAGTTTTATGCAGACAAGACTAATCCGAGATGCAGCCACACCATCTACCCCGACATTTGTGGCACCATCCGCATAAAGTCTGACTACTATGGCAAGTTCTGGAGGCGTAGTCCCAACTGGATCTGGGTGGACTGCAATGACCAAAGCAGCGACCACCCCGACACAATTTTCCGTCCAGTCAAGCTTGATGGAGAAGGCATGTATGCACTCCAGAACCTCGGCAACAGCTACTACTGCAAAAGGTTGACTTGCGACTACAAGCAAAGCTGCCTCAACGCCGGTTCTCCACACATCGTAAACGAGGCACGCCTCAAGATGGAGGAAGCTGTTCTTTCTCGGAGGATCTACGACGTCTGTTACCGCACCGAGGATGCTAAAATTCAAGGCAAGAAGCTCAACACTTTGATTACTCAAGACGCAGTTAACCGTGGCAGCAGGGACGACAAGGAAATCATGTCCCTCAACTGCAATGTCAGCCGGCAAACCAAATGGGACTCAAGTGCCTCCATCAAGTTAGGTGTCAGCACCAAAATAGAAGCTGGAATCCCAGGAGTTGCGAGTGAATCAATTGAGGTTAGCGGTGAGGTTTCTTACTCACAGAATTGGGGCCAGGCCGTCATTCGTACAGAGGGGTACTCGACAACCTATGAAGTAACTGTTCCTCCAAACACTATGGTAACAGTACGCATGGTGGCCACAGAGGCCACCTGCGAGGTTCCCTTCTCTTACATCCAAGAGGATGTTTTATACAATGGAGAGAAAGTTGTTTACAAGTTTGATGATGGTATCTACCGTGGTGTCAACAGCTATGGCTTCAAAGTCGATCACACGGAGCAGAAACTCTGAAATCGACGTACTACTATTGGGTGCATCAGACGTTTGACGTCGTACCTACCTCTCAACAAGATGCATGGATGGAATGCCCTAGCCAATAATGGTTCTTCCTACCTTTATCATTATTATTATTAGGGTGGATGTGATCGTGTCTATCTGGCACACTACTATTGTCTAAGTGAAAATAAGCCAAGCCACTATGGCCTGTTGGACGTGGAACATTATGTACGTGTTCTCATGGTCGGTGTGTGTGTGTTTCAGGTCGTATCTGTCACATGCATGTACTTTGATTTGGTGTGTTTAAAGTCATATATGAGCTACTACTCTTACTATGTTAATGCTTTATTTTTTTATTATCGTAAATTATAACTTCGATGGCCGCCGTTTGATTTTCTTTATCTACCATTGTTTATTCGTCAGATGGCTTTTAACAAAGTTCACTCTACTTGGGTAATCATCTATAACATAATATAGATTCAATAGTTAAAAAAGTGACTTGTGTTAAATCATTTGTGGGCCATGTTTGTTTCCACTTGGGATTGTGAAAAGCCGATTTACAATTCTGATATGACAAAGCTAGATTGTAACAATCTTGGGTTGTTTGGCATTCCGGATGTTCGGATGGTTGAATTTGTGTCCTTTGTTCCGTAATGTCCTAGGTACCCCTAGATGTTACGCGTGTATGTTTGATTCCTTTTTATCCATTTTGGGTACTTATTCACTACCCGGATAAACCATTTTAGCCGCGGTCAAAATGGGTTAGTAGAGGTGGTCTATGCAACCAAATCTACTCAATTTCCTATTCAACTTTTATATACCTAATAATAAAAGAGCTAAGGTTTCTGTCAAAATTTTCGTCCAACATATTTTTGAACGGTTTTACTCTCCCACCAATTTACATAAATACTGTAATTTACCATTATACCGGTTCGGTTATTCTTTTCTCTCCTCCCACCGAGACAGACGCATCGCAGGCCCGCGCTGCAGTAGCCCCTTCTCGCGCCTCCGCTCCCAGGCAGCGCGCTGCAGGCCCGCCGCTGGTGCTGGCCCAGTTCCCCGGCGCACTCGATATGGCGCCAGCCTGATTCGATTGGTGAGGGTGGCAGGGAGATACATCCGACTAAATTCATGGCAAGAAACGAACACAGAAGGTACTTGCTATGGCAGTCAATCGGTGGAGGCAATGAGTATCAATTTGGTTGTGCTGCTGCATCCTGTTGTGTTAGATCCAAGTCTCATTCCCACCACGCAGAGCGGCGCGCCAGAGAATTCCTCCACGGCTCCATCCCACCAATTGCCGGCAGCGTGTGGGGGAGGACGGACGGAGGAGCTCGATCCGAGCGGCTTGCCTAAAGAAACAAAGCAGGGGAGGAGTGGGGGCACCGGAAGCAGGCCAGAAAGGGGAGGAGGCGGCGGCGCCCGAAGGTGGCCGCGGCTGGCTGTGACGGGGAGGAGCGGAAGCGTCCGACGGTGGCCTGCAAGGAGGAGCAGCGGCGGCGTGCAGCGCTGGCCGGGACGACAGAAGGAGGCGGTGGCGGCGCCCTGCTTGATGGGACAGGGGAGGAGAGAGGTGTCCTGGTCTGTAGAACGGGGGGAGAGAGCCGTGGCTTGCGAAGTTGCGATGATGGGTCGTGGTCTTCTTTTCTCCTTGGGAATGATAGGGAATTGGGTCGTGCCCTTTTCTTTTATCTTTTCTTTTAGGGTGCCTACTAATTAAATCCGTCCAGAGGTAGTAGTAGTTAGGCTATCTTCAAGCGCGGTGACCCATCCCGCGCCATCGCATCGCGCCAAACAAAATCGCGGCCCAACGCTCCGACGCATCTTAAAAGCGGATGGTCGCTGTATCCGGGACGATCCAAATCCTATCCAAATCTAAGACATGTTTGCGTGACCGTCGATGGCACGCGACGTCCTCCCATGTCCGTCTACTCGCCTCCCTGGGCCTAGCTATCGGTGGACGGACGCACGTCTTATTAAATGTGGACTGGGAGGTGATTGTCCCTATACGATTCACTTTCCCACTCAACTCACACGCTCGCATCCGCCGCCATGTCCCCGAAGCAACCTTTCGCCCCGGTGCGAACGACAATGAGAGCCACGGCGGCCGGCGGATCGCGCCCGCAATGAGGGCTACCGCCACCACGACGGGCTCTACATCCGGGCGTGGGCCAAGTGGCCGTGGCGGTGGCGCGCCGCGCCGCCGAAGCACGACGACGACGTCGACCCGAGCTGTGCGTTGTTCTAGCGGCGTCCCTCGAGGTCCACGAACTCGAGGTGGCCGCATCTCGTGGAGGTGCTCCGCATCTCCACGCTGGAGGAGGAGGCCGACAAGGTCGAGGCGTCGAGGCTCAGGCATTCTTTGGGCATGGCGCGCGCGGGAGGAGGTTGGCGCCGGGCGGAGGAGAGCGCCACCTCCTTCAAGCGGGAGGTGGTTGCGGCGGCGGGTTGGGAGAAGGAGGCGGCGCAGCGGCGGGACCCATGAGGCGACATCCTCGGTGTTTATTGTTCATGAGGCTGACATGGGACCGTGAGCCGACGACGTCTCAACGTTTTAAAGGCGGCAGGAGATCGAAAGAAAAAATAAGCCAAAAATCATTTGGTAAACAAAATCCAAGAAAACAAACATTTACCGTTCTGAGAGGATGACATGCGGGACCCATGAGGTAGCAGCATCCTCGTCAGGGGATCAAAGGAAAAAAAGGAAATATCCAGAAATTAATTAGGGGTTCAAAAGAAATCCATCAAAGGAAACTTTTATTGTTCATAGAGGATGACATGTGGGACCGACCCTGCCAGCGTCCTCATCGTTTCAAGGGGGCGGAGATCAAAAGAAAGGTAAATAGCCAGAAATTAGGGTCAAAAATAACTCCAGGAAGAAAACTTTTATTGTTCAGAGGATGACATGCGGGACCCATGAGCAGCAGCTTACTCAACGTTTCAAAGGTGGCATGAGATCGAAAGAAAAAGGCAAGTGACAAAATATCAGGAGCCAAAGATAATCCAAGAAAAGAAACTTTATTGTACATAGAGGATGACATGCGGGTCCCATTTAGCAGCAGCGGTCTCAACGTTTCAAATGCGGCTTGAGATCAAAAGAAAAGAAAGTTGATTGGACATAGAGGATGACATGGTCCCATGAGTCGACGGCTTACTCCAAAGGCGGCAGGATCAAAAGAAAAAGGAAATAGCCAAAAATCAGAGGGTGAAAAATCAAAGAAAATAAACTTTTATAGCACATAGAGGATGACATGCGGGTCCCATGAGCGAGCAGGTTCTCAACGTTTCAAACGTGGCATGAGATCGAAAGAAAAAGGCAAGTGACCAAATATCAGGATCCAAAAATAATTCAAGAAAAGAAACTTGATTGTAGATAGAGGATGACATGCGGGTCCCATGAGCCAGCAGCTTACTCAACGTTTCCAAGGCGAGAGGATCAAAAGAAAAAAGAAATAGCCAAAAATCAGAGGGTGAAAAAAATCAAAAAATAAACTTTTATAGCACATAGAGGATGACATGCGGGTCCATGAGCAACGTTTCAAACGTGGCATGAGATCGAAAGAAAAAGGCAAGTGACCAAATATCAGGATCCAAAAATAATCCAAGAAACTTTATTGTACAAGAGGATGACATGCGGGTCCCATGAGTCAGCAGCTTACTCAACGTTTCCAAGGCGGCAGGGGATCAAAAGAAAAAGGAAATAGCCAAAAATCAGAGGGTGAAAAAAACAAGAAAATAAACTTTTATAGCATATAGAGGATGACATGCGGGTCCATGAGCCAGCAGGTTCCTAAACGTTTCAAACGTGACATGAGATCGAAAGAAAAAGGCAAGTGACCAAATATCAGGAGCCAAAAAAATCCAAGAAAAGAAAATTTTATAGTACATAGAAAATGACATGCGGGTCCCATTTACGGCGTGGTATCTGTTGAGAGGTGGCAGGGGATCGAAAGAAAAGGCAAGTGACCAAATATCGGGAGCCAAAAAATCAAGAAAAGAAAGTTTTATAGTACATAGAGGATGACATGCGGGTCCCATTTAGCAGCAGCGGTATCACCGTTTGAGAGGCAGCAGGGGATCGAAAGAAAAAGGCAAGTGACACACGTCCGTTGGGAACCCCAAGAGGAAGGTGTGATGCGTACAGCAGTGAGTTTTCCCTCAGTGTGAAACCAAGGTTATCGAACCAGTAGGAGTCAAGTAACACGTGAAGGTTGTTGGTGGTGTAGTGCGGCGCAACACCAGGGATTCCGGCGATAACGTGGAAACCTGCACAACACAATCACAATACTTTGCCCCAACGTAATGTGAGGTTGTCAATCTCACCGCTTGTTGTAAACAAAGGATTAAACGTATGATGCAGAAAATGATGTTTGTTTGCGAAGAACAGTAAGAACAAGTTTGCAGTAGATTGTATTTGAGATGTAAAAGAATGGACCGGGTCCAGTTCACTAGTGGTGTCTCTCCCATAAGATAAATAGCATGTTGGGTGAACAAATTACAGTTGGGCAATTGACAAATAGAGAGGGCATAACAATGCACATACATATCACGATGACTACTATGAGATTTATTCGGGCATTACGACAAAGTACATAGACCGCTATCCAGCATGCATCTATGCCTAAAAAGTCCACCTTCGGTTAATCCGCACCCCTTCCAGTATTAAGTTGCAAACAACAGACAATTGCATTAAGTATGGTGCGTAATGTAATCAACACAAATATCCTTAGACAAAGCATTGATGTTTTATCCCTAGTGGCTGATGTCTACGTGTGCTTCTATTCTTGTAGACAGTGTTGGGCCTCCAAGAGCAGAGGTTTGTAGAACAACAGCAAGTTTCCCTTAAGTGGATCACCCAAGGTTTATCGAACTCAGGGAGGAAGAGGTCAAAGATATCCCTCTCATGCAACCCTGCAACCACAAAGCAAGAAGTCTCTTGTGTCCCCAACACACCTAATAGGTGCACTAGTTCGGCGAAGAGATAGTGAAATACAAGTGGTATGAATAAATATGAAGCGATGTAGTATGGCGCCAAAAGTGCTTGCTGGCGTGCGGTTGATGGTAGTAATATTGCAGGAAGTAAACATGCAGTAGAACAGTAAACAAGCGGCGATAGCAGTGTTTAGGAAACAAGGCCTAGGGATCATACTTTCACTAGTGGACACTCTCAAAATTGATCACATAACAGAATAAATAGATAAATGCTATACTCTACGCTCTCTTGTTGGATGATGAACACCACTAATTGTGTAGGATTACACGAACCCTCAATGCCGGAGTTAACAAGCTCCACAATATTCGATATTCATGTTTAAATAACCTTAGAGTGCACGATAGATCAACACAACTAAACCAAGTACTAACATAGCATGCACACTGTCACCATCACACTATGAAGGAGGCATAGATCACATCAATACTATCATAGTAATAATTAACTCCATAACCTACAAGAGATTATGATCATAATCTACGACAAGAACCACACGATGCACACACTGTCACCATTACACCATGCAGGAGGAATAGACTACTTTAATAACATCACAAGAGTAGCACATAGATGAATAGTGATACAAAACACATTGCAATCATAAAGGGATATAAATAAGCACCTCACTATGCTATTCATAACAGTGAATAAGTATTCTGTGAAATATAGCCTAAGAGACCCACACGGTGCACACACTGTCACCTTTACACACGTGGGACAAGGAGTCTCCGGAGATCACATAAGTAAAATCCACTTGACTAGCATAATGACATCTAGATTACAAGCATCATCATATGAATCTCAATCATGTAAGGCAGCTCATGAGATTATTGTATTGAAGTACATAGGAGAGAGATTAACCACATAGCTACCGGTACAGCCCTTAGCCTCGATGGAGAACTACTCCCTCCTCATGGGAGACAGCAGCGTTGATGAAGATGGCGGTGGTGTCGATGGAGGAGCCTTCCTGGGGCACTTCCGTCCGGCGGCGTCGAACAGAGACTCTGTCCCCGGATCTTGGCCGCGATGGCGGCGGCTCGGAACTTTCTCGTATCGTGGCTTTTCGTATCGAGGTTTGGTCAGGGACCTTTATATAGGCGGCGAGTCGGAGGGGGCGACGGCGGTGTCACGGTAGGGCGGCGCGGGCCCAGCCTGGCCGCGCCGGCCACATGTGTGGGCCCCCAGGGCTCCTCTAGCGGCTCTCGGTTCTGGAAGCTTCGTGGGAAAATAGGATGCTGGGCATTGATTTCGTCCGATTCAGAATATTTCCTTACTAGGATTTCTGAAACCAAAAACAGAAACAGGAACTGGCACTTCGGCATCTCGTCAATAGGTTAGTTCGCATAATAATGACATATAATGTGTATAAAACATGTAGGTATCATCAATAAAGTAGCATGGAACATAAGAAATTATAGATACGTTTGAGACGTATCAAGCATCCCCAAGCTTAGTTCCTACTCGCCCTCGAGTAGGTAAACGATAACAATGATAATTTCTTAAGTGACATGCCATCATAACCTTGATCATACTATTGTAAGCATATGTAATGAATGCAGTGATTCAATGGTAATGACATGAGTAAACAAATGAATCATAAGCAAAGACTTTTCATGAATAGTACTTCAAGACAAGCATCAATAAGTCTTGCATAAGAGTTAACTCATAAAGCAATAATTCAAAGTAGAGGTATTGAAGCAACACAAGGGAAGATTAAGTTTCAGCGGTTGCTTTCAACTTATAACATGTATATCTCATGGATAATTGTCAACATAAAGTAATATAACAAATGCAATATGCAAGTATGTAGGAATCAATGCACAGTTCACACAAGTGTTTGCTTCTTGAGGTGGAAAGAGATAGGTGAACTGACTCAACATAAAAGTAAAAGAAAGGCCCTTCGCAGAGGGAAGCATTGATTGCTATATTTGTGCTAGAGCTTTCATTTTGAAAACATAAAGAGAGCATAAAAAGTAAAGTTTTGAGAGGTGTTTGTTGTTGTCAACGAATGGTAGTGGGCACTCTAACCCCTTGCCAGACAAACCTTCAAAGAGCGGCTCCCATTTTATTTTTATTTTTGTGTGGCACTCCTTCCAACCTTTCTTTCACAAACCATGGCTAACGAATCCTCGGGTGCCTGCCAACAATCTCATACCATGAAGGAGTGCCTTTTTATTTTAGTTTTATTATGATGACACTCCTCCCCACCTTTGCTTTCTCAAGCCATGGCTAACCGAATCCTCGGGTGCCGACCAACAATCACATACCATGGAGGAGTGTCTATTTTTGTTAATTAATTTGGGACTGGGAATCCCATTGCCAGCTCTTTTTGCAAAGTTATTGGATAAGCGGATGAAGCCACTAGTCCATTGGTGAAAGTTGCCCAACAAGATTGAAAGATAAACACCACATACTTCCTCATGAGCTATAAAACATTGACACAAATTAGAGGTGATAAATTTTGAATTGTTTAAAGGTAGCACTCAAGCAATTTACTTTGGAATGGCGGAGAAATACCATGTGGTAGGTAGGTATGGTGGACACAAATGGCATGGTTATTGGCTCAAGGATTTGGATGCACGAGAAGAATTCCTCTCAATACAAGGCTAGGCTAGCAAGGTTGTTTGAAACAAACACAAGGATGAACCGATGCAGCAAAACTCACATAAAAGACATATTGTAAACATTATAAGACCCTACACCGTCTTCCTTGTTGTTCAAACTCTTTACTAGAAATTATCTAGACCTTAGAGAGACCAATTATGCAAACCAAATTTTAGCAAGCTCTATGTATTTCTTCATTAATGGGTGCAAAGTATATGATGCAAGAGCTTAAACATGAGCACAACAATTGCCAAGTATCAAATTATCCAAGACATTTTACCAATTACTACATGTAGCATTTCCCGTTTCCAACCATAGAACAATTAACGAAGCAGTTTAACCTTCGCCATGAACATTAAAAGTAAAGCTAAGAACACATGTGTTCATACGAACCAGCGGAGCGTGTCTCTCTCCCACACAAGCATGAACTTATTCAAACAAAACAAAAACAAAAACAAACAGACGCTCCAAGTAAAGTACATAAGATGTGACCGAATAAAAATATAGTTTCAAGAGAAGAAACCTGATAAGTTGTCGATGAAGAAGGGGATGCCTTGGGCATCCCCAAGCTTAGATGCTTGAGTCTTCTTGAAATATGCAGGGATGAACCACGGGGCATCCCCAAGCTTAGACTCTTCACTCTTCTTGATCATAGTATATCATCCTCCTCTCTTGACCCTTGAAAACTTCCTCCACACCAAACTCGAAACAAACTCATTAGAGGGTTAGTGCATAATCAAAAATTCACATGTTCAGAGGTAACAAAATCATTCTTAACACTTCTGGACATTGCCCAAAGCTACTGAAAGTTAATGGAACAAAGAAATCCATCCAACACAGCAAAAGAGGCAATGCGAAATAAAAGGCAGAATCTGTCAAAACAGAACAGTCCGTAAAGACGAATTTTAAAATGGCACCAGACTTGCTCAGATGAAAATGCTCAAATTGAATGAAAGTTGCGTACATATCTGAGGATCACTCAAGTAAATTGGCATAATTTTCTGAGTTACCTACAGAGAATTAGGCCCAGATTCGTGACAGCAAGAAATCTGTTTCTGCGCAGTAATCCAAATCTAGTATGAACCTTACTATCAAAGACTTTACTTGGCACAACAATGCAACAAAACTAAGATAAGGAGAGGTTGCTACAGTAGTAAACAACTTCCAAGACTCAACAAAACAAAAATTGCTGTAGTAAAATAAACACATGGGTTATCTCCCAAGAAGTTCTTTCTTTATAGCCATTAAGATGGGCTCAGCAATTTTAATGATGCTCGCGCAAGAAATAAGAGTTGAAGCAAAAGAGAGCATCAAAAAGCAAATTCAAAACAAATTTAAGTCTAACATGCTTCCTATGCATAGGAATCTTGTAAATAAACAAGTTCATGAAGAGCAAAGTAACAAGCATAGGAAGATAAAACAAGTGTAGCTTCAAAAATTTCAGCACATAGAGAGGTGTTTTAGTAACATGAAAATTTCTACAACCATATTTTCCTCTCTCATAATAATTTTCAGAGCATCATGAACAAACTCAACAATATAAGTATCACATAAAGCATTCTTATTCACATGCATAAAAGTATCATTACTCTCCACATAAGCATAATCAATTTTATTAGTTGTAGTGGGAGCAAATTCAACAAAGTAGCTATCATTATTATTCTCATTATCAAATATAGGAGGCATATTGTAATCATAATCAAATTTATCCTCCATAACAGGTGGTACTAAAAGACCAATATCATTATAATCATCATAAATAGGAGGCAAAGTATCATCAAAGTAAATTTTCTCCTCAATGCTTGGGGGACTAAAAATATCATGCTCATCAAAGCCAGCTTCCCAAGCTTAGAATTTTCCATATCATTAGCAACAATGGTGTTCAAAGCGTTCATACTAATGTGTTCCATAGGTTTTTTAATTTTCGCATCAAACCATCCATGTCTTAAATCAGGAAATAGAATAAGAAGCTCATTGTTGTCCATTATGCCTAACTAGTGTAAACAAGAAACAAAAAGATGCAATTGCAGGATCTAAAGGAAATAGCTTCGAGCACACACACAATGGTCAGAAAAGTACTTTACCTGGGACCGGAGTATGAGTGCCTTTTACCTTTCCTCCCGGCAACGGCGCCAGAAAATAGCTTGATGTCTACGTGTGCTTCTATTCTTGTAGACAGTGTTGGGCCTCCAAGAGCAGAGGTTTGTAGAACAGCAGCAAGTTTCCCTTAAGTGGATCACCCAAGGTTTATCGAACTCAGGGAGGAAGAGGTCAAAGATATCCCTCTCATGCAACCTGCAACCACAAAGCAAGAAGTCTCTTGTGTCCCCAACACACCTAATAGGTGCACTAGTTCGGCGAAGAGATAGTGAAATACAAGTGGTATGAATGAGTATGAGCAGTAGTACGGCGCCAGAAAAGTGCTTGTGGCGTGCAGTTGATGGTAGTAATATTGCGGGAAGTAAACATGCAGTAGAACAGTAAACAAGCAGCGATAGCAGTATTAGGAAACAAGGCCTAGGGATCATACTTTCACTAGTGGACACTCTCAACATTGATCACATAACAGAATAAATAGATAAATGCTATACTCTACACTCTCTTGTTGGATGATGAACACCACTAATTGTGTAGGATTACACGAACCCTCAATGCCGGAGTTAACAAGCTCCACAATATTCGATATTCATGTTTAAATAACCTTAGAGTGCACGATAGATCAACACAACTAAACCAAGTACTAACATAGCATGCACACTGTCACCATCACACTATGAAGGAGGCATAGATCACATCAATACTATCATAGTAATAATTAACTCCATAACCTACAAGAGATTATGATCATAATCTACGACAAGAACCACACGATGCACACACTGTCACCATTACACCATGCAGGAGGAATAGACTACTTTAATAACATCACTAGAGTAGCACATAGATGAATAGTGATACAAAACACATTGCAATCATAAAGGGATATAAATAAGCACCTCACTATGCTATTCATAACAGTGAATAAGTATTCTGTGAAATATAGCCTAAGAGACCCACACGGTGCACACACTGTCACCTTTACACACGTGGGACAAGGAGTCTCCGGAGATCACATAAGTAAAATCCACTTGACTAGCATAATGACATCTAGATTACAAGCATCATCATATGAATCTCAATCATGTAAGGCAGCTCATGAGATTATTGTATTGAAGTACATAGGAGAGAGATTAACCACATAGCTACCGGTACAGCCCTTAGCCTCGATGGAGAACTACTCCCTCCTCATGGGAGACAGCAGCGTTGATGAAGATGGCGGTGGTGTCGATGGAGGAGCCTTCGGGGGCACTTCCCCGTCACGGCGGCGTGCCGGAACAGAGACTCCTGTCCCCCGGATCTTGGCCACGATGGCGGCGGCTTTGGAACTTTCTCGTATCGTGGCTTTTCCGTATCGAGGTTTTAGGTGGGGACCTTTATATAGGCGAGTCGGAGGGCTGGCGAGAGCGGTGTCACGATGGCGGCGCGGGCCCAGCCACGGCCACGCCCGGCCACATGTGTGGGCCCCCGAGCTCCCCCTCGGCGGCTCTCGGGTGTTTGGAAGCTTCGTGGGAAAATAGGATCTTTGGGCATTGATTTCGTCCGATTCGAGAATATTTCCTTACTAGGATTTCTGAAACCAAAAACAGCAGAAAACAAGAACTGGCCCTTCGGCATCTCGTCAATAGGTTAGTTCCGGAAAACGCATAATAATGACATATAATGTGTATAAAACATGTAGGTATCATCAATAAAGTAGCATGGAACATAAGAAATTATAGATACGTTTGAGACGTATCGGCAACACATCCACAACCTTAGAACTTTCTGTCACTGTCCCAGATTCAATGGAGGCATGAACCCACTATCGAGCATAAATACTCCCTCTTGGAGTTACAAGTATCAACTTGGCCAGAGCCTCTACTAGCAACGGAGAGCATGCAAGAACATAAACAACATATATGATAGATTGATAATCAACTTGACATAGTATTCCATATTCATCGGATCCCAACAAACACAACATGTAGCATTACAAATAGATGATCTTGATCATGATAGGCAGCTCACAAGATCTAACATGATAGCACAATGAGGAGAAGACAACCATCTAGCTACGCTATGGACCCATAGTCCAGGGGTGAACTACTCACATCAATCCGGAGGCGATCATGGCGATGAAGAGTCCTCCGGAGATGATTCCCCTCTCCGGCAGGGTGCGGGCGATCTCTTGAATCCCAGAGATGGGATTAGCGCGGCGGCGTCTCGGAGGTTTCGTATCGTGGCTCGGTACAGGGGTTTTCGCGACGAAGGCTATAAGTAGGCGGAAGGGCGAGTCGGAGGGCTGACGAGGGCCCACATGGCCTATGGTGCAGCCACCTCGTGCCCATATATCTGGGTCTTAAGGCTTCGTGGAAAAATAAGACCCAGGCGTTGATTTCGTCCAATTCGAGAATATTTCCTTTGTAGGATTTATGAAACCAAAAACAGCGACAACAGGCTCTTCGGCATCTCGTCAATAGGTTAGTGCCGGAAAATGCATAATAATGACATAAAGTGTGTATAAAACATGTGAGTATCATCATAAAAGTAGCATGGAACATAAGAAATTATAGATACGTTTGAGACGTATCAAGCATCCCCAAGCTTAGTTCCTACTCGCCCTCGAGTAGGTAAACGATAACAAGGATAATTTCTGAAGTGACATGCTACCATAATCTTGATCAATACTATTGTAAATCATATGAGATGAATGTAGCGATTCGAAGCAATGGTAAAGACAATGATTAAACAACTGAATCATATAGCAAAGACTTTTCACGAATAGTACTTTCAAGACAAGCATCAATAAGACTTGCATAAGAGTTAACTCATAAAGCAATAAATTCTTAGTAGAAAGCTTTGAAGCAACACAAAGGAAGATATAAGTTTCAGCAGTGTTGGGCCTCCAAGAGCAGAGGTTTGTAGAACAGCAGCAAGTTTTCCCTTAAGTGGATCACCCAAGGTTTATCGAACTCGGGGAGGAAGAGGTCAAAGATATCCCTCTCATGCAACCCTGCAACCACAAAGCAAGAAGTCTCTTGTGTCCCCAACACACCAAATAGGTGCACTAGTTCGGCGAAGAGATAGTGAAATACAAGTGGTATGAATGAATATGAGCAGTAGTACGGCGCCAGAAAATAGCTCGCTGGCGTGCAGTTGATGGTAGTAATATTGTAGGAAGTAAACAAGCAGTAGTAACTCAGCAGTAGTAACGCAGTAAAACAGTAACAAGCAGCGATAGCAGTATTTAGGAACAAGGCCTAGGGATTACACTTTCACTAGTGGACTCTCTCAACATTGATCACATAACAGAATAGATAAATGCATACTCTACACTTTTGTTGGATGATGAACACATTGCGTAGGATTACACGAACCCTCAATGCCGGAGTTAACAAGCTCCACAATAATGCTCATATTTTAGTAACCTTTAGTGTAAGATAGATCAAAAGACTAAACCAAGTACTAGCATAGCATGCACACTGTCACCTTCATGCATATGTAGGAGGAATAGATCACATCAATATTATCATAGCAATAGTTAACTTCGCAATCTACAAGAGATCATGATCATAGCATAAACCAAGTACTAACACGGTGCACACACTGTCACCTTTACACACGTGCAGGAGGAATAGAACTACTTTAATAACATTGCTAGAGTAGCACATAGATAAATTGTGATACGATGCACATTGCAATCATAAAGAGATATAAATAAGCACCTCACTATGCCATTCAACAGTGAATAAGTATTCTGTGAAATATAGCCTAAGAGACCCACACGGTGCACACACTGTCACCTTTACACACGTGGGACAAGGAGTCTCCGGAGATCACATAAGTAAAACCCACTTGACTAGCATAATGACATCTAGATTACAAGCATCATCATATGAATCTCAATCATGTAAGGCAGCTCATGAGATTATTGTATTGAAGTACATAGGAGAGAGATGAACCACATAGCTACCGGTACAGCCCCGAGCCTCGATGGAGAACTACTCCCTCCTCATGGGAGCAGCAGCGGTGATGAAGATGGTGGTGGAGATGGCAGCGGTGTCGATGGAGAAGCCTTAGGGGCACTTCCCCGTTCCGGCGGCGTGCGGAACGGAGACTCTGTCCCCGGATCTTGGCTTCGCGATGGCGGCGGCTCTGGAAGGTTTCTGTAGGTTTCGTCGAACGCAATAGGGTTTTCGATCCAGGGGCTTTAAATAGGCGGAAGGGCTAGGTCGGTGGACTTCTGGGGGGCCCACACTATAGGGGGGCGCGGCCCCCCTGGCGCGCCGCCTAGGGTTTGGTGGCCTGTGCCTCCGGTTCTCGTGTGTTGGATGGTTCCGGAAAAATAGGAATCGGGTCTTGATTTCGTCCGATTCGAGAATATTTCGTTACTAGGATTTGAAACCAAAAACAGCGGAACTGGCACTTGGCATCTTGTTAATAGGTTAGTTCAGAAATATGACATAAAGTGTGCATAAAACATGTAGATATCATCAATAATGTGGCATGGAACATAAGAAATTATCGATACGTTGGAGACGTATCAGCATCCCCAAGCTTAGTTCTGCTCGTCCCGAGCAGGTAAAACGATAACAAAGATAATTTCTGAAGTGACATGCCATCATAAACTTGATCATATTGTAAACATATGTAATGAATGCAGCGATCAAAACAATGGTAATGACATGAGTAAACAACTGAATCATAAAGCAAAGACTTTTCATGAATAGTACTTTCAAGACAGGCATCAATAAGTCTTGCATAAGAGTTAACTCATAAAGCAATAAATCAAAGTAAAGGTGTTGAAGCAACACAAAGGAAGATTAAGTTTCAGCGGTTGCTTTCAACTTATAACATGTATATCTCATGGATAATTGTCAATGCAAAGCAATATAACAAATGCAATATGCAAATATGTAAGAATCAATGCAAAGTTCACACAAGTGTTTGCTTCTTGAGGTGGAGAGAAATAGGTGAACTGACTCAACATAAAAGTAAAAGAATGGTCCTTCAAAGAGGAAAACATCGATTGCTATATTTGTGCTAGAGCTTTTATTTTGAAAACATGAAACAATTTTGTCAACGGTAGTAATAAAGCATATGAGTTATGTAAATTATATCTTACAAGTTGCAAGCCTCATGCATAGTGTACTAATAGTGCCCGCACCTTGTCCTACTTAGCTTGGACTACCGGATCATCACAATGCACATGTTTTAACCAAGTGTCACAATGGGGTACCTCCATGCGCCTGTACAAGGGTCTAAGGAGAAAGTTCGCATTGGATTTCTCGCTTTTGATCATTCTTCAACTTAGACACCCATACCGGGACAACATGAACAACAGATAATGGACTCCTCTTTAATGCATAAGCATGTAACAACAATTATTATTCTCACTGGAGATTGAGGATATGTGTCCAAAACTGAAACTTCCACCATGATTCATGGCTTTAGTTAGCGGCCCAATGTTCTTCTCTAACAATATGCATGCTTAACCATAAGGTGGTAGATCTCCCTTACTTCAGACAAGACAACATGCATAGCAACTCACATGATATTCAACAAAGAGTAGTTGATGGCGTCCCCAGAAACATGGTTATCGCACAACAAGCAACTTAATAAGAGATAAAGTGCATAAGTACATATTCAATACCATAATAGTTTTTAAGCTATTTGTCCCATGAGCTATATATTGTAAAGGTGAAGGATGGAATTTTAAAGGTAGCACTCAAGCAATTTACTTTGGAATGGCGGAAAATACCATGTAGTAGGTAGGTATGGTGGACACAAATGGCATAGTGGTTGGCTCAAGTATTTTGGATGCATGAGAAGTATTCCCTCTCGATACAAGGTTTAGGCTAGCAAGGTTATTTGAAACAAACACAAGGATGAACCGGTGCAGCAAAACTCACATAAAAGACATATTGTAAACATTATAAGACTCTACATTGTCTTCCTTGTTGTTCAAAACTCAATACTAGAAATTATCTAGACCTTAGAGAGACCAATTATGCAAACCAAATTTTAGCAAGCTCTATGTATTTCTTCACTAATAGGTGCAAAGTATATGATGCAAGAGCTTAAACATGAGCACAACAATTGCCAAGTATCAAATTATCCAAGACATTTTATCAATTCCTACATGTAGCATTTTCCAATTCCAACCATATAACAATTTAACGAAGAAGAAACTTCGCCATGAATATTATGAGCTAAGAACACATGTGTTCATACGAACCAGCGGAGCGTGTCTCTCTCCCACACAAGCATTTATTCAAACAAAAACAAAAACAAAAACAAACAGACGCTCCAAGTAAAGTACATAAGATGTGACCGAATAAAAATATAGTTTCAAGGGAGGAACCTGATAAATTTGTCGATGAAGAAGGGGATGCCTTGGGCATCCCCAAGCTTAGATGCTTGAGTCTTCTTGAAATATGCAGGGATGAACCATGGGGGCATCCCCAAGCTTAGACTCTTCACTCTTCTTGATCATAGTATATCATCCTCCTCTCTTGACCCTTGAAAACTTCTTCCACACCAAACTTTAAGCAAACTCATTAGAGGGTTAGTGCATAATCAAAAACTCACATGTTCAGAGGTGACACAATCATTCTTAACACTTCTGGACATTGCTCAAAGCTACTGGAAGGTAATGGAACAAAGAAATCCACCCAACACAGCGAAAGAAGCAATGCGAAATAAAAGGCAGAATCTGTCAAAAACAGAACAGTCCGTAAAGACGAATTTTAAAATGGCACCAGACTTGCTCAAATGGAAAAACTCAAAACTAATGAAAGTTGCGTACATATCTGAGGATCACTCACGTAAATTGGCATAATTTTCTGAGTTACCTACAGAGAATTAGACCCAGATTCGTGACAGACAGCAATGCTGTTTCTGCGCAGCAATCCAAATCTAGCATCAACTTTACCATAGAGACTTTACTTGGCACAAAAACATGATAAGGAGAGGTTGCTACAGTAGTAAACAACTTCAAGACACAAATATAAAACAAAGTACTGTAGTAAAAAAACACATGGGTTATCTCCCAAGAAGTTCTTTCTTTATAGCCATTAAGATGGGCTCAGTAGTTTTAATGATGCACTCGCAAGAAATAGTAGTTGAAGCAAAAGAGAGCATCAAGAGGCAAATTCAAAACAAATTTAAGTCTAACATGCTTCCTATGCATAGGAATCTTGTAAATAAACAAGTTCATGAAGAGCAAAGTAACAAGCATAGGAAGATAAAACAAGTGTAGCTTCAAAAATTTCAGCACATAGAGAGGTGTTTTAGTAACATGAAAATTTCTACAACCATATTTTCCTCTCTCATAATAACTTTCAGTAGAAACATGAGCAAACTCAACATATAATTCTTATCATGAGTCTCATGCACAAAATTATTACTCTCCACATAGGCATAATCAATTTTATTAGTTGTAGTGGGAGCAAATTCAACAAAGTAGCTATCATTATTATTCTCATCATCAAATATAGGAGGCAAAGTATCATCAAAGTAAATTTTCTCCTCAATGCTTGGGGGACTAAAAATATCATGCTCATCAAAGCCAGCTTCCCCAAGCTTAGAATTTTCCATAGCATTAGCAACAATAGTGTTCAAAGCATTCATATTAATAACATTCCCATTAGCATGCATATAAAGTTCCATGGGTTTTTTAATTCTCTCTTCAAACACATCATGTCCTAATTCAAGATAAAGTTCATAAAGATCTCTCATATTTTTGTTGTTTTCCATTATGCCTTACTAGTGTAAACAAGAAACCAAATGTCGCAATTGCAGAGTCTAAAGGAAATAGCTTCGAGTACTTACAACGGCGAAAATAGCTTAGTAGCCGAGATCCGGAGTGAGTACCTTTTACCTTTCCTCCCCGGCAACGGCGCCAGAAAATAGCTTGATGTCTACGTTCCCCCT
The DNA here is from genome assembly GCA_030979885.1 of Lolium multiflorum. NCBI lineage: Eukaryota > Viridiplantae > Streptophyta > Magnoliopsida > Poales > Poaceae > Lolium > Lolium multiflorum. The sequence goes on along the minus strand of JAUUTY010000568.1, from coordinate 18,861 downwards.
CCTTTCTTGTAGACAGTGTTGGGCCTCCAAGAGCAGAGGTTTGTAGAACAGCAGCAAGTTTTCCCTTAAGTGGATCACCCAAGGTTTATCGAACTCAGGGAGGAAGAGGTCAAAGATATCCCTCTCATGCAACCCTGCAACCACAAAGCAAGAAGTCTCTTGTCCCCAACACACCAAATAGGTGCACTAGTTCGGCGAGAGATAGTGAAATACAAGTGGTATGAATGAATATGAGCAGTAATGGTATAGAAAATAGCTTCTGGCGTGCAGTTGATGGTAGTGATATTGTAGGAAGTAAACAAGCGGATAACTCAGTGATGTAACGCGATAAAACGGTAACAAAAGCGATAGCGTATTTAGGAACAAGGCCTAGGGATTACACTTTCACTAGTGGACTCTCTCAACATTGATCACAACAGAATAGATAAATGCATACTCTACACTTTTGTTGGATGATGAACACATTGCGTAGGATTACACGAACCCTCAATGCGGAGTTAACAAGCTCCACAATAATGCTCATATTTTAGTAACCTTTAGTGTAAGATAGATCAAAAGACTAAACCAAGTACTAGCATAGCATGCACACTGTCACCTTCATGCATATGTAGGAGGAATAGATCACATCAATATTATCATAGCAATAGTTAACTTCGCAATCTACAAGAGATCATGATCATAGCATAAACCAAGTACTAACACGGTGCACACACTGTCACCTTTACACACGTGCAGGAGGAATAAAACTACTTTAATAACATTGCTAGAGTAGCACATAGATAAATTGTGATACGATGCACATTGCAATCATAAAGAGATATAAATAAGCACCTCACTATGCCATTCAACAGTGAATAAGTATTCTTGAAATATAGCCTAAGAGACCCACACACACTGTCACCTTTACACACGTGGGACAAGGAGTCTCCGGAGATCACATAAGTAAAACCCACTTGACTAGCATAATGACATCTAGATTACAAGCATCATCATATGAATCTCAATCATGTAAGGCAGCTCATGAGATTATTGTATTGAAGTACATAGGGAGAGATGAACCACATAGCTACCGGTACAGCGAGCCTCGATGGAGAACTACTCCCTCCTCATGGGAGCAGCGGCGGTGATGAAGATGGCGGTGGAGATGGCGCGGTGTCGATGGAGAAGCCTTCGGGGCACTTCCCCGTTAGCGTGCGGAACGACTCTGTCCCCAGATCTTGGCTTCGCGATGGCGGCGGCTCTGGAAGGTTTCTGTGGGTTTCGTCGAACGCAATAGGGTTTTCGATCCAGGGGCTTTAAATAGGCGGAAGGGCAAGGTCGGTGGACTTCTGGGGGGCCCACACTATAGGGGGGCGCGGCCCCCTGCCGCGCCGGCCTAGGGGTTTGGTGGCCCTGTGCCCCTCTGCGGCGGTTCTCGTGTGTTCGGATGGTTCCGGGAAAAATAGGAATCTGGGTCTTGATTTCGTCAGATTAGAGAATATTTCGTTACAGGATTTCTGAAACCAAAAACAGAAAACACGCATGACATCTTGTTAATAGGTTAGTTCCGGAAAATGCACGAATATGACATAAAGTGTGCATAAAACATGTAGATATCATCAATAATGTGGCATGGAACATAAGAAATTATCGATACGTTGGAGACGTATCACAACACAAAGGAAGATATAGTTTCAGCGGTTGCTTTCAACTTCAACATGTATATCTCATGGATAATTGTCAACATAAAGCAATATAACAAGTGCAATAGGTAAACATGTAAGAATCAATGCACACAGTTGACACAAGTGTTTGCTTCTAAGATAGAAAGAAGTAGGTAAACCGACTCAACATAAAGTAAAAGAATGGCCCTTCGCAGGGAAGCATGGATTACTATTTTTGTGCTAGAGCTTTTCATTTTGAAAACATAGAAACAATTTTGTCAATGGTAGTAATAAATCATATGTGTTATGTATAAGACATCCTATAAGTTGCAAGCCTCATGCATAGAATACCAATAGTGCTCGCACCTTGTCCTAATTAGCTTGGATTAACACGGATTATCATTGCATAACATATGTTTCAACCAAGTGTCACAAAGGGGTACCTCTATGCCGCATGTACAAAGGTCCAAGGAGATAGATCGCATTTGATTTCTCGTTTTTGATAGATCTCAACTTAGGACATCCATACCGGGACAACATAGACAACAGATAATGGACTCCTCTTTAATGCATAAGCATTCAACAACAGATAAAATTCTCATAAGAGATTGAGGATTAGTGTCCAATACTGAAACTTCCACCATGATTCATGGCTTTAGTTAGCGGCCCAATGTTCTTCTCTAACAATATGCATACTCAAACCATTTGATCATGAAAATCGCCCTTACTTCAGACAAGACGAACATGCATAGCAACTCACATGATATTCAACAAAGGTGTAAAAGTTGATGGCGTCCCCAGAAACATGGTTACCGCTCAACAAGCAACTTATAAGAAATAAGATACATAGCAACATATTCAATACCACAATAGTTTTTAAGGCTATTTTCCCATGAGCTATATATTGCAAAGACAAAGAATAGAATTTTAAAGGTAGCACTCAAGTAATGTACTTTGGAATGGCAGAGAAATACCATGTAGTAGGTAGGTATGGTGGACACAAATGGCATAGTTTTTGGCTCAAGGATTTGGATGCATGAGAAGTAATCCCTCTCAATACAAGGCTTAGGCTAGCAAGGTTGTTTGAAGCAAACTCAAGTATAAACCGGTACAGCAAAACTTACATAAGAACATATTGCAAGCATTATAAGACTCTACAATGTCTTCCTTGTTGTTCAAACACCTTAACCAGAAAATATCTAGACTTAGAGAGACCAATCATGCAAACCAAATTTTAACAAGCTCTATGTAGTTCTTCATTAATAGGTGCAAAGTACATGATGCAAGAGCTTAAACATGATCTATATGAGCACAACAATTTCCAAGTATCAAATTATTCAAGACATTATACCAATTACCACATGAAGCATTTCCGTTTCCAACCATATAACAATGAACGAAGCAGTTTCAACCTTCGCCATGAACATTAAAAGTAGCACTAAGAACACATGTGTTCATATGCAACAGCGGAGCGTGTCTCTCTCCCATACAAAGAATGCTAGGATCCGAGTTTATTCAAACAAAAACAAAAATAAAAACAAACAGACGCTCCAAGTAAAGCACATAAGATGTGACTGAATAAAAATATAGTTTCACTAGAGGTGACCTGATAAGTTGTCGATGAAGGGGATGCCTTGGGCATCCCAAGCTTAGATGCTTGAGTCTTCTTGAAATATGCGGGGATGAACCACGGGGGCATCCCCAAGCTTAGAATTTTCACTCTTCTTGATCATATTGTATCATCCTCTCTCTTGACCCTTGAAAACTTCCTCCACACCAAACTCGAAACAAACTCATTAGAGGGTTAGTGCATAATTGAAAATTCATATATTCAGAGGTGACATAATCATTCTTAACACTTCTGGACATTGCACAAAGCTACTGAAAGTTAATGGAAAAAAATCCATCAAACATAGCAAAACATGCAATGCGAAATAAAAGGCAGAATGTCAAAAACAGAACAGTCCGTAAAGACGAATTTTTCAGGACACTTAACTTGATCAGATGAAAAATCTCAAATTGAATGAAAGTTGCGTACATATCGAGGATCACGCACGTAAATTGGGAATTTTCTGAGTTACCTACAGAGGGGCTGCTAAATTCGTGACAGTAAGAAATCTGTTTCTGCGCAATAATCCAAATCTAGTATCAACATTACTATCAAAGACTTTACTTGGCACAACAATGCAATAAAATAAAGATAAGAAGAGGTTGCTAAAGTAGTAACAACTTCCAAGACTCAAATATAAAACAAAAGTGCAGAAGTAAAATAATGGGTTGTCTCCCATAAGCGCTTTCTTTAACGCCTTTCAGCTAGGCGCAGAAAGTGTGAATCAAGTATTATCAAGAGATGAAACATCAACATTCTTACCAGGGGTGTTGGGAGTTTTCTCAACAATGCATTGTATCTTGTCTATATAAGTAACTCCTCTTTCGTTGCTCCTAGGCTTACTATTCTCATCAAAGAAATTTTCGGGAACAAGCCAAGCATAGTTATTTTCTAGAGCTTCATGCATTCCTAGGAGCTTACTAGGTATCGGTACTTTAATCTCCCCACCATCATTAACATTATTAGTGTACTTTATTCTATCCATGTCCATCTTTTCAAGTGTTTTTGCAAAATCGGTATATAAGCCAAGCCTCTTATGCTTAATAAAAACTTTTCTAGCTTCTTTTGCTACATCACCAAATTCTTTAAGAAGGGTTTCTAAGACAAAATCTCTCTTTTCTCCCCTTTCCATATCAGAGAGTGTAAGAAACATATGTTGAATTATAGGATTAAGATTAACAATTAGTTTCCAACATGTGTACTAAAGAAGCGGCAGCAATTTCATAAGTAGGAGCAAGTTCTACCAAGTGTCTATCTTCAAAATCTTCAACCATACTAACATGAGTGAAAAATGCTTCTATATTATCTCTTCCAATCTTGGACCCTCGTCCTAACGGTATATCTTTCAGAGTGAACTTAGGAGGAAACATGATGAAATAAACAAAAGGTAAATAAATTAAATGCAAGTAACTATTTTTTTTTGTGTTTTTAATATAGAGAACGCAAACAAGATAGTAAATAAAGTAAAACTAGTAACTAATTTTGTGTGTTTTTGATATGAAGAACAAACAAAGCAGTAAATAAAATAAAGTAAAGCAAGACAAAAACAAAGTAAAGTGATTGGATGTGGGAGACTCCCCTTGCAGCGTGACTTGATCTCCCCGGCAACGGCGCCAGAAAAAATCCTTGATGCGTGCAGTTGACACACGTCCGTTGGGAACCCCAATAGGAAGGTGTGATGCGTTCATCAGTGAGTTTTCCCTCAGTGTGAAACCAAGGTTATCGAACCAGTAGGAGTCAAGGAACACGTGAATGTTGGTGACGGAGTGTAGTGCGGCGCAACACCAGGGATTCCGGCGCCAACGTGGAACCTTGATACGTCTCAACGTATCGATAATTTCTTATGTTCCATGCCACATTATTGATGTTATCTACATGTTATATGCACATTATATGTCATATTTATGCATTTCCTGGAACTAACCTATTAACAAGATGCCGAAGTGCCAGTTCACTGTTTTACTGCTGTTTTGGTTTTGAAATCTAGTAACGAAATATTCTCGAATTGGACGAAATCAACGCCCAGTTCCTATTTTGCCCGGAACCATCCAGAACACACGAGAGCGAGAGAGGGGGCACGGGCCACACCAAACCCTAGGCCGGCGCGGCCAAGGGTGGAGCCGCCCGCCCCTATAGTGTTGAGAGTCAAACCTTGCCCTTCGCCTATTTAAAGCCTCGTCCGAAAACCACGATGCGTTAAAGACCCGAAACCTTCCAGAGCCGCCGCCATCGCGAAGCCAAGATCTGGGGGACAGAGTCTCTGTTCCGGCACCCGCCGGGCGGGGAATGCCCCGGAAGGCTTCTCCATCAACACCTCACATCTCCACCGCCATCTTCATCACATGCTGCTCCCATGAGGAGGAGTAGTTCTCCATCGAGGCTCGGGGCTGTACCGGTAGCTATGTGGTTCATCTCTCTCCTATGTGCTTCAATACAATAGTCTCATGAGCTGCCTTACATGATTGAGATTCATATGATGATGCTTGTAATCTAGATGTCATTATGCTAGTCAAGTGGGTTTTACTTATGTGATCTCCGGAGACTCCTTGTCCCACGTGTGTAAAGGTGACAGTGTGTGCACCGTGTGGGTCTCTTAGGCTATATTTCACGGAATACTTATTCACTGTTATGAAGAGCGTAGTGAAGTGCTTATTTATATCTCTTTATGATTGCAATGTGCATCGTATCACAATTTATCTATGTGCTACTCTAGTGATGTGTTATTAAAGTAGTTTATTCCTCCTGCACGTGTGTAAAGGTGACAGTGTGTGCACCGTGTTAGTACTTGGTTTATGCTATGATCATGATCTCTTGTAGATTGCGAAGTTAACTATTGCTATGATAATATTGATGTGATCTATTCCTCCTACATATGCATGAAGGTGGCAGTGTGCATGCTATGCTAGTACTTGGTTTAGTCTTTTGATCTATCTTACACTAAAGGTTACTAAAATATGAGCATTATTGTGGAGCTTGTTAACTCCGGCATTGAGGTTCGTGTAATCCTACGCAATGTGTTCATCATCCAACAAAAGTGTAGAGTATGCATTTATCTATACTGTTATGTGATCAATGTTGAGAGTGTCCACTAGTGAAAGTCTAATCCCTAGGCCTTGTTCCTAAATACTGCTATCGCTGCTTGTTTGTTTACTGCGTTACTACTGCTACAATGCTACCATCAATACCGCCAGCAAGCTATTTTCTCGTTGCTACTGCTCATACTTATTTATACCACCTGTATTTCACTATCTCTTCGCTGAACTAGTGCACCTATTTGGTGTGTTGGGGACACAAGAGACTTCTTGCTTTGTGGTTGCAGGGTTGCATGAGAGGGATATCTTTGACCTCTTCCTCCCTGAGTTCGATAAACCTTGGGTGATCCACTTAAGGGAAAACTTGCTGCTGTTCTACAAACCTCTACTCTTGGAGGCCCAACACTGTCTCCGGGAAAGGAGGGGGAACGTAGACATCAAGCTATTTTCTGGCGCCGTTGCCGGGGACCAGAAAGCTACACAAAGGGATTTCCTCCCTCGTCAACCCCGCGCCAGTCCTGGACAGCATCAAGTATTTTCTGGCGCCGTTGCCGGGAGGAAAGGTAAAAGGTACTCACACTCCGGATCTCGGCTACTAAGCTATTTCCGGCGCCGTTGTAAGTACTCGAAGCTATTTCCTTTAGACTCTGCAATTGCGACATTTGGTTTCTTGTTTACACTAGTAAGGCATAATGGAAAACAACAAAAATATGAGAGATCTTTATGAACTTTATCTTGAATTAGGACATGATGTGTTTGAAGAGAATTAAAAAACCCATGGAACTTTATATGCAAACTAATGGGAATGTTATTAATATGAATGCTTTGAACACTATTGTTGCTAATGCTATGGAAAATTCTAAGCTTGGGAAGCTGGCTTTGATGAGCATGATATTTTTAGTCCCCCAAGCATTGAGGAGAAAATTTACTTTGATGATACTTTGCCTCCTATATTTGATGATGAGAATAATAATGATAGCTACTTTGTTGAATTTGCTCCCACTACAACTAATAAAATTGATTATGCCTATGTGGAGAGTAATAATTTTATGCATGAGACTCATGATAAGAATGCTTTATGTGATAGTTATATTGTTGAGTTTGCTCATGATGCTATGAAAGTTATTATGAGAGAGGAAAATATGGTTGTAGAAATTTTCATGTTACTAAAACACCTCTCTATGTGCTGAAATTTTTGAAATTACACTTGTTTTATCTTTCTATGCTTGTTGCATTATGCTTCATGAATTTGTTTATTTACAATATTCCTATGCATAGGAAGCATGTTAGACTTAAATGTGTTTTCAATTTGCCTCTTGATGCTCTCTTTTGCTTCAACTACTATTTTTTGCGAGTGCATCATTAAAACTGCTGAGCCCATCTTAATGGCTATAAAGAAAGAACTTCTTGGGAGATAACCCATGTGTTTTTTTTACTACAGTACTTTGTTTTATATTTGTGTCTTGGAAGTTGTTCACTACTGTAGCAACCTCTCCTTATCTTAGTTTTGTGTTTTGTTGTGCCAAGTAAAGTCTCTAATCGAAGGTTGATACTAGATGTGGATTTCTGCGCAGAAACAGCATTGCTGTCTGTCACGAATCTGGGTCTAATTCTCTGTAGGTAACTCAGAAAATTATGCCAATTTACGTGCGTGATCCTCAGATATGTACGCAACTTTCATTAGTTTTGAGTTTTTCCATTTGAGCAAGTCTGGTGCCATTTTAAAATTCGTCTTTACGGACTGTTCTGTTTTTGACAGATTCTGCCTTTTATTTCGCATTGCTTCTTTCGCTGTGTTGGGTGGATTTCTTTGTTCCATTACCTTCCAGTAGCTTTGAGCAATGTACAGAAGTGTTAAGAATGATTGTGTCACCTCTGAACATGTGAGTTTTTGATTATGCACTAACCCTCTAATGAGTTTGCTTAAAGTTTGGTGTGGAAGAAGTTTTCAAGGGTCAAGAGAGGAGGATGATATACTATGATCAAGAAGAGTGAAGAGTCTAAGCTTGGGGATGCCCCGGTGGTTCATCCCTGCATATTTCAAGAAGACTCAAGCGTCTAAGCTTGGGGATGCCCAAGGCATCCCCTTCTTCATCGACAAATTATCGGGTTCCTTCTCTTGAAACTATATTTTTATTCGGTCACATCTTATGTACTTTACTTGGAGCGTCTGTTTGCTTTTGTTTTTGTTTATGTTTGAATAAGTTCATCCTTGTGTGGGAGAGAGACACGCTCCGCTGGTTCGTATGAACACATGTGTTCTTAGCTTTTAATATTCATGTCGAAGTTTCCTCTTCGTTAAATTGTTATATGGTTGGAATTGGAAAATGCATGTAGTAATTGCTATAATGTCTTGGGTAATGTGATACTTGGCAATTGTTGTGCTCATGTTTAAGCTCTTGCATCATACTTTGCACCCATTAATGAAGAAATACATAGAGCATGCTAAAATTTGGTTTGCATAATTGGTCTCTCTAGGTCTAGATAATTTCTAGTATTGAGTTTGAACAACAAGGAAGGCGGTGTAGAGTCTTATAATGTTTTCAATATGTCTTTTATGTGAGTTTTGCTGCACCGGTTCATCCTTGTGTTTGTTTCAAATAACCTTGCTAGCCTAAACCTTGTATCGAGAGGAATACTTCTCATGCATCCAAAATACTTGAGCCAACCACTATGCCATTTGTGTCCACCATACCTACCTACTACATGGTATTTTGCCATTCCAAAGTAAATTGCTTCAGTGCTACCTTTAAACAATTCAAAATTTATCATCTCTTATTTGTGTCAATGTTTTATAGCTCATGAGGAAGTATGTGGCGTTTTATCTCGATCTTGTCATTTACTTGACAGACTTTCACAATGGACTAGTGGCTTCATCCGCTCCAATAACTTTGCATAAGAGACTGGCAAGGGTTCCCAGCCCCAATTAATTAACTTCATTAATAATTCTCTTCACATGTGTTGCTCTGATTCATCAGTAAGCAACTTAATTTTGCAAATAGACACTTCTCCATGGTATGTGAAAAGTTGGTCGGCACCCGATGGAATCGGTTAGCCATGGCAGAAAGCAAAGGTGGGAGAGTGTCATCATAATAAAAATAAAATAAAAGGCACTCCTTCATGGTATGAGATTGTTGGCAGGCACCCGATGGAATCGGTTAGCCATGGTTTGTGAAAGAAAGGTTGGAAGGAGTGCACCCCACTAAAATACATGTGTAAACAAAAAGAAGAGGGATGATCTACCTTGCTGGTAGAAATAACGTCCTTCATGGGAGCCGCTCTTGAAAGTCTGGTTGATAAGGTAGTTAGAGTACCCATTACCATTCGTTGACAACAACAAACACCTCTCAAAACTTCATTTTTATGCTCTCTTGATGTTTTTAAAACCAAAGCTCTAGCACAAATATAGCAATCGATGCTTTCCTCTTTGAAGGACCATTCTTTTACTTTTATTGTTGAGTCATTCTATTCTCTCCACCTCAAAGAAGCAAACACTTGTGTAGACGTGCATTGATTCTTACATACTTGCATGTGCACTTGTTATATTACTCTATGTTGACAATTATCCATGAGATATACATGTTATAAGTTGAAAGCAACCGCTGAAACTTAATCTTCCTTTGTGTTGCTTCAATACCTTTACTTTGAATTATTGCTTTATGAGTTAACTCTTATGCAAGACTTATTGATGCTTGTCTTGAAGTACTATTCATAAAAAGTCTTTATGATTCATTTGTTTACACATGTCATTACCATTGTTTTGATCGTTGCATTCATTACATATGTTTACAATATGATCAAGTTTATGATAGCATGTCCTTAGAAATTATCTTTGTTATTAGTTTTACACTGCTGGAGAGCGAGACTAAGCAGGGATGCTGATACGTCTCAACGTATCGATAATTTCTTATGTTCCATGCCACATTATTGATGTTATCTACATGTTATATGCACATTATATGTCATATTTATGCATTTTCTGGAACTAACCTATTAACAAGATGCCGAAGTGCCAGTTTTTTCTGCTTTTTGGTTTCAGAAATCCTAGTAGCAGAAATATTCTCGAATTGGACGAAATCAACGCCCGGGTTCCTATTTTGCCGGAACCATCCGAACACACGAGCACCGCGGAGAGGGGGCACGGGGCCACCAAGCCCTAGGCAGCGCGGCCAAGGGGGGCGCCCCTATAGTGGGCCCCCAGTCCACCGACCTTAGCCTATTTAAAGCCTCATCACGAAAACCCGATGCGTTCGTGAAACCCACGAAACCTTCGAGCGCCGCCATCGCGACAAGATGCGGGGACAGAGTCTGTTCCGGCACCTGCGGACGGGAGAGTGCCCGGAAGGCTTCTCCATCAACACCGCTGCCATCTCCACCGCCATCTTCATCACCTGCTGCTCCCATGAGGAGGGAGTAGTTCTCCATCGAGGCTCGGGGCTGCCGGTAGCTATGTGGTTCATCTCTCCCCTATGTGCTTCAATACAATAGTCTCATGAGCTGCCTTACATGATTGAGATTCATATGATGATGCTTGTAATCTAGATGTCATTATGCTAGTCAAGTGGGTTTTACTTATGTGATCTCCGGAGACTCCTTGTCCCACGTGTGTAAAGGTGACAGTGTGTGCACCGTGTGGGTCTCTTAGGCTATATTTCACGAAGTACTTATTCACTGTTATGAAGAGCGTAGTGAAGTGCTTATTTATATCTCTTTATGATTGCAATGTGCATCGTATCACAATTTATCTATGTGCTACTCTAGTGATGTGTTATTAAAGTAGTTTATTCCTCCTGCACGTGTGTAAAGGTGACAGTGTGTGCACCGTGTTAGTACTTGGTTTATGCTATGATCATGATCTCTTGTAGATTGCGAAGTTAACTATTGCTATGATAATATTGATGTGATCTATTCCTCCTACATATGCATGAAGGTGACAGTGTGCATGCTATGCTAGTACTTGGTTTAGTCTTTTGATCTATCTTACACTAAGGTTACTTAAACATGAGCATTATTGTGGAGCTTGTTAACTCCGGCATTGAGGGTTCGTGTAATCCTACGCAATGTGTTCATCATCCAACAAAAGTGTAGAGTATGCATTTATCTATTATGTTATGTGATCAATGTTGAGAGTGTCCACTAGTGAAAGTCTAATCCTAGGCCTTGCTCCCTATCTGTGTGTTTACTCTTGCTTGTTTCTTGTTTTTTGTGTTACTCTGCTACAATCTTGCTACCATCAACTGCCAATAAGCTATTTTGGCGCCATACTACGCTCATACTTATTTATACCACCTGTATTTCACTATCTTTGCCGAACTAGTGCACCTATTTGGTGTGTTGGGGACACAAGAGACTTCTTGCTTTGTGGTTGCAGGGTTGCATGAGAGGGATATCTTTGACCTCTTCCTCCCTGAGTTCGATAAACCTTGGGTGATTCACTTAAGGGAAAACTTGCTGTTGTTCTACAAACCTCTACTCTTGGAGGCCCAACACTTGTCTACAGGAAAGGAGGGGAACGTGACATCACTCACCTCCCATTGCCAAGTAGGTGAGGTTGTCAATCTCACAGGACTGCTGCGGCAAAGCGGAGACTACATCTGGGAAAATGATGTTTGTTTGCGAAGAACGATGAAACGAGTTTGCAGTAGATTGTATTTCAGATGTAAAAGAATGGACCGGGGTCCACAGGTTCACTAGTGGTGTCTCTCCCCTAAGATAAATAGCATGTTGGGTGAACAAATTACAGTTGGGCAATTGACAAATAGAGGGCATAACAATGCACATACATATCACGATGACTACTATGAGATATAATCATGCATTATGAAAAAGTCACCTTCGGGTTAGCATCCGCCCCTTCCAGTATTAAGTTGCAAACAACAGACAATTGCATTAAGTATGGTGCGTAATGTAATCAACACAAATATCCTTAGACAAAGCATTGATGTTTTATCCCTAGTGGCAACAACACATCCACAACCTTAGAACTTTCGTCACTGTCCCAGATTCAATGGAGGCATGAACCCACTATCGAGGCATAAATACTCCCTCTTGGAGTTACAAGTATCAACTTGGCCAGAGCCTCTACTAGCACGGAGAGCATGCAAGAACATAAACAACATATATGATAGATTGATAATCAACTTGACATAGTATTCCATATTCATCGGATCCCAACAAACACAACATGTAGCATTACAAATAGATGATCTTGATCATGATAGGCAGCTCACAAGATCTAACATGATAGCACAATGAGGAAGACAACCATCTAGCTACTGCTATGGACCCATAGTCAGGGGTGAACTACTCACATCAATCCGGAAGCGATCATGGCGATGAAGAGTCCTCCGGAATGGTTCCCCTCTCCGGCAGGGTGCGGGAGGCGATCTCTGAATCCCCGGGATGGGATTGGCGGCGGCGGCGTCTGCAGGTTTTCCGTATCGTGGCTCGGTCGCGGGGGGTTTCGCGACGAAGGCTATAAGTAGGCGGAAGGGCGAGTCGGAGGGCGAGGGCCCACACCATAGGGCGGCGCGGGCCCCTCCACGCCGCGGCCTATGGTGCAGCCACCTCGTGGCCCCATTATCCCTCCGGTCTTACGGAAGCTTCGTGGAAAAATAAGACAGGCGTTGATTTCGTCCAATTCCGAGAATGTTTCCTTTGTAGGATTTTGAAACCAAAAACAGAAAGCAGGAACTGGCTCTTCGACATCTCGTCAATAGGTTAGTCTGGGAAAATGCATATAATGACATAAAGTGTGTATAAAGCAGGTGTCATCATTAAAGTAGCATGGAACATAAAGAATTATAGATAAGTTTGAGATATATGAGGTGTCAAAAAAAACTCCAAGAAAAGAAAGTTGATTGCTCATAGAGGATGACATGCGGGTCCCAATTAGCAGCGGTCTCAACGTTTCCAAGGCGGCAAGGGATCAAAGAAAAAGCCAGGAATCAGGGGTCAAAAAAATCCAAGAATAGAAAGAATTTTGGTTCATAGAGGATGACATGCGGGACCCATGATCATACATCGTAAACGGCTCGATCGGAGAGCGTTGAACGAGATGGCGCGATCGAGAAAAAAACAATGCAGAGAGGCTGCCATCCGGGCCCTACATCCCTGGGCGGTGCGGATTTGCGTTGACTCGGCCGGCGAACCCGAGAATTCGAGATGCACCACGTCCCGGGCCACCATACGCGACGTTTGGCCGTTTTCGTCGGGCTAGGTGGCCTAAAAACGAGAAAAAAAACGTTTTGACATGCACAACGGAGAGACCAAAAATCGTCGGCCATGGTGCACCAGCAACCACGGCGCGACTTCAACTTTGTCGGCCATGGCAACTTTTCTTGTAGTGATAAAGTTAGAGCAAGCAAATTTCTTATCATGGAGAGCATGGAATACCAACTCACCCATCATGTTTAAGGAAGCAACATTAAGTCCTTCCATATCATCATCCTCATCATCACTAGATAGATAGGGTTCCAAGGAAGGAGATACCTTAGAAGCCTTAGCCATAAGGCATGTGTAAGAACCGTGCGATGATGAAGAAGATGAACTACTTGAAGCTCCATCCAAGATCTTGTCTTGGCCCATAGTATCTTCGGTTTCCTCTACATTGTTAGTCACACAAATACTAGAGGAAAGCAAAGTATTTTCATTATGGCAACAAGACAAGGCAAGCATATCAACATGGGATGAAGACATGCAAGGACTATCAACACTAGCATGTAAGATATTTCTAGTGCTATAAGTGTTCAAGTCCAAAGATGAAACATTGCAATGGGATAGGGATGTAGAATCATCAAGAGAAGGCTCACTATCAACAATGCAATGTTCATCACCACTCACCATACCATTACCTTGTGTCTTACCACACATTGGTGAAGTGGAAGGAGTGCGATCATCCTCAATGGTCTTGGACCCACCATATGTATCTCGAAGCTTTGTCCAAAACTCATGAGCACTCCGGAAAGGCGCGATGGAGGAAATCACTACATGACTCACAACATGGCAAAGCACTTTAGTAGCTTGAGCATCTAGATAAGAGTTTTTCTTCTCCTCAAAAGTTGGATTTTGTGGATCCTTAGGAGGAGAAAAACCCATATCAAGAATTTTCTCCACATGTGGGTGCATGCCCCTAAAATAATCAAGCATGTAGAATTTCCAAGCATCATAATTAGTGCCATCAAATGTAAAAGTGGAAATGTGCACTAATCCTCTAGCCGACGTCATTACTCTCTAGGCGGTGAAGCCCAACAAGATAAGAGAGCCCTAGCTCTGATACCAATTGAATGTACTAGGACGTCGCCTAGAGGGGGGTGAATAGGCGGTGTATAAAAACTTCTACTTGAGAGCTAAACTAGGCGGAATAAAACTACTAAGTGTTTACTAGTTTAGCTCAAAGCCTATCAACTAGGGGTTTGCCTAAGAGCACCAACAACCTATGCTAGCATGATGAGCAACAAGGTGATAACAAGCTAGGTATAGCATCAAGCATGATAGATATCACAATGTAAAGCGCATAGGTAAAGGAGCTCGGGTTGAGAAGTAACCGGTGCACGAGGAGACGACGATGTATCCCGAAGTTCACACCCAAGGGTGCTACGTCTCCGTTGGAGCGGTGTGGAGGCACGAGGCACTCCAATGAGCCACTAGGGCCACCGTATTCTCCTCGAGCCTTTCCACCAAGGGGAAAGCCTCGATCCACTAAGGGACCCTTGAGGGTGGTCACCGAACCCGTACAAGCTTGGGCAAACTCCCAAGTATCAAGCTTGAGGCAACTCCACAACACGGAGGCTCTCAAGTACAAGGCCACAAGAGGCTACAACACGCCACACCGGCAACAAGGCCACCAAGACTCCAACGCGCCACAACCGACTCCAAACCCACAAAGGCTAACACACTCCACAAAGGCAACAACGCCACAAAGACGACAATGCCACAAAGGCTATGGTGACCCACAAGTATAGGGGATCGCAACAGTCTTCGCGGGAAGTAAAACCCAATTTATTGATTCGACACAAGGGGAGACAAAGAATACTTGAAAGCCTTAACGGCGGAGTTGTCAGTTAAATTTGCACTGGAAGCGAACTTGCTCGCAGAGTTTATCGTGTCTGTTTATAAACGTGCGATATTGAAATAACGACGACGAGTAACAAAGACAACATTAGTGATTATAGTAAACAGCAGGATTAAAATACTGTAGGCACGGGGATGGATGACGGGCGTTGCATGGATGAAAGAAACTCATGTAACAATCAGGGGCATTTGCAGATAATAATAAAACGGTATCCAAGTACTAATCAATCAATAGGCATGTGTTCCATATTTAGTCGTACGTGCTCGCAATGAGAAACTTGCACAACATCTTTTGTCCTGCCAGCCGGTGGCAGCCGGGCCTCTAGGGAATCTTTTGGAAATTAGGTACTCCTTTTAATAGAGCAGGAGCAAAGCATTAACACTCGTGAACACATGTGATCCTCATATCACGCCTTCCCCTTCGGTTGTCCCAATTTACATCACTTTGGGGCCTCGGGTTCCGGACAATAATACGTGTATACAACTTGGAGGTAAGATCATAAAACAATGCATATCATCATGAAACAATAACATGTTCGGATCTGAAATCATGGCACTGGAATTTCAGTGACAAGCATTAAGCACAAGTTGCAACAATATCATAAAAGTACCAATTACGGACACTAGGCACTATGCACTAACAATCTTATGCTATTACATGACCAATCTCATCCAATCCCTACCATCCCCTTCAGCCTACAGCGGGGGAAGTACTCACACATGGATGGGGGAAACATGGCTGGTCGATGGAGAGGCGTCGGTGGTGATGATGGCGATGATCTCCTCCAATTCCCGTCCTGACGAGGTGCCGGGAACGGGTTACGGGTCCCGAGACGGAGTTTGCGGCAGTGGCGGGCGTGCGGATGGTTTGTCGCGAGCCGACTGTGTCTCGCGTTTTTTAGATCGAAACCCTTAAGTAGTCGAGAGGG
The DNA here is from genome assembly GCA_030979885.1 of Lolium multiflorum. Taxonomy (NCBI): domain Eukaryota; kingdom Viridiplantae; phylum Streptophyta; class Magnoliopsida; order Poales; family Poaceae; genus Lolium; species Lolium multiflorum. The sequence goes on along the minus strand of JAUUTY010000568.1, from coordinate 2,576 downwards.
GGCGTCGAAGCTGTGAGGGGCCACCACCGGTGGCCGGCACACACCTCCGGGCCGCGCCGGCCTGAGTATGCAGGGGCTGGAGCCTCCCCGAGCCTGCTGCTCAGCCCGTGATTCTTCGAAAAAATAAGCCCTTCGACATAAATTCCAGATTTTCTGAAAGTTTAATTTCTGCACAAAAACGAACATGATGAATTACTGTGAAAACAGCGTTAGTCGGTGTTAGTTGTATCCAAAATACACAAATTAGAGGCAAAACAATAGCAAAAGTGTTGGGGAAAGTAGATACGTTTTCGTATCAACTCCCCCCAAGCTTAGCTTATTGCTTGTCCTCAAGCAATTCAGTTAACAACCGAGTGCGATAAAAGAACTTTCACGAACACATTTGTTCATATGATGTAAATATTCTCATGATATGGCAAATATTTCAGCAATTCATAATGAGATACATGCAAATAAAATCATCTAATAGCTATGTCAATCATGGAAAAGGTACCAACAAATTAACAATAAGCATCATGAATAATGTCTATCAGCAGGATTGCAATGTTCATAAAGGATATGATAAAGTGGTATCTCGCTTGCCCGTATTTGTACATCAAAACATAAATGCTCGGGCACCTTTGAAGTTCATGGAAAGATTGGAAGTAGAGATTATCAAAGATAAAAGCATCAAAGTTATACCACAATTAATCACATTTTGGGACAAGCATATTATACTAAGAATGGCAGTTGTGCTCTCAAGAAAGTGCTCAAAGAAAGGATGGAGACTCAATGTAAAAGTAAAAGATTGACCCTTCGCAGAGGGAAGCAGGGATTAACATGTGCTAGAGCTTTTCATTTGTAAAAAAAAGTAAAGTTTTGAGGTGTTTGTTGTTGTCAACGAATGGTAATGGGTACTCTAACTACCTCATCAACCGGACTTTCAAGAGCGACTCCCATGAAGGACGTTATCTCTACCGGCAAGGTAGATCATCCCTCTTTTGTTTACACATGCATTTAGTTTCATTATGGATGACACTCCCCCAACCTTTGCCCACAAGCCATGGCTAACCGAATCCTCGGGTGCCTTCCAGCATTCTCATACCAAAGCGGAGGTGTCCTGTTGCAAATTAAGTTGCTTCTTGTTCATCAGGGGGCAAAGCATGTGAAGGAGTATTGATGATTAGTGGTGGTAGGAACCCCGGTGCTAGCTCTTTTTGCAAAATTATTGGATAGGCGTGTGCCACTAGTCCATTATGAAAGTATGTAGAAGTAAATGACAAGATTGAAACATAAACACCACATACTTCCTCATGAGCTATAAAACATAAACACAAATTGAGAAGCATTTTGAAGGTTTAAAGGTAGCACATGAGAATTTACATGGAATGGTTTGAAATGCCATGCATAGGTATTTATGGTGGACACTCTAGAATTACTTGGTTTTCAGGTGTTTGGGAGCACGAGCGGTTCCCGCTCCGTACAAGTGAAGGCTAGCAATAGGCGGGAAGCGACAATCAAGAGAGCGATAATCATAATCATGCTTGTGACAAAATAAATTAACGGAGGCATAAAAGTGATACAAGAACTATGAGGTGAAGTAAATCATCGAGGCTTAATTGACTTTGTTCAGTCATATGCATGCGTGAGCATGTACCCAAGTTGATTCAAGTGAATTATCCAGAGGAGGATACCACAATGTCATATCTATCTATGAATAAAGCAATGCAAGCAAATATTTATGACATGCTACTCATATTAATAAATTGGAGCTAAACATGGGAGATCATGAACTACTAGACTTTCTTAAATGACATATACCTCACATGAACCAACTAAGCATGCTCACATGGATGAGTATATGTACAAAATGAAAACAAATATAGTTCATACCAGCCTCTCACCACAATCGGATTGTTGTGGATCATCATTATTGCCTTTTCACTTGTGTAGCTTGAATAATATGAAATGAAAGCCAAGCTCCAACCACCGAAGACCATTGAACTCCAAAATGAACTTTACAAAACCAAAGAAGAACAACAAATATTTTTGGTGTTTTCGAATTGGAAACAAGAACAAAAGGAAACAAGCAAACAAAGCAAAATCTTTTTGGATTTTCTTACAGCAAACCAACGATAGCAAATAAAGCAAAATAGGAGCAAGAAACCAAAATAAACAAATGGTAAAAGAAAACAACAGAAATATTTTTGGTCTTTTTGTGTTTTAGGAAAGAAACAAAGCAAAAACAAGAAATGGCAAACTAGAAAAGTCACATAAACACAAAGCAGCAGGAATTCGTCAAACTTGACAACAGTACAGTAATCGATTTTTAAGAAATTCTTACGCTGCTCAAATCGAAAAGTGTTCAACTAATGAAAGTTAGATAACAACCTGGGGACCATGCACAAAAATTGGCTTCGCAAAATAACGTTCTGGCTGTTTTTGAGAAATTTTTTTTGGTATTAGTCCAGAATCTGTTTTCAATCAGCACCTCCCCAAATATCATCTCCCTCTTATTAGAAAACCACTCTAAGAAGCTAAACAAGTATATACAAGTATCCAGCAACTATAATATACAAAGAATGAGTGATGCCGGT
>JAUUTY010000567.1:0-20000 GCA_030979885.1 Lolium multiflorum | reverse complement strand
GTGCATGATCTAAACTCTTCTACGCTTTTCTATTGCTTGCCTGCAAGTTCTTGTTTAATCTTGGGGAACCTGTTTGTGCCAACGACGCCGTTACGTTTTTGCAGATGAGATGAGTAACCATGAAGTGTAATGGCCGTCTCTCCAACCCCAAGTAGCACATGTAGCGTACTTCATCACGGATCTATCAACCCCAGGAAGATCTGCAGTGACTCCCCGTAGTGCTTCTCCTAATGTAAGTCCCTTGTTTTAGCGCCATGTTCTGGGTTCAGATGCTTGTTTGTCTGAAGCTCTTTTAGTTCATTCCTAGCTATGACCGTAACATCTTGCTATTTTCTACTTCATTGCTAACTTTAAGCGATTGAACATTTTGGTTTGCATTCCCTGCTCTGTAGATGTAGCCATCATAACTTCTATCTTGCTCGGTCGTTGTTACAAAAATTATAGGTATTATAGTAACATCCTGCTATTATTTAGTTCATGGCCAATTTTAAGTAATTGCACATGTTGGTTCGCATTCCCTGCTCTATAGCTTTTGGCATCGTAACTTCTATATTTGGTTTACATTCCCTGCTCTTAGATCTAGCCATCATAACTTTATCTTGCTCATCGTTGTTACAAAAATTATGGCCTACTATGTTGTTTGTGCCAATTTTTTACTCCATGAACATGTTGGCTTGCATTCCCCGTACTACAGGTGATGCCATTGTTTTGTATCTAGTTCATTGTAAGCTAACAAAGTAAGGACTTAGTTTGGCATGCTATCACTGCTATCTAGCCGTAGTACAAATAAACTTGTCATACTACTAGATAATAATTTTAGTGCCATCTTGTTCTTCAAAAGCGCATTATTGACTTGTTTCTCGACTTGGCATGACGCTCACATATGGAAAATGAACATATTGGTTTGCATTCCCTCTTATACAAGTTCACAGGTGATCCCACTATATTCTGTATCTGGTCCATCCTAAGCTCCAGCATTAACTATCCTCTATGTGTTGCTCATTACAAGTTTATATCCCAAACATCTTGATTTGCATCCCTTCACTATAAGTTCAGAGTATTATTTAGTTCACGGCAAAAATGAAGTAATTGCACTTGGCACATGTTGGTTCACATTCCCTCCTCTTTAGCTTTTGCCATTGTAACTTCTATTTTTGGTTTACATTCCCCGCTCCGTAGATGTAGCCATCATAACTTCATCTTGCTCGTCGTTGTTACAAAATTTATAGCTGCTACTATGTTGTTCATGCCAATTTTGTACTTCGAACATGTTGGTTTGCATGGACTCGACGTAGTAAGTCTCTTGTTTCATTCTAACATGCTCTGTTATATTGCTGTTGGTATGCGGCATGCACTCTTTGTTTGCTTATTGTGCGCATTACAATGATCTTGTTATAACGACGAAATGATGAGTTCCAAATTCTTTGGCAAACAATATTGTAGTGTCTTTGCCTTTCTATTGTTGCTGTCTTAACTTGTAATGTCTTTGTTTCAGATATAGGTGCTGCATGGACAACTTAAAAGATTGCCGGATCGCTTCATTGTATTGCTAGGTTTAATTACCATTCAATTTCTTGGGTTCTGTAATATTTTTTCAATGCCTTGCAGCGATGTAATATTTAGTTAGTTTTTATAGTTCTTTCGCGCATTTTTTCTTTGGTGCTTGTGGTAAGTGAGGCTATCCGACAAATCAATGCAAATATTCTCATGATCTAAATCACGAATTCCCATCCCTTAAACGGCCCAATTAAGCGAAATCACATATGTGCCTCCCGCAAATTCCTATAGCGCCTATTATGCGGCATATAACGAACTAAACTATTGCCCACTTATTTATTGGGCCACCCATTTGATTGAAGGTGGACCCCACACTCTAATTGGCTGGCCCACTTGCTTTAAGGTGGACCCCTCCCACTACTTAGTTGGGCCCAATTGTTTTTGGTGGACCCCATACTAAATGGGCGGCCCTTTAAGAGAAAAGTGACCCACCTCGTGTTTTTGGCCCGGCCCACTATCTTGTTGGGCCGCCCCCCCGCTATATGGTGGACCCCACACACTAATTGGGCCTTTAACAGAAAGGGACCACTGTGCTTTTTGGCCCGCCCACTATCTGGGCGACCCACTGCTATATGGTGGTCCCACATGGTAAACGGCGCCCCTTTAATAGGAAGGTGGGACCCACTGTGTTTTTGGCCCGCCCACTATCTTGTTGGGTCCCACTTTCTATATGGTGGACCCCATACCAAATGGGCACCATTCGTAAATGGGATCCACCGTGTTTTTGGCCCGCCACTAGCTTGGTGGGCCAACCCACTTATATGGTGGACCCCACATACTAAATGGGCCGGCCCTTTAACGGAAGGTGGGACCCACTGTGTTTTTGGCTCGGCCCACTATCTTGTTGGGCCCGCCCACTGCTATATGGTGGACCCTACATACTAAATGGGCCGACCTTTAACGGAAATTGGGACCCACTGTTTTTGGCCCGCCCACTAGCTTGTTGGGCCACCCCACTTATACGGTGGACCACACACTAAATGGGCCTTTTAACAGAAAGTGGGACCCACTGTGTTTTTGGCCCGCCCACTTGCTTCTTGGGCCCTTGGTAAGGTGGACCCACATGTTAAATGGGCGGCCCATTTAAGTTTTGACCCAACATTAGAGGTTAGGCCGGCCCACGTAACTACCAGCCCAGCTATATAGTTGACCGGTCAAACTATGTCATCCGGCCGCCCGCTTAAGACGTGGCAGGCCTGTGGGCCTACCATCTACCACTGTTTCGTTAACGCCGTTAAGGCAAGTAACGCGTCGCCACGTGTCGTTGCATGACGTCGTCAACGGCTCCGAAACACTAACGGTCCGATTTTCCGTGGCGGAAGGGCCCAAGCGCGACGGACCGAAAAATCGTCGTTGGACTTTGCTGACGCAGTTTCACAACAACCCATATCGTCAAGTTAGGATAGGCGACAAAAAATGCCCCTTAGTTGACGATTTTGGGACGTTGTCTATCAGAACTTTTCTTGTAGTGAATACCACATGACTCATATATGTGGTTTATCATTCCGTAAAGCTACACGTGTTAACGTGGCTTTGTATTTTAGAATGATTGGTAGGTGCAGTCACCAGAGTCGGTCTCGAAGACATCAATGGAGCGACAATTCTACCATGTTGATACACATTGTGGGATCATTCAAGTAGCCAACATCAGTGTATCCTGATGATATTGGAGTTCAGATTTCTCTGAAATTACAAGAATATGTCAAGTAATGTGTGGTGCCTTGGAGATATCGAAAGATATTCTTGATTCCCAACCAATTGCGTTGGTGGGTCCAATGGCACTGAGATATGGAACTTCAAGTTCCAACATCCCTTCTACATCATCCCGTGGTTTGAGTGAATCATTCTCTACGTCTAGAGATCGAACAACCGCATGGGAGATGGATATGACTTGTCCATTTTAAGTTTCTCCAATATTTATAATATAGGCAACTTGGTGTACCATAATACTTGAGTGAAGTAGCTCGACTTGTAGTATCAAGCACCATTTGGGTTAAACCAAATTCTTCATCTCAAATTCCCTCTTTATGATGATCACGTGCTTCATCATTGCAAGAGAAGTACTTGTGTATGACAAAAACGCATGGGTAATCATCATTGTAGGAGTAATCCTTGGGTATAAGGAACTCACTACGTCGGTTGTACCAAAATATACCGACAACAGTAAGTCATATTCCGACTTAAAGATTTTACACAATACATGTTGCATGTCCGTTTCGATTTGGATTGTGATTCCATCGAGAACCATACATGTCCAAATCTAGTGATCCACATCGATGTGTGGTCGCTACATCTATCAACTGCATAGATAGATGATTTTGTACTGCCAATGATATAATGTATCGGAAATAGGATTTCACTCGCATCTGGAGATTAGGTCTCGGATCTCTGCGTAAATCCGACCTTGTGCTACAAGCCTTGCTTTCTCACCACCTTATTATCTCATTCCGTTGTTGGAAAAAGAACATACTGAACCGCATAGGGAATTCATTTGGAGGAGCGAGGCTAATTCTACTTGGATTGCACCCTTCGATTGTTTCAGTCCAAGCAAGTGGTTTACACTCTGCCATGGCCATGGTCTTTGGATCTGAATCATTATGAAGGATGTTTGCAATCATACAAGAGAAATATTGTCGACATTTGTAGGCTTTAATCATATGATTCTCCAGAATCAATATAGTTGGAGGAAATCTCCAAGCACCCATGATGACTCTTCGTGATTTCCCAATACGAGTGAGTCTGGATGTTCCGATGTCCCAGCCAGTGTGTGCAAGCTGAAGCTGGGTTGTGGAGGTTTCCCTTCCACTGGGTGTATATACTAATCAACACTAGGTTGATATGCATTTACTGATTCAGAGGATTTCTCCTCCTTAAACCTTGTTGCTTCTAGGAAGCTTGATCCTGGTTAGAGGCCGTACTACTCCCCCTCTTTTAAGAAATAGGGAGTTGAGTGGTTTTTATTGGTACCTCCACTCTTTTGGGCGCATTTCTAGCCGGGTTAAAGGATTATATAACATCTTTGAGATCAGTAAATGAATCTGGCAGGTTATTTGCGAATTGTTGCAAATTTGTGAATCCTAGATGTATAGTCCATATTTTTGAGTACGTGGACATGAGGATGAACGTGAAGTTCCAAATGATTTCCTGGCATTCTATTTGGTACTTGAAATCTCCCCCTAATGCCTGGAAATATCCATCCTTCAATATTTGCAATCAACATACGAGGCTATGAACAGATCCCTTATGAGGAGTTCAAGGTACTTAGTGATCGACGGAGATCTGTACCCCACATAGATCCCTAATTTGTGGGCCTATGATGTACGTGCGGTGGTGAGATCGGTACCTGAAGCGATTCCAAACTTACGCAGATGGGAAATGATCGGAGGATTTCCACGTATCAATTACAGAGGGGAAGTTCTGCGATGTGTTAGTTAGTCAAGGGTGTGTAAAGCCGCATGACTCCAACGTGAAGTTGGTAAAATTTCAACTCATTAACAAAGGTCGTCTAAGAAGCCTGATTCTTTTGCTCGGATATTCAATCAACCTTTTGTGTATGTACATATGTGACAAAGTGCTGAACTTTAATCTTCGATAGCCATGCAATAATAATTGGAGGCACATGAAGAGAATTCTGCATCATTATCCATTTGAATTGATTATAATTCATATTTTAGTCCATACAATGGTTGGATGAGACCACAAATATCACCTTTAGTGCATTCGATCGAGGGACTTAAGTGATCCGGCTTTGATCTTGAGGTATATGAGTACCTCAAAATGAGCTACATAATATCCGATGATTGATGAAACTTAGCTTCATGCAAATCATGACCAGTGGAATTGATTTATGTGCAACATGTGCTACGGGATGGATGTACGTGTAGTACAATGCAAACAATAGAGAGGGTACCTTTTCAAATACTTGTTCCTCATCCATCGGATTGATTCCCGTTGAAATCTATATATCGAATTGCAGAGATTCCGCCATGGAAATATTTATCAAATATATAGAGGACATCCAATCTTATTTATATCAGAGTGCTGATACAATATATGTCTTTTGTAACAACATAAATGGACATGAATAAATCAATCACTAAGTAGATAATGGGACTATTCAAAGTCTCCAAACATGTCGAGTGAGGCATACTCAATCATCATGTTCTCCATGTCCATAGGGTCCTATGACCGCCAGAGAGGCATGCATGGTGTTGCAACGTTCCGCAGGTACGTCTTGCGAACAACTAGCTCCATTGGTGCGGTCTGGATGAAGGTTGAAGTAAGCTTCAAACCTTTTCCCTTAAGGTTATTTGCATGCCAGCGATTGCTGAAACATAAAAACCAGATGATGTGGGGTGTGGCATTCATGCGTGATATGCGTATAGCATCCACACTTGTCGCAAAGCTTATTTTTGTCAAACTTGTGCTCTATCATGCCTTTTATGACTCTTACGACCTGGATGTATGATGTCTTATGTTGTAGAAGACAACATACCTTTTCTCTTCTGTTAGAGGCGTGACTCCAGTCGGAGGTGGATCCTTCTGGGTATGGATTGTATGGATTGCACACACTATTCCACGAGATGCATGGCTGATCTTTATGTCCATGGCCCATGTAGGTTAGTTGTGGCCATTGAGGGCGAATGCCTCAAATTATTTTTCAGCCATCATTTACTTACATGGGTAAACCAGAGATTATTAATTTACAATTGGTAAATCAAAAACCATCATGGTTATGTTGTAATGAACTTTGCAAAATTAATAAAGATTTCAAGGCATTGGCTTGAAATCATTAGTGTGAACCTCAAATTGTCAAGTTTGACACTTTGTAGATAATCTCCAAAAGAAATTTTGGAGTCCGTCTCGCAGCATTAGAGAGTATAGTCTGATGAAATCAGTAGATACTCAGATATCTAGTACCTTGTGTCATAACTTAATAAAAAATGTATGGGAGATCACTTTATAGCAATCATTTTAGTGGGGATAATCTGCAATGCAGTAGATCCACACACTATATTAAATCCCAAAACATCAATTTGAGGATGTCACTTTGAATTTTAAATTTGTCAATTCATGCTCGTATTAAACCAAAAGGCTCAATTAAGACGATGAATTGATTCTCATTGCAAGAAATTAAAAATCTCAATTGCAAAGCTCAACATGTCAGGAACATGGAAATTTATATTTCATCACACATGTATTCTGGAATACATAGTACTCAACAGAAATGCAGTGCAGAAAATGTGGGCTAAAAACAGCGATTAAACTACTACCAGAGATGCTGTTAGTAAACAGATTTGCAAAAAAGAAATCTGAAATCACATATACGTGTGAATGGCAAAAGGACCGAAATGGCTCAACCGCGTGCAAAAGGACCACTTTTTTTGGGTACCCCACGTAGAACCAAACCTTTATGTGTACGAGAGGATAGGGAGAGCGGAACTTGCTATCCTCTTGCCTAATAGGCACAAATTTACCTGCGGTGGCCACCACGCGAATCGCATCGCATCGATCCCCAATTTTTCCACTCGATCGACAACAACGCCCACACCACTACCCGAACGCGTCCCTGCCGCCGCGTCTGGGAGAATCACCGGCGGCCGGGGCCGCTCCCGCCAGGACCGTCCTCGTCGGAGGATCCGCCAAGGAGATGAAGGCAAGGGGCCACCCGCCGGATTGAGATCGCTGCCGCAAGGAGCAGTTCCGAGGCCGAAGGCCGCCGCGCGCGCTGGACGCCAGCCGGGATAGTCTCTCGCGGAAATGGCCGCTGTCGGGCCTAACCAAGGACCGGGGGCGCTGAAGCGCACAATCCCGAGGAGCGGCGTGTAGCAACTTCTCCTTAGGACGGCGCGCGAGGAAGACGAAGGTCGCGACGACCACTGCCAAGGAAATTGACAGCGATGACTATCCATGGTGATGGGGTGGCGATTGCGTTGGGAAGCCGTGGAAGCGTTCACCGGCGCAACGCAAGGATGCGAGCCGTGTAACTCCTGTCGCGTGGGTCGCCGTGAAGGACTCTTTGCCAATTGCTGAAGGTAGTATGAATAAAATTGGAAAAGGGGCACCTTAGTTCCTGCGATCTAGCAATCGGATTGATTTTCATCAGTCTGCGTCTGCTTCGCGAGGAAAGATGCGCTTCATGTATTCTTCTGTGTGCGTTCTATGGAAGTGAACGATAGAGGCGGATTCCCTTGTTCTTCTTTGATTACGAGAAGATAGAAACAAATCTGAGGATGTCCTGGCTGTGTGTATGGCGGTGGACGATTTGCTCCATCGGACTTTCAACTAGCCCATACAGGCCCCGTGCGTGCCGGCCGAGCGCTGTGTAGGCCTTAGGCGACCTTGCCGCGTGGAGCGAGGCCGCCGTCTCCGTCACTGTACGGCGGATGAGCGCCGGTAGATGCCAGCCACGAGCGCCGCTCTTGTCAGAAAAAGGACCGGCCGCCCGACGGATTTAGCGTGGAGCCAGCCGCCGCCGATTGGCCTTGTGCGCTTTTCTTTCGTTCCTCTTCTTTTCAATCTGTGTGTGGTCTCGGTAGAGGCAGTGCTGATAACGTGTTAGAAGTAATCAAGATGTGAAAGGAGAGAGACAACAAATGATTCAACTGTTTTCTTCCATTGATGATTCACAACTTATATACAAGGGGAAGGGACACGAATATGGGTCACGTCCATTCGAAGAGGTTTGAGGAAGGGTTGTGTCTGTTGACAAACCAATCAACATAGAGAATTACATGAGGGAGGATTACCCCTTTAATTAACCTATTAATTAAATCCTAACAAAAAGCACATGGGCAAGATGAAAAGAAGAGTCATAATTTATGGTCTCTGCCACATCACCCCATATGCACAATTTTTTCTTAGTAATTTCAAATAAAAGTAAAAAATTCAGTTTTTTCTTGGGAATCAAAGAATAAAATTGTTTGGCTAAGAAATGATTCGAATTTACTTCAGGGTAAAAAAATCAAATTTATGACGAATATGTACTTGTACATAGCGTGTTTCAAGTTTTTTTTTGACCTAGGAACCAATGAAAGTCATTCCATGTCGAAATATTTTTATACGAGTATAATACATCATCATCTTTGGTTTCAACAAAGGATTTGAATGTTTTGGCCTTTTTTTTAAACTACTGATTTTTTCCCATGTATAGGCTGTCCTGTCACCCATGTGCGCCGATGTATTTCCCCTCTACCACACACTAAAAATAGAGACCGGCGATTGTATTCTAAATGCAATTAAAATATATAATATAATTGTCCGTGTCTTCTACGTGTCTGTGAGATCTTGTGGAGAAAGATCAATTCGGTGCTCTATGTAAAAGAAAATTAAATCTATTAGTACTTTCTAAAATTTTGTTTAGTGTGCAATGGTTTCCATCAAGGTTGTGAAACGATCCTTCTACGTTAAGATTTACAAACTACAAAAAATATGGATATTTATACATGTAGCATTATTTATATTTCTTAACAATCTCCAAGAATGTTTTATCGGTTTACTCTCCATGTCAGAGCATGTGTATCAGGAAGGCATTTCACCTCCCAGTAAAGTTTCAATCTACCCAAGTAATTTCCAGTGCTCGGTATTACCCTAATTTTTCTTCACCTTTTCTTTTTCATGCCGTCTCTTTGGCTCCCGAGCTCTAGTGATACTTTGTTTTTTTATATTTCTTAAAAAATTCAGAGTTACAATTTTTTAAAAAATTCTAAAAACATTCTAAATATGGTCAATGATGTTTCTACAAGCATGCAAAATCGCAATGCAAAACTCGTTGTATTATGCGGTACACAAAAACAATAAAATCCGATAAATTTTAGAGATTAAAAAATATGCATTATTTTACAGATATGAACACTTTGTTATTTTATGTAGCTTAGAATAGAAAGTATGGAGTATTTGCAATGGAGATTTTGCACATTTGTGAAATAGGAGTACATCATTGGCAAGCAACATCCATATTTTTCAGTTATTTTTGAAACTCGTAAATAAGATTTTCATTTTCTTTGAGCCAGAAATCTCTATATACTCTGCTATTGCATTATGCCAGATCAGCAAAAAAAAAAAGTTGTCGATGTTATTTTGTCCCTTGGAGCCATTCCACCTGTGTTTTCGAGGAAAGAGGTTTTAGACGGAAGCGTGATAGCGACGAACAAACAAAGGGCGTGCATCCTCGACGCGGCGACACAAGTTTGTTTTACTTTTACAATTCTTTTTTTTTCTTCGCGTGCTTCCTTAAAAGGCGTCAAAGAAAAAGACCATTTGCGAAAGGGCAAAACAGAAAGGAAATAAAAACAGAATAGAATCCTACTAGGAAGGAGAGGCCCCGCATTCTCTCTCTCCCTCCCTCGGCCGCCCCCGCGCGCAGATCGCCGACCCCTGCGGCCCGCCCCCGTCCCCGTCTCCGGCGAATGGCGTCCCGTCTCGCGGCCCGCCTGCTCCTCCGCCGCCGCTCCACTGCGGTGACCCCTCTTTCTCGTTCCTCACTTTTTTTTTTGTATATTTTGGTGATCTGATGCGGTGATTCGGCTAGATTGGCGGTCCCTTTTGGGACCATTTCCTGGCCGATTTCGCCTGTGACGGGTGGAGGCGATTTACGGCCTCTCCGACGTCGTCTGCGCGTAATTTTGGTTTTTGGTTTAGAGCCTCTCCCTTTCGTCAGATCGTTCTATGGGTGGTGCGCGTGGCGGATTTTGTCGTCGTATAGGCCGTACGGATTTTCGTCCATTTTTTTTTTCGTCAGATAGGCTCTACTTGATCCGTAGAGAATTGTTACACCATGTTGAAGGAATAATAACCTGCGAGGATCCGAGATCATGCGACATCATTGCTCGCTTCAGCACTTGGTATTGGCCTTATTGAAGGAACAATAACCAAGCAAACGCAAGCAGTAATTTGATCGGGGTGCTGCCCTGATGCCTATGGGAGAACCTGCTAGCCATGGTGCAACTAAATGTGGGGAATTCTTCATGTCTGAATCTTAATTTTGTATATCCTGTGAGTTCTGAGACCTAGTTGAGTGGACTAGAAATCAGATTTTCACAAGTAACCATACACAAATGCAGATGAGCTTTATTCTTACTCACGTTCGTTGATCTGTTTACTACTTCCATTTTTTTCCCATTTTTTTATGGCTGACTCGAGCAAATGTAAGAGAAAAGGGATCTTATGGTCCTTGAACTTGCAACCGGTCCATCTACATCCATTTAACTCTCAAAATGCATGTTTAGGTCCCTTAAACACGTTAAGTGGCAAAACAAGGATGTAGCCATGCCATTTCTTATCACTAACCCGAGTAGGCTGCCACACCATGTAACTAAAACACGACACTGTTTCTGCATACTGTATCATAAATGCAGTCAGGCCTGCTTATGTGTTCAACATCATGACTGTAACTGTAAAAGTCCAGTGTGAGTGGCGAAGATGAATGGTGTACCAGTCAAGCTTCTGTTTGGTTGATGTAAGAATTAGTTTGATGGGCCTTCATTATAAGGGCTAATGGAACAAGAATGCCAGTAGGTATTTTTCTTTTGGGTGCGTTGAATTGAATTAATTGTGCACTAGCACTAATCCGTGTTAGAAAAACATGAATGCATGTCGCTGGACAAGTTGATGTCCCACTTAAGGTACTTAAGTGACCTAAATGTGCATTTTCCAAGAATAGGGATGCCCACCACACAAGTTCAAGGTGCACTTGCTTGTGCAATAAACATTGTCAGGAGACAATTTATGAAGCTGAAACTATTTTCCTTTAGTAGATGTTAACATCAGTTGAATGTTCCCCATAGGTAAAAAATGGACAATGGGAAACAAGTCTAGTTGGCAGGGTGAATCCAGATACCACGTACAAATTGATTGCCACAGGGTATCAAGTGTATTACTGTAGTACCATAACTTAATTGCATTTTGCATCCCTGCTGGAGCGTATGTATGTTATTTTTTCCCTTCTCAGGATGGAAATTGACATACTAACATCTGTAGTATTATTTTTGGTCATACTTTATTTAGAGTATTGAGTTTTCCACATAGTAACATAATAATACACCATGCAGTCACTTTTTCTTCTCTACCGGGAATTATTGTCCTTGCCACTTTTTTTTTCTCTTGCTGGCATGGAGGCCCAGACCCCATTGTCTGTGACACGGCCAGTAGAAAAATAAGTTGATTCCACTACTTAGTGGCAAAAACGAGTTTCTCTCCCATTCGTTTGTTCCTACAGATTAAATAGTTTCTTTTGTTCGTTTACTTTCTTATGCCTAGATTTGGTCTGTCATTCTAATTGTCCTGGTTCGCTTGCAGGTAGTAAGTTTCCTCCAGAGCTATAGACATGCTAGACATTTCAGCACTCAGTTACTCGAAGGTCAGTAGCTCTGCAGATGTTACATTCAATGTCGATTACTGTTAATTTCCTTAGCAACTAATGCTTTTCTGCAACCTTCATTGTAGGTGTTCCGAGATTTTCAAAGCCAACATGGTAAGGAGTAAGCTTTGTGCTGCACTGTCATTTTGTGATCTGAAAACGCTCTCTTCATTGGAGATTGTTACTACTTATTACGCTTTATAAACCTGCCGTTGTTGTTGATGGTATCTTATTTGTTTGTAGTGGACGCTATCTCCTTCCAAATGCTTCTCCTTATCAAATTTGGAGTAGATCATTTGCTTCAGAGAATGGTAAGGTATAGCAGCCCTGTGGTAGATGTAAATAATTACGAATTGCTGCCTGATGAACTCTTTTCTTTGCTGTAAGGTGACTTGGTTGAAGCTGTTGTGCCCCACATGGGTGAATCTGTAACTGATGGAACCCTTGCCAATTTCTTAAAGAGTATGGACCCCTGTGCCTCTCTGCGATTTAAGTGGTTAATGTTTATACTACTGACATGTTATCTGCTGCAGAACCTGGTGATAGAGTTGAAGCTGATGAGGTCATAGCTCAGATTGAAACCGATAAGGTATTTGTTTCATTCATTCAGTCTTTGCTAGTATCTGTTTTTAGTTTCTTCTGCAGGTTCTTCATGATAGAATGACACTTAATTGGAAGTGTTCTATTCTATTTTTCAGGTTACTATAGATGTTTCTAGTCCAGAAGCTGGGGTAATTGAAAAGGTGACTGCAGTCTCCCGCATCTTTGATTTCAAAAATACTTTGCATGCCCTGCAAGTTACGTTAATTGCGTATTTAGCAGTATGGTTACTCTTCTGATCACATTAGTGCTTTTGCAGTTCACTGCCAGTGAAGGTGATACTGTTACTCCAGGCACAGTAATTGCCACGATATCTAAGTCTGCTGCTCCAAGTGAGGCCCATGCTGCACCATCTAAAGAAACCTCCCAGAAGGAGACCCCTCCACCACCTCCTCCAGAGAAACCCAAGGTTGAGGAAAAAACACCAAAAGTTGAATCTGTCAAAAAGCAGGCGTCAAAACTAGCCTCGCCATCAGAACCTCAGCTCCCTCCAAAAGAAAGAGAGAGAAGGGTAAGGGCATATCCATGATTTTGTTCATATATGATTCATAAGACGTGCTATGGAATTTCATGTTTTAGGATTGTGCACACATTTTTACCATGATAACTTGATAACTGCAGGTGTCAATGCCAAGGCTCAGGAAGCGTATTGCGAATCGCTTGAAGGATTCTCAGAACACTTTTGCACTGCTGACTACATTCAATGAAGTTGACATGTAAGTCCATGTGCATCAGACCATCACTGGTTGTTTTCTACTTGTTCTAGTGTGTCTGTGGTTGCTGTAACCGTGTAATGCATACCTCACTGGCTTTTGGCACTTGCATATATAAGCCCTAGTTAACCAAACAGGACCAAATTTCTCCACTAACATCCATCCTAAAACAGTGCCCCTCTTCATCATGTCCTTTGGGTTGATATGATCATTGTGTAAATGAAGCATCATGATACTGTATCATCAATTATAAATGATGTGTAAGTATGCTTCGAATATGTTATGCTACGATAATATTAATCAGAGGAACACAAAACAATGATTAGAATGATATATGGTGGAGTAGTTCTTTTAAGTTTTCATCGTTGTGCTTAGTTTCTAATGCTTTATCAGTATGTTTTTACTATAAACTTCTGATATGCCCCTGAACAAGTTGTTTCTTTTTTATTGTAACTTTTTCTTCATTGCATTAGGACTAATTTGATGAAGCTGCGTTCCGACTACAAAGACGAGTTTGTTAAGAAGCATGGTGTCAAATTGGGTCTGATGTCCTGCTTTGTTAAGGTAGTGACAATCTGATGAGCTTCTTAAACAATTGTTTGGTAATATGCTGGATTGTCCTAAATCCACTTGTTTTTGCAGGCTGCTGTTTCTGCGCTTCAAAATCAGCCAATTGTCAATGCTGTTATTGATGGTGATGACATCATCTACAGAGACTACATTGACATTAGTGTTGCTGTTGGCACTTCCAAGGTATTGACACCTGTTTTTCTCTATATTGATTAACCAAACTATGAGCATATTTTGTACCATGCATCCTGTTGTAATGAGATGATGTGAATGCCATTTTGCTTTAGGGTCTTGTGGTGCCTGTTATCCGTGATACAGAAGGGATGAACTTCGCGGACATTGAGAAGGGGATAAACGGCCTTGCAAAGAAGGCAACTGAGGGGGCACTGTCTATCGATGAGATGGCAGGGGGAACCTTCACCATATCCAATGGGGGTGTCTATGGAAGCCTTATCAGCACACCTATCATTAATCCGCCGCAGGTTCTCTTTTTGTTTGCTGCCTTCTATTATGTTTGCTAGAATTCTACATTAATCCTCCTAACACAATCCACATGTAATGCAGTCAGCAATTCTTGGAATGCATTCTATTGTCCAACGCCCTGTGGTTGTCAACGGTGACATCCTTGCGAGACCAATGATGTACCTTGCACTGACATATGACCATAGGTTGATCGATGGCAGAGAAGCTGTTCTGTTTCTGCGTCGCATCAAGGATGTGGTTGAAGATCCACGGAGGTTGCTCCTTGACATATAGTTCCATATAGTACTTCTGGCCTGCCATTGTTGTTGATTTCCGAATAATTGTAAACACAATTTTGACACATGTCGTAGTCGTTTCTCCAAAAATTGAGAATTTGGGTGCTGGCCTCTGAATTTTAGAAGAAAGATAAAAAAAACTCGGGTCCTTTTTATGAGGTGGTATTTTTTGGGATGAAGTTCCCTAAACATGTCATGCTTTACAATAGCAAGTGAACCGCTCTCGTTGACCTGGTTGTGCTGTTAACCATGATAATTATTCATGTGGGATTCGAAATTTCTGTCATGGTAGGCACACAATTGCTGCCTCTAACTAACTGTCAAGCAGAATTTCAGTGTGTTATTTCAGTTTTCCTTTTTTCTCCGTTGAAAATCTGTTTCAGTAGTTATGTGTCCCTGCCATTAAAAGTTCCAATTGGTCTGTACGAACACTCATACCCTTTCCCATTCTCTTTACGATGATCTTTTTCTTTTCTATAAGAGACTATGCTCACCCATGCATCATGCATGTGAGACTAGTCCAGCAACCATGGGTGTTTAATACACTAGCTTCCCATATATTCAGCTGAATAAGAACACAAGTGATTAGATTTAGAGTCCATAAGTTTGTCAGGTCATCCTTTTTTGCATTCTAGCTGCATTTTGTTATTAACACATAGTTTCCGTTGAAACTCTTGTCCATTAGTGATGTGTCCCCTCCACTAAAGTTTCCCATTGTTTTGTACGAACTCTCATACCCTTCCCCATTCTCTTTATGTTGGTCTTCTTTTCTCTGAGAGACTATGCTTGCCCATCCATCATGCATGTGAGACTAGTTCAGCAACCATGCTGTATTTCATACACTGGCTTGCCGTGTATTCAGCTGAATAAGAACAAGTTAATAATGTAGACAAAGAGTCAAAAGCCTCGCAAAAGTTGCATAGTAGGAGCAAACTACCAAATGAGGTATTGGAAGAGAACTGAATTAGTAAGATCAGTGTTATCTAGGTCTGCAAGGGGAACAGTTGTCTTGTGACTTGATATGGTTATAGCCTTTCTCTTCTTCATCACCGTTGCAGCTGAGTTTCTGACTGGCGTTCTCTGTATGCAAGCTCACACGGACTTTACAACCAACTTGTTTCTGTGTGTGGCACTGTTCTACGGACTATTTGTTTAAAATATCAATATTTTAGCATGCAAACACATTCTGTATCTAATGCAGTCAGCAATTCTTAAATGCATCCCAACGTTTAATGCCTTGTAGCTGTAGATGGCAACATTCTTGCAAGATCAATTGTATCCTTGCACTGCCATATGACCAAGGCTGTGGTCCATAATCCAAAGACCGTCAGATGTTGCTCCTTGTGATATAGCTCCACGCAGTACCTGCTCTCAGCCACATTTGTTCATGACCGACTTTGGAACAATTATGTACAAAGATTTTTGTTAGTGTGCCATTGTCGCTTCTCTGAAAGTTGATAATTCGGTACACAGGGTCGAAGCAAGGAAAAAATTATAGTTCTGCATTAATCCTGCAAACATAACCCGTATTTCATGCAGTCAGTAATTCTTGGACTGCATTGCATTTTCCAATGTCCCGTGGTTGTCGGTGACATCCTTGCAGGTCTCGCCACAATGTGCATATTCAAAGAAAATCACCAGTGAGATGTTAGAAGAGAACTGAGTTAGTAAGACAAGTATTATTTAGTTGTAGAAGCAACCATATTAGTTTGGGATCAACTCACGAAAAAAAATCGATGTTTCTTACGCGAGCAGTTGACCATCTATCTGTTTTGATAAAAAAGGCAGTAGACATGACATGTTGTAAGCTCTGAACAAAATCGGAGTCTCCCTGTTGTTTATTTGATTATCTGGTGCCCATCGTTGCGAACTTCAACAAAACTTAGGAAAGTTCTGACCGGCCGATTATTGCCTCCTGTAACTATCACCCGGAAAAGAAAATGTCTCCAGGTTGTTTTAGGCTCGGCGTATATCATTGCCATTGCCAACGGTAACACGGTGTGAAACTGTGTGACCGGATGACGAGATCAGCACGGTGGTGCCATTGCCAACGGTAACACGGTGAGGTCGGGATAGAGGAGCGGAGAATAAGATGTTACCCTCGTCGTTGTTCATGTGAGATGTGGCCTCGGAGTCCATGACCCAGCCGCCTTGCTGGTAGAGGGTGTTCAGGGCGGCGATGAGGCCTGCGTTGTCCCAGGCAGGCAAGGTGGAGGACGATGGCACCGACTGGTAGAGGGGCGCGGTCATGGTGGTGTAGGCCTGCGGGCAGGGGCCCAGAATCTCGGCACCAGATGGGGGGAACCATAGCCCCGCACCCGAGGGAGCGCGCCATTGCCCCGCGCCAGGGGAGAAGCAGACCCACGTGCCTGTTGGAGCCGGGGACAGAGTGGTGCATGGCCGGCCACCCTGCTTGGTCTTCTGCTTGCGAGGGCGGCTGGAGTTGGTGGAGTCACCACGGCAGGCGCTGCAAGTGCAGGGCACGTCTGGGTGATGAGGGCGGTGGAGGCGGCGGTGGCAACGGCGTTCGCCTGCTGAATCTCTTCCGTGAGGAGCATGCTCCGTGTGCGGAAGAAGGAAGGCAGCGGGTCGGTCATGGAGATGATAGTGGCAACAGAGGCGAACCGAGGGGAGAGCCCACACAAGGTGTTGAGGACGAGGGTGCGGGTCGTGACAGGAGACTCGTTATCGGCGAGTGCGTCAGAGAGGTTCTTCTGGCTACGGCAGTACTCGGTGATCGAGGAGGAGCCCTGTGCGAGTTGGCGGAAGTCGTGGTCGAGGTACATCGCCTTGCTCGCCTTGTTGGAAGAGCCACAACTCGCGCGGTCTGGTTGCTGGCGAGAACCATGTCGGCGACGTCCTCGTCGATGGCGTAGTGGAGGTGGTTGAGGACTGTAGTCGTTGGCCAGCTAGGGACCGTCCGTCGGTGCTGTTGCGGTGGTACTGTCGATGTGGCCGATGAGGCTAGCGCGTCCGAGGGAGGGGCGGACGTAGATCACCCACATTGTGTAGTTGCCCGCATCGAAGGAGAGGAGGACGCGGGCGGTGGTTCGGAGAGCGCCAACCGGGAGCATGACGGAGGTGGTGGCGCTGGCGGTGGCGGAGACGAGAGCACCGGAGGTGGGGTTCATGGTGGAGGTGAGCGGAAGCGAGATTGGACCGTGGCCGACGGCTAGGTTTAAGATGGCGGCTATGGTTAAGTCTGATACCATGTAGAACTGTAGCTAGGGTTTGGGGAAGCCTCTCACACGTAACACGCGGGGGTTCCGGTGTTATATATAGGCACAACTACACAAGTCCAAGAGTCATAGTACAATACATGAGGAGGTACAAAAGATATATACACCTGATATAACAATTTCCGTGACCGCGGCCCGATACAAACGAACCTGCGCGGTCATTTTTAGCGTCGAAATGCGTCGGGCCGGTTGAGATGTTTTTATCTCTACAAACAAAGCTCATATCTCTGCAAATAACTACTCAGTGATCTCTTAAAGTTACTCAGTAACTACGAAGGCGGTTAGATAGCGTCATAGGTGTTCAGCAGACACGTTTCGTATGACAACCAGAAACACCAATCAAGAACGACGCATGGACACTGAGAAAAGAGCCTTCGGTATTGATCGAGTAGTGACTGTTGCCAATTGCCATGGTGGTCACGCGACCTTCCCACGCCAACTGGATGCGCAATGCTGTGCAGACTTCTCAGTTGAACTTCTCCGTTGAACGTATCATCCATTCCTTCTCAACCGTTGAAGGGCAGACAAAAAAAAAACCGTTGAAGGGCGGACCCGGACATTCCATCCCAATCGGGATGAGGAGCAGAGGTTGCGGCCATCCTTCCATACCCATCCGCTAGATACAAGCTAAAATCTGAATCATTTTTTTCTTTCATGCAAGCTAATGCTAACAAATGTATGCGCGTGTCTTCACTTGAAGCTTTGTCATAATTTTGCACGACAAACGGCCCGACGCTCTTTCCTCGAGAGATTATGCATTTGTGCTCATTTCCTAAGCATGATATCTTACATTTGAGATGAGTCTAGGCGTCCAGCAGTTAGCATGCGTATTTAAAAGCATGGCCTGGCATGGTGTCTAGGTGAGACAAGAAAACACATGTACACAAGATGCAGCTCACAATCAGAAGTGGCTTAGTAGAAGCAAATTACAGGTGTGATATTAGAAGAGAACTGAATCAGTGCCTTCAGTGCTATTTAGCTCTACAAATCAATGAGTTGTTTACGAATTATTTGGCTCTACAATGCGATGAGTTTCTTACCAATTTGGAAAGGTTATAGGTTTTACAGCTAAGCATAGCAGCTTTATCATACCGTCAAGTGCGGGTAATCACATCGCTTCCAAACACCGTTGTATGGTCGTAGCGGCACCTTTAATCTTGAATTTTGTCTTGTCGTCGGAAGTTCCATGTAACTTGCTTGTGCTTGCAAGGGAATTCCGAGATTTTACATCCCCTAAAACATGCTGAACAAGTTTTAAACCTGAAACCGGAACACAGTGCCAAGGGCAGTAATTCTGCTGATGAATGAACAAATTTAGCCTTGCTTGTAACCCTCTAAATTTGTGAGAAATTCATTCATCTTTCGATGCCTTCAAACCACGAAAATCCTTCATGTTTTTCGCACACAAAAAAAGGAAAATCCATCATGTTGTAGCTAGCTGCTCGTCTCGGATGGGACTGTGTGGAACAGATGATGCCATGAGGTGAACCGTTGAAATTGACGGTGGGCATATTGGGCAGCCAATAGGCCGTGGTCGAGTACTGGATTCATATTGTTGTTGGTTGACCTGTCAGGTTTAAGAGATAAACATTGACAAAACGTTCTGGTCAAATAATGTTAAGGAGGAGGCCCACGAACCAACGTTCGTTCGCATCTCGTTCGCATCTCACGCGCCCTGATCGGGGGCACCAAAACCAACTCGATGGTTTGGTCCCCTGTCGCCTGCGCCATATAAAAGGGGGGAAGCCTGGCTGCTATCGATCATCCAGTTTTACGATCAGCTCGCTGCTTTCCCCACAACTCCTAAAGCCCTACCGATCTAGGGAAGCGCAGAACGACGGGAAGACCAGCCTACACCCCGGCGGTGCCAGGGCAGTGCCGCTGGAGGCCTGAGGGGATCAGGAGGATCCCCAGATCATCAACGACCTCTCTGCTTCACGCCTGCAACGAGCAGGCGACGATGGCAACTCCTGCAATGCGTAATGCATCTCTAAACCTCTCTGATTATGATTATTAGGTGTTCTAGTGGCTATTGTTCACGATCTGGTGTTACTCTTGAAGTATTAGGCCTAACAATGGTATCAGATGCCTTGTGTTGCTAGCACTAGAACCCTAGTTGTGATTAAGATCATGTTTTAGGCAATTATGTTAATATTTAGCCTTGGATTAGCCCCTGTTATGAATGTCTAGCACTCAGATCGGTTAA
>JAUUTY010000566.1:0-286323 GCA_030979885.1 Lolium multiflorum | reverse complement strand
CCCTGTTTAGAGCTTTCTACCTCTGATCATAGTATATCATCCTCCTTCTTTGACCCTTGAAAACTTCCTCCACACTCAAACTCAAACAACTCATTAGAGGGCTAGTGTATAATAAAAATTCACATACTCAGAGGTGACATAATCATTCTTAACACTTCTGAATATTGCATAATGCTACTGGACATTAGTGGATCAAAGAAATTCATCCAACATAGCAAAAGAGGCAATGCTAAATAAAAGGCAGAATCTGTCAAAACAATAACAGTTCGTATTGACGAATTTTAAAATGGCACCAGACTTGCTCAAATGAAAATGCTCAAATTGAATGAAAGTTGTGTACATATCTGAGGATCATGCACGTAAATTGGCTTAACTCCTTCTGAGCCACCACAGGAGGACCCAGATTCGTGACAGCAAAGAAATCTGAAACTGCTCAGTGATCCAAATCTAGTACTTACTTTCTATCAACGGCTTTACTTCGTAGTACAACAAAACACAAAACTAAGATAAGGAGAGGCTGCTACAGTAGTAAACACTTCCAAGACACAAATATAAAACAAAGTACTGTAGCAAAATAACACATAATATCTCCCAAGAAGTTCTTTTCTTATAGCCATTAAGATGGGCCTGGCAGTTTTTAATGATGCACTCAGAAGAAATAGTATTGGAAGCAAAAGAGAGCATCAAGAGGCAAATTCAAAAACACATTTAAGTCTAACATGCTTCCTATGCATAGGAATCTTGTAAACAAGTTCAAGAAGCATAATGCAACAAGCATAGAAAGATAAAACAAGTATAGCTTTAAAAATTTCAGCACATAGAGAGGTGTTTTAGTAACATGAAAATTTCTACAACCATATTTTCCTCTCATAATAACTTTCAGTAGCAACATGAGCAAACTCAACAATATAACTATCACATAAAGCATCATTATGAGTCTAAATAAAATAATTATTACTTCCACATAAGCATAATCAATTTTATTAGTTGTAGTGGGAGCAAATTCAACAAAGTAATAACATTATTCTTTACCTATACATGAGTGTATAGTATAATCACAACAATTTACTCTCCATAGGAAACAAAAGACTACTATCATTATAATCATCAGTACAGGAGGCAAAGTATCATCAAAGAAAATTCTCTCCTCAATGCTTCGGACTAAAAGATCATGCTCATCAAACCAGCTTCCCAAGCTAGAATTTTCCATATCATTAGCAACAATGATATCAAAGTATTCATGCTAACATGTTCCATGGGGTTTTTTAATTTTCGCATTAAACCATTCATGTCTTGACTCAGAAATTGTTTAAAAAGCTCACAGTGTTGTCTTCCATTATGCCTTACTAGTGTAAACAAGAAACAAAAAGTTGCAATTGCAGGATCTAAAGGAACACACCGGCAACAATGCTAGCTAGGAGAATAGCTTAAGAGCCTAGATCCTGAGGTGAGTACCTTTTACCTTTCCTTCCAAGAACGGCGCCTAAAAGTGCTTTGATCCCTCGTCAACTACGCGCCAGCAGCCTCCAAGAGCAGAGGTTTGTAGAACAGCAGCAAGTTTTCTCTTGTGGACTACCCAAGGTTTATCGAACTCAGGAGGAAGAGGTCAAAGATATCCCTTCTCAACCCGCAACCACAAAGCAAGAAGTCTCTTCTTAGTCCCCAACACACCTAATAGGTGCACTGGCTTCGGCGAAGAGATAGTGAAATACAGTGTGGTATGAATAAGCAGAGCAAGAGCAACTGCCAGAAAACAGCTTTCATGTAGTTGATGGGTGGTAGTATTGCAAGAAGAGTAACGCAAGAAATGAAGAACAAGCAGAGTAACTACAAGATGAACAAGGCCTAGGATTACACTTTCACTAGTGGACACTCTCAACATTGATCACATAATGGAATAGATAAATGCATACTCTATACTTTTGTTGGATGATGAACACATTGCGTAGATTACACGAACCCTCACGGAGTTAACAAGCTCCACAACAATGTTCATATTTAAGTAACCTATAGAGTGTAAGATAGATCAATAGAACCAGATAGATCACATCAATACCATCAAAGTAATTAACTTCTTAATCTACAAGAGATCATGATCATAGCCTACTACAAGAACCACACTACGCACACACTAGTTACACACGTGCAGGAGGAACAGAACTACTTTAATAACATCACTAGAGTAGCACATAGATAAAATTCAGATACAAACTCATGGCAATCTAATCATGTAAAGCAGTCACAAAGACTTCTACTGTATTGGAGGTACATGGGAGAGAGATGGACCACATAGCTACAGCCCTCAGCCCCGGGGGTGGATTACTCCCTCCCCATCATGGAGCAGATGGCGGTGAAGACGGCGGTGAAGACGGCGTGAGCAGGCTCCGGCAATTCCCCGTCCCAGGTGCCGAACAGAGTTCTGTCTCCACTGAGCGCTATTGAGTGCGGCGCCCGGGAGGCCTTTCTGGAGTTTCACAATCGACACTGCTTTAGGTCAGTGGCTTTTTATAGGCGAAGAGGCCAAGTCGGAAGGCCGAGGGGGCCACACCCCAGGCCGGCGGCCCAGGCCCGGCCCGGCGCCGCCATGTGGGTGTGGTGGTCTTCTGGCTCCCTCCGACTCTTCTCTTCGGTGTTCCTGACGCTTCCGGAAAAATAGGAGGTTTGGTCGATCTGTGGCCCCAATTCCGAGAATATTGCCCGAATGCCTTCTGAACCAAAACAAGAAATGGGTGTGAACTGAAATGTGGTATCTGTTAATAGGTTAGTTCCGGAAATGCATGAAATCATTATGAGAACAAAACATGTTGGTATTGTCATAAAACAAGTATGGAACATCGGAAATTATAGACACGTTGGACGTATCAATCAGCCTAGACGCTTCCTCTTCCTTCACCTTTCTCTGCTTCACCCTCGCCTGTCTTCTTTCTCAAAGAGCCGACCTTCACAGTCGTCACAAGTGCTATTTTGTTTGCACCCCTTCCAACTCATAGTAAGAGTGACCTCTTTTGCAAATTAACCTTGTCCGTCTCCTGTAAGTAAATTGGGAGGCGAAGGCCTGGAAGAAGATATAACGCTCGGATCCTTAAGGAAAGGGGAAAATAGATGTTTGACGAGGAATCATTAATCAAGGCACATTTAGGAAAGTTTGCGTTACGATCGAGAAAGACTTACAGTTTTTCCTGAAGGAGTAGTTGTGGCGGCGACAGTCGAGGGAATATCCTTCCCCTTAGAAAGGGAGGAGGCAGTCGATACTTGGGCAGCGGGGGTTGCAGTAGGAGCCGAAGCTTCGGAAGCTGCGACGTCCGGCAGAGCGGCGTCAGATTTGGCCTTCTTAGGCGGGGGCTCGATGAGACCTTCGTCACTGCGAAAGAGAATGGTTGGCAAGAATTATGAAAGAAATGCGAATGATGAAAGCAAAATACGAACTCTAGGAAAAAGGCACTCTTATAGGTCGAGGAGATCGTCTTCACCTGAAGTCGCCGTTCATCTCTTCGCAAAGTGTAGGCTCCCGGCCTCCCTCCACGCTCCCATTACGAAGGCACTGCGATCAGCGTCGTCACGCACCGATCCCGCTCAGTCACAAGTATCAATGGGTGAGATAACCGTTATCACCAGATTTGACTCAATGGTGGTGGCCGCGATCAAGATGGGTTTTGAAGATTATATAATGAAGAAATACGTCCTTTATATGCTAAGTTTGGGCTAGTTTGCCTCTTGTATCTGTAATATAGTATTCTGACCTAGATTAGAAGATACTTGGACCCACACAATTGTTAGGTGCACACTAAATTAGAAAGTCCCCCGGACTATAAATATGGATCTAGGATGGAAAAAACAACAACCAACATTCAACCAACAAATCAATCCCGGCGCATCGCCAACTCCTTCATCTCGAGGCTTTCTACCCGGAAAGCATCATGTTGCCTAGATCGCACCTACAATCAAAAAGCATTGCTTGGCAAAGTTCATGCGTTGCTCGTAGATCAAGCCTTTTTTGATACAGCAACGAAGCATTTTAGATATGTTAGGTTAGCATTGTTCTTCGGGATCATATGCTATCGAGTGCAACTTAATGAGCTTTTTCCTCACACCTATCTGAAAGTGAAGTGTCCGCTAAGCTGTTAATTAGTAGATCCGATCCGTTACGGTTGTGACCTTGTTCCTCAAGGATTAGTTTAATATCCAATAGTTAGGCCTTAAGGTGCGCTGGAGGATCCAGCTGTGCACGAGGGTGTCGTCTCTGCCAGTCCCATGTGATGTTCCCGGGATCAACCTCTATGGTTGGTTTTTGTGTCCATCTAGGACCTGCCATTTATCACCCCAGATGGGCTTCGCAGGTCTAACAACTTATAGATGATCCGATTATGTGAAAACCTCAGACTGCTGAGATCGTTTAGCTTTATCTTGATCAAGGTACCACCATATATTCGTGCACCTCGTACTAATCATGTGGACTCGGCCCTTGAGCCGATTCACAGATAACCTGAGCCGATCGAGGCTCGTGGATGCACGTTTCACGTGTATGCCATGCAGAAACTAAGCAGGTGGTTCATCACCTTCCACTGTGAATGTGGTACGCCCGCATCAGCACGTACGAATGCAGGCTTATGGCCGGCGCTCGGAGTGGGCACCAGGGCCAGCCGCAGCCCTGCGTTGTTCCCTGCCTAGTGTTGACTGCCGCTGCCCGCCGGTGGGTTTTGACCGTTAACAGGATCGCGAAGACAGCTTCGTAACTATCGATCATCATGTTCGGTTTTGAGCTTCATGTATTCTAAAGATGAAAATCAATAGGGTTGAGGAAACTTTCCCTCGGAAGTGTCGTTGTAAATCATGCAAGTTTTCAGAAATTATGGGAATCTGTCGAAGAAAAGAGTAAATAAGAACAATAGTAGTTGTGTCAACAAAGTGGAACAGGGTAATAAGAATATGAGAAGAAAAATTTACCTCTGTCAGCGGATGATCGGCATCATGAGGAGAATAAGAAGATATCTACGGGATCGAGTCTTCCTGGCTAAAGAGAGTGAGGTGAAGAACTTCATCAAGCAGCTCCTTTTCCGATAGTTCAGCGATGTTTACCGCAGCCACCTCTGTACCAATCATGGTTTGGCCGTCGGTTTCTTTGATCCGAAGAAGTTTGGCAAATAATTCATCGGCTGTTGTCTTTTCGTCGGGAGAAAGAATGTTCTTCCAAGAATGCTTAGCTTGGCTTCAAGGACGTCAACAAAGCGAGGGAGCTGGCATTCCTCAGTTGTTGGGGAATCCTTAACATAAAACCATTTCAGTCTCCATCCTTGCACGGATTCTCTCATTGGGAAATTGAAATAGTTGACTTCTGAATGGACAACAAACCCCACTCCCCCAATGACAAAGGGTCCATTGCTACTACTATATCTCTTTACGAAGAAAATTTTCTTCCACAACCCAAAGTGAGGCTCGATGCCCAAGAACGCCTCGCAAAGGGTGATGAACACAACAACGTGGAGGATTGAGTTAGGGGTGAGTTGCCATAGTTGGATTTCGTAAGTCCGCAGAAGACGATGGAGGAACTCGTGAGCAGGAAGTGAGAGACCCTGATACAAGAACGACAGGAACATCACGATAAAACCAGCAGGAGGATTGGGCCGAGAGATCGCACCTGGGAGAATCACATTCCCCTCATCGGAGGAGATTAGCCCAAGGCTTCGGGCCCTGTTCTCATCACGCTTTGTGATGGAGGACGCTAGCCAGTCTCCAGGTTTGGCTGCGGCTACCGAGCTTGGCGGCGCTGACGACGCCGGAGCTGGGGGAGGAGCATCTGGCGCGCTTCTCTTTGGAAGATTCGAGGAGGCCTTGGCGGCGGCGCCACCGCTCGTGGAGCTGGCGGCGGCAGCGAGGTTCTTCTTCTTCACCATCGCAAGATCTAGAGAAGATCTAAAAACGGTGGCGGCGGCACAGCGGTTATGAAAGAGAAAGGTAGAAGAAGAACAGGAGGATGCTACGATGAATATGAGAGAATGCTAAGGATTTTTTCTTGAGAGATTTTAAGAAGAGGAAAACTTGAGGATTGCGTGGGCACGTGTCGTTGCTGTCAGTTCATTAAGAGGACCCTTTCTCCTTCGTTGATCGCGGAAATCGAGGATGCACCTTGGTAATTGTACGAGGAAGGCGGATATTAGTTAAAAACAGAGCCAGGCAGAGGTAGGATGGGCCCAACGGGTCGTGTCCTGGATCAAAGTAACGATAACGTCATCAGCGACGTCATGAGGAACGCTCGAAGAATTTGAAGAAATGTAAAAGATATCGGATGGCGAACTTGAGTCTATGTACGGATCGCGAGCATCCGCACCTAGACTCGGGGTTACTCCCATCGGACAGCGCTGGACGCCGCACCCGATAAAATGACACTCGAAGATATTTCTGTGAAGAAACATTTGAAGAAAAGGATGGAATGCAGCAGCTCGAGTCTGCACCCGGTTACAAGCGCCCGTGTCCAGACTGGGGACGGGATGCTCGGACGCGCACCCGAGGAACTTTTGCACCAGATCATGCCTGGGACTTGATTCCGTGTAGGGTGACGTTGTTTTCCCATCGGCAGCTAACCAACAAAAGTTGGGCACGTTACTCATTATCCCTTACGCGCGGAAAACTTATCGAAGAATACAAGCCTTAGTGCAAAAATATCGGATGACCCACGAAGACTTACAGAAAAACTTCGGCAGAGTGAAACACTCGAGTGGTACAACTTGAGTCTACGCACGGATTGCAAGCATCTGTACCTAGACTATTATGTTCATTCCCATCGGGAGCGCCGGATCGTTAACCCGATAGAAGAAGATGATGCTGATACAAGATGGACAAAAACAATCAAGGAGAAGAACATTAGGTGGAGGCATGCTTTAGTCTCTACCCTAACTATTTTCGGCTAGACACTGCCAATGACGGCATTACCCTTCGGGGTAACCGACATTGCCCTATCCTATACGATCTAACTGGAGGCCCATGAAGATACTCGATGGCAAGGCGGGCCGCTTGGATGGCGTAGCGGAAGATTCCTTGGCGGGCAAGACAAGGAAGGAGCCGAACAAGGAAAGTTTAGAGATAAGACTGTTGTAAACCTAGTCGTACTCGGTTAGATCTCTTGAGACCTGGCCTCCTATATAAAGGCCAGGAGAGGGGCTACCGAGGGACACAAACAATCTTAGCAATCTTAGCCACCAGAAGTCTAGAGCTAGGTCGCCGCAGCACTTAGCCTCTCGACGAGATCTCAGCCGAACCTTTCTGCACCCCATTGTAACCCAATATTCTCATAATCAAGATCAGACAGTCAGGACGTGTTTTACATCATCGAGGGCCCCGAACCCGGGTAAATTGCTCTCCCGCTTGTCCGTGAACCGATGTCTCGTGTCGGCCTTACATGATTCCATCAACCTTAAGCCCTAACGGAGGGCATTGCCGAGAAGTACCCTCGACAACATCCCTTTTTCGATATCAGGCACAAACACAGCATTATCATAAGATTTATCAAAATAGCATGGATTATCATAGATAAAAGAGAATAATTATTCTCACAAGTTTTACTCATAGGGAATATTTCAAGAGAATCCATTGGGTGAACATAACATTCATCCTCCTTTGTTAAGCATGGGAGACAATCAAATAGTGTAAGAGATAAAGAGTTACTCTCATTAGAAGGTTGGCATGGCATAATCCATTCTTCCTCCTTTTGTTCATCACTCTCCTCATCTTTTCATCCAATGAGCTTTCGTGTTCATCAATTTCTTCTTTCACAGTGTCGCTGCAAATTGTGAGTGCATTGTTGTGCATGAATGAGTCTCTTTATAATCAATGATATAAGGATTATTGTTGTAATGTTCTATGAAAATCTAGGATAGAAGAGACATAATCTTTAAGATCATTACAAGCAACACAGTTTCATAATTTTTAGCCATGAAGGATTCTATTTCAGAAGCCCCATAAATAAAAAAATTGTTCTACTTTCAAACCCAAGATGAATATAGTTATTCCAAAGATAATTCACATTAAAACCTCTTCACTAAAGCCACATTGGGCCGGAATTTAACATGTTTAGTATCCTCTGCTGAGCAACAGTGTTTAAGTAAGATTTTAGCAATTGTATTCAATTTTTCTAACACTGCACTCATGACTTTATCCTTTCTTGATTCTTTATAAGTCATATATAATTCTATAAGCTCCATACATGTTAGGTTCTTCCATAACAACAGTTTTTAATTTTTATTTTTCAATTTTTTATGGATTTTTGATATAAGAAAATAAAACAAGACAAAAACAAACTAGACAAAAGTAAACTAAGCAAAATAATACTAGACAAGTAATAAACTAAGCACAAATAAACTAGACAAAAGTAAACTAAGCAAAACAAAATAAAATAAAAATAGAGAGAGAGAGGTAGAGTGTACCCGTGTGAACTTATGAGTAGAGCTACTATGCTCCCGCAACGGCGCTAGAAAATAGTCTTGATAACCCACAAGTATAGGGGACCGCAACATTTTCGAGGAAAGTAAAACTCAAATTTATTGATTCGACACAAGGGGAGGCCAAAGAATACTTATAAGCCTTAATAACGGAGTTGTAAATTCAGCTGCACTGGAAAAGCACTAGTAACAAAAGGGAGGAAAGCAGCAAGACATGAGAGCAATAGCAATAAAGAATACGCCCGCAAAGAGGCAAAGAATACTGCAGGCAATGGCACCCGTAAAAATAGTTGATACTACTTCTAATGGCATATAGACCGAGTGAGTATTTGATGATGACAAATGGACCGGGGTTCCCACCTATCTACACTAGTGGTAACTCTCCAATAACAAGTGTTGGGTAAACAAATTACGCTTGGAAATTACAGGGATTGAAATAGCATTAACATAACATCCAATCTATTAATTATACGTAGGCATGTTTTCCATATATAGTCATACGTGTCGTAATGAGAAACTTGCATAATATCTTTTGTCCTACCAACCCGTTGCAGCGGCCTCAAGGGAATCTACCGGTAATTAAGGTACTCCTTTTTAATAGAGCACCTATACAGCATTAACATCAGAAACATGTATCCTTATATCTTAAGCCTTCCTCCGCTTATCCCAATGGCTGTCACCTGGGGCCTCGGGCTCCGACATAGACATGTGCAAACAACTTGTAGATACACCTAAGCAATAATTATAGAGCTCAAATTTAAGATCATGCCACTCAGGCACTAGTGACAAGCATTAAACACAACAAGGTTGCAGTGAAAAAATAACTTCACAAACTTATAGATAGACTGATCCCCCTGAACACCATCGGATCCCAACAAACACAACACCGATTACACCGATGGATCTCAATCATGTAAGGCAGCTCAAGAGATCATTGTATTGAAGTACATGGGAGAGAGATAAACCACATACTACAGACGTGAACCCGTAGTCCATGGGGGCACTCACGGAGCATGATGCAGGCGGTGGCGATGATGGAGAAGGCTCCCTGAGGCACCGCCGTCTCCGGCGGCGCAGTCGAACGCAGATCTCATTCCCGAAACTTGTCTTCGATGGCGGTGGCTACGGAACTCTTCGTGGAATATGTCTGATGGATAGGGTTTTCGCGATGGGAGAATATATAGGCGGAAGGGCGACCTCGGAGGGAGCCGTGCGGCCCCCCATAGCCGGCGCGCCTGGGGGGGCCCGGTCGCGGGCCGCCCGTGGTGGGCCCCCGGCTGGCCGCCTCCTACTCTCCTTCGATGTTCCGAGCCGCGTGGAAAATAAGACCGGCTTGTTGCCCACCCCGAGAATATTCTTGGTGGTAGGATTTCTGAAACCAAACAACAGCAGAAAAGAACTGGCGCTCGGCATCTTGTTAATAGGTTAGTCCCGGAAAATGCATAAAACGTTAATGAAGTGCGAGCAAAACATGTAGATATTGTCATAAAACTAGCATGGAACATCGTAAATTATAGATACGTTGGAGACGTATCAATGTCGCATAAGCAGATCTGAACAGGAGATGGAGTCCGGTTTTATTTTAGGTCTCGATGAGATCCAGATATCATGGTGACAACCGAATGGTCCTAGAGAATAAGATCACATAAGGGAAGCCTTGGCCGGGCCTGGGAAAACTGGGTGTTTTGACCGGAGCTTCTAGAAGGTTCTAGAGGGCCACCAGTGGGCCCACCACCCCGGGAGAGGCCCCATAGGCGCCACATGGCATGGTGGGTCCTACCCACTATGACATGTGGGCCTAGGCCGGCCCCCTTGGAGATAAGATCTATCTCTAGTTTGAATGGTTTTTAAATCTAGAGAGAAGATCTATCTCTAAAATAAAGGGTTTTAACGAAGAGATAAAGGGAAGACTTGGGGGGCGAGTTTCCCCCCTTCTTCTGGGCCACCCTGATAGGTGGGGCCCAGGGGAACCCTAGGCCCACCCCCTCCCCTATATAAAGAGGGAAGGGGGCGGCCACACCACCATCTAGAAAACCCTAGCCGCCTCTCTTCCCTCCTCCATAAGTGTCGCGAGCTTAGGCGGGCCTCCGCAGCAATTCTTCCACCACCACCACCACGCCGTCATGCTGCGTATTCCGTGGAGATCTACTACACTCCGCCGCCACTGGAATGGCAGGCGCTTCATCGACACTACACGCGCGACCGAGGCACGGAAGTGCGACCGGATTTCCAAAGATCGGGGATGATCGTCGAGACCAACAACGAGATCTAATCTCGTAGGCTTTGGAAATCTTCGAGAGTTAGTCTCATATCAATCTCGCTGCTCCGATCTTGTAGATTAGATCTTGGGTGTTCCATAGATTGGATCTTGGATTTATTCGTCTTGCGGCAGGAAATTTTTTGTTTTCTATGCTACGAACCCCATCATTCCTACCTTTTGTACCACTCCAGTAAGATGCAATACTCTCCTATTCTGCAAGGCAGGTTGATTTTTATCTTAATGTGTTCTAAGTGACTTATTTATGCAGAGATGTTTTCCTGCAGAACATCTTTTGAAAAACATACCTATAGGAGTCTGACTGTTAAACGTCGCAGTCCATGAGAGTTGCGTGCTCTCTAATAAACTCATGAAAGGTCAAGGAGTATGACACATAAGCTCCATACGCGGGGAAATCCCACGGTAGCCTAGTATCGATCAAGGCTTTGTGTGAAACTAGATTCGCAGAAAACTTGCAGTTCAATGCGTAGTGCACTATCCAAGTTGCTTACTAGTGTAACATAGAGGTCTAGGTGGAAGTTCAACTTAGCAGTCTCCACTGTAGCATCGGTATACAAAGGAAAATTTCATGTTCCTGTGGAATCTGGTGGGGGATTGTTGGAATTTTGGCCCATTTTGGACCAGTCCATTTAATATTCTAGAAATTCCTAATAAATCCTAGAGGCCCATTTGGCCCATTCATGCATGGCAAGGGGTGGGACAAAAGTATAGTCCCACATTGCTAGTTGAAGGAGAGTTGGAGCAGCATATATGGGGAGCTCTTCACACCACTTGTAAGAGAGAAATAATAGGGGGAAATAGGAGCTGACCACACGCGCTCGTCCTCCGACGATGCCGCTCGCTCACACACCTCCCTGACCCTCCGTTTCGTCTCCTCGCGTGGCCTGTTGGGCTCCTCCCTCTATGCCTATAAAAGAGAGGTCACTCCTCTCGAGAGAGAGATAGATACAACCACCACTACCTATGCGCCTACCTCCCGGTTCCAGAGCTTTGCGCTGCTGCTCAAGTCTTTCCCATCCCGGCCTGCGGCGTGCAGCGCCGATCGGGACAGTAGGCCTCCGGAATTGAGCTGCTTCGAGTCATATACGGGAGAATGGCAATAAGGTTTTTGGGAGCGCTTTCGCATGGCTACTGGCTTCATCACAGACGCCGATGACACCTTCCCCCATGACGACTTCTTCACGAACGTCAACGGCCTCTTCGAGGACATAGGGGACATCACCAACAACGGCCACGCTATTGCTTCTGCTTCTGTCCAGTATGTACTCATATCTCCTATGTTTAGGTTCATGTTTCAGATCATGGTTCGGTTCCTTGTTCTAGCATTTGGAGTAGATATGTGTTGGAGATATGCCCAAGAGGCAATAATAAAGTGGTTATTATATATCTTTGTGTTTATGATAAATGTTTATATACCATGCTGTAAACTGTATTAATCCGAAACATTGATACATGTGTGTTATGTAAATAACAAGAAGTCCCTAGTGTTTCTTGTATAACTAGCTTGTTGGATTAATAGATGATCATAGTTTCATGATCATGAATATTAGATGTTGTTACATGTTATGTCATTATGAATGATGTAATGACACACCCAATTAAGCGTAGCATAAGATCACGTCATTAAGTTCATTTGCTATAAGCTTTCGATACATAGTTACCTAGTCCTTTCGACCATGAGATCATGTAACCACTTATGCGGGAAGGGTACTTTGATTACATCAGACGCCACTGCGTAAATGGGTGGTTATAAAGGTGGATTAGGTATTCGGAAAGTATGAGTTGAGGCATATGGATCAACAAAGGGGATTTGTCCATCCCGATGACGGATAGATATACTCGGGCCCCCTCCTGGTGGAATGTCGTCTAAATAGCTTGCAAGCATATGAATGGTTCATAAGAGATCACATACCACGGCACGAGTAAAGAGTACTTGTCGGTAACGAGGTTGAACAAGGTATAGAGATACCGATGATCAAACCTCAGACAAGTAAACTATGCAAGACAAAGGGAATCGGTATCGATGTAAATGGTTCATTCGATCACTAAGTCATCGTTGAATATGTGGGAGTCATTATGGATCTCCAGATCCCGCTTATTGGTTATTGGTCGGAGAGAAGTCTCAACCATGTCCGCATAGTTCGGGGTAACCGTAGGGTGACACACTTAAGGTTTGGTGTCGTTCAAGTAGATACGTGAACATGGAATGGAGTTCGAAGTTCTCACTGGAGTTCCTGGATGGGATCCGGTGACATCACGAGAGCTCCGAATGGTCCGGAGAACAAGATTCAGGAAGTCATTTTATAAGTTTGAAAATGATCTTATGCATTATGGAAGGGTCTGGAAGGTTCTAGAAAAGTCCTAAAGAAACTACCAAGGAAGAGTCCCGGAGGGACTCCACTAGCATGGTCGGCCAAACCCTAAGGAGGTTGACTCCACCTAAGGTGGCCGGCCCCCCAAGAAAGGTGGGAGTCCCACCTTGAGTAGGACCTCCCATCTTGAGTAGGTTTCCACCTATGACAAGTTTTGGTTTGGGGTCTTATTCGAAGACTGGACTACAACTCGGGGGCCTGCACCTATATAATGAGGAGCAAGGGAAGGGGGCCGGCAAAGCCACCCTTGGCCGCAGCCCCAAGTGGCCGGCGCCAAACCCTATCCCCTCCCCAAACCCTAGCGCCCCTCCTCCACATAATACTCCCGCGGCGCATAGGCGAAGCCCTGTCGGAGTTCTCCACTACCACCGCCACCACGCCGTCGTGCTGCCGGATTCCGAGGAGGATCTACTACTTCTCGCTGCCCGCTGAACGGGGAGGACGTCGCCTTCATCAACACCGTACGTGTGACCGAGCACGAGGTGCTGCCCGATTGTGGCACCGTCAATATCTTCTAGCTCTTGAAAGCGGCAAGTGATCATCTTTTCCAACAACGAGACTAATCTCGTAGGGCTTTGGAAATCTTCAAGGGTTAGTCTCGATCCCCTCGTTGCTACCGTCTTCTAGATTAGATCTTGGCTTGTGTTTCGTTGTTGCGGTAGGAAATTTTTTGTTTTCTATGCTACGAATCCCATCAATATGCTCTCCTCAAATTCACTACTGCGTATGTATTATTTGCATATTGCCTAAAAGTTCATATGACTAGTTTGATCCATGTAATAGTAGGCATGTTTTATCTACTATTTTCATGGATTAATTTTTGCGGTAAATTGCTTATATGTCCATCACAAACTAAGATAAACTCTAACATAATTTTTAAATAGCCTAAATTTTAGGGACAAGGTATATCTGAACTCGGGTGTAGATGCTTCTGGTTGAATAAAAAAATCAATAAAAATAGCGAACAAAATTTAAAAAAATCTATTTTTTTTTATAATGAACATGAACAAGTGTTCAAACCGCATATCAGAAATCTCCGAAAAACGACATATGTAGTGGAATGTGCAAAAAAAAAAAACCGGAGTAATGTAAGCAACAAATCTAGATGTTCCAAACAACACTACATTTTGTATTTTTTTCACAGACCGTTACATATGTCTGATTTTGGTGTCTGATTTTGGTGTGCGGTTAGATCACTTGTTCATGTTCATTGTACAAAAATTTCAGATTTTTTTGAATTTTTTTGATATTTTTTCGTTTCTTATTTAATCAGGAGCATATACACCCGGGTTTAGAACTGACTTTTCGAAGTTTTAGAGAATCTGTAATTGCGTCTTCAAAAGCGTCTCCCAAAGTGATTTGGGGCGTCCGACGTTTGACCGTTTCCGGACACGCACCCCAAATCCCTTTTCCATCTAGTGTGGCCCAATACAGTGTATGGCGCTCCGAGCCCATCTCCGCTATATAGAGGACGCTGTGTTGCCCGAGACACAACCAAAAGACGCGTCACGAGTGGCGGTCCAGCCTCGTCATCCACACAAAACAATTTTATTTCTCCCGCCACTTTCCTCCCTCCCGTCGCTTCTTTCATTTCTCATTCGCGCCACTTGATTCCTTTCCCCCTCCCGCCGCCCATCTCTCCCAGACCGTCGCCACCAGTCGTAGACATGCCACCAAAAACCCCAAGAATAAGAAACTGGATGGCAAGGTGCCAACAAGTCACCGAGCAAGGCACTCTCGAAGAAGAGGTCGAAGGCGCCCTTTACGAAGCCGTGGAAGGCGCCGCTGTTATCACCAGATTTTGGCCAAATCAGGAGGTGGGCCGTAAGGGAGATGGACTTGGAAGATTACACGTGGAAGATCTCTGAAACGGCCTTACACGAAGAGTTTGGGCTAGACTGTCCGTATCCGTATTATAGTAGATCGCATCTTAGATTAAAAGTTAGAGTTTGTCTCGTGCACGGCGGGGATTATTCCCACGTTAGAAAGCTCCCGGACTATAAATATGTATCTTGGGTTTATGAATAACAACAAACCAACGTTCAACCACAATCAATCCCGGCGCATCGCCAACTCCTTCGTCTTGAGGGTTTTTACCGGTACATGCTGCTTAGATCGCATCTAGCGATCTAGCCAGTATACGTTTATTCATTGTTCAAACTGTCGATCGAAGCCTTTTTTGATGGCGAGCAACGTAGTTATCTTAGATGTGTTAGGGTTAGCATTGTTCTTCGTATCATATGCTATCGTAGTGCAACTCTTGCATATCTAGCCGCCCCCACACCTATGTGGGGGCGGCACCCCGCTTGATCTTAATTTAGTAGATCCGATCCGTTACGGTTGCTCCTTGTTTCTACAAGGATTAGTTTAATATCTGCAATAGTTAGGCTCTTACAAAGGTTGGAGGATCCAGCGGCACGTAGGGTGTCGCTCGTCCTAGACAGGATGTTCCGGGGATCAACCTCGTGTTGGTTTTTAGGCCCTATCTAGGATCGGCTGACGATCACCGTGCGTGGCCGCGAGGCCCAATCGTGAGTAGGATAGATCCGATTATGCGGTGAAAACCTAAATCGTCGGAGATCGTTTTAGCTTTATCTTGATCAAGCAGGACCCACCATATATTCGTGCACCGCTCTTAATCATGGGTGGATCGGCTCCTTGAGCCGATTCACAGAATAACCCCGAGAGCCGATCGAGGCTCAGATGCATGTTTACGTGTATGCCATGCAGGAAACTAAGCGAGGCATCTCCATCACCTTTCCCGACCAGGTATAGGTCAGGGTGGCACCCTGCATCAAGATCGGACGTGTGTACCGTGAGGCTTTGCGGCCGTCGCTTCGAGGACCAGGGCCACTGTTGGGCCCCAAGTTGTTCCCGGCTCACGGTGTTGCCCGTCGCTGCCCGCCGGTGGGTTTTGACCGCAACACATTCTGGCACGCCCGGGGCGAAGCTTCTTCATCAACCACCTCGCCATCTACATCTGAGATGGTGGACGGCACGCCGGGCCACGCACGATCCACCCACGAGCTCAAGAAGCAAGCATGACGAGGTCAAAGCTATCCCCTGCCGATCTCATCGGCCCTTTTCACAGAACCCGTTCACATGGCATCCGGTGGAAGGGGTTCTCACCCCGGAAGGCGCGCTGATGGAGTAGACTCATCCGTCCTGCCGAAGAACGCATCACAGGTCCCCGCGCTCGGAGATTAGCTCGCATGGTGACTCACTCACAAAATCGCCATTCTCGAGAGCCTCGGTGAATACTTTGAGCATGTTGCTTTTCGGATGATCCAGGAGGTCATGAAGCATCAGCACTTTCTATTAGACCAGCTCGACCTACCAAGGAGAAGTGCTACCTCAGCCTGGCCCACCGTCGTCATTCGTACTGGCGCACCCGGCGCCGAATCCACCGTCATGCGCCGCTGACACGGTTGAAGACACTTACCCTGGGAGGTGCCAACCAGGATACTCGTTCAACATCAACATGGTAGAACCGGGGCACCGCCTTGATGAGGGTGGAGACGAGGGCAGCTGCTCTCATAGCAAAGATAAGGAAGAAGCTGCTCCACGCGATCGGCCCCGACACCGCCAAAAGATCCCCGCATGATCAAGATGTGGAAGCCGATTCCAGCGATCGGCCCGCATTATCCATACCACCTGCTCTCCCAGCATGTGGCGTCGACCCCACAGGTGACGGAAAGCCAGGGTATGGGTTTACATCGGCTGATGAGCTAGAAGAAGTCGACACATTGGTCCCCGGGGATAAGCCGCGAATTCCACTTTTTATCAGCAAGAAGTTAGATCCATAGCTCAGGGGACAGATGATGAAGAATACCCAGATTGCTTTGTATGGGATTACACGGAGATGCCCAAGTTGACAGAGCATCATTGAACACCGCTCCTCTAAGAAAGGATTTCCGGCTCATTCAACAACGAGCACGCAAACATGAGGGCCGAAATTCTCGGAAGAAGTCAAGAAAGAGATCAAGAAGTTGAATACCGGGTTCATCAGGCCATGGCAGTATGCTGAGTGGATTCTTCCAAGATTGCTCAGAGGAGAAGAAGGACGGCCGATGGCGTGTGGCTGGCCGGCCCGAGATCTACACAGAGCCACTCCAAAGGACGAATATCCGATGCCGGTGGCAGAAACGTTGAATGCAGCCGCTGGCCACAAGGTGTTGAGCTTCATGTGGATGGCAACGCCGGCTATAACCAAAATCTTCATGGCTCCGGAAGATATACACAAGACCGCATTTAGAGTACCCAGGATCAGTGGGTTTGTTTGAATATGTGGTCATGACCTTTGGGTTGAAGAATGCTGGTGCAACGGACCAACGAGCCATGAATTATATATTTCATGAGCTGATCGGTAAGTTGGTGGAGATCTATATCGATGATGTGGTAGTCAAATCTGTCTCCATGGGGGGACACTTGGATGATTTACGGCGCGTCCAGACCGAACTCGGGAAATTCGGATCGAGAATGAATCCGAAGAAGTGTGCCTTTGGCGTGACGGCTGGCCGTCTTAGGTTTTCCGGTTCTCAGAATCCGGAGAATTGAGATCGGGCCTGAAAGTCGTGGAGGCGGTGCGCATCATGCAGCCGCCAACCACGAAGAAGGAGCTCCAGTGTCTCATCGGCAAGATCAATTTTGTCCGACGATTCATCTCTAATCTCTCAGGACGAGAGCCGTTCATGGCGCTGGTGAAGACTAAATCTGATGACGAGTTTCACTAAGGGTAACAAAGAATAAAGGTTGATGAGATTAAGCGGTATCTCGATTTACGCGCTCAGCAGTTCCGCCCCAACAAGACATGCCGTTCTACATCTACTTGTCGTAAGAGGCTGAAACATCCATCGCCCGGTAGTGGTGCAACTCTCTACGGTGCGTTGAAAAGGTCAAGCCCTCGCCAGAAGGACGTCGGACGCGGAGACAAGATATCCCGAGGTCGAGAAACTTTGCCTCGCTTGTTCTACCTGCACCAAGCTTCATCACATCCTTTTGACGGCAGAGATCATCGCTATATGCAAGTCGATGTTGTCACATGTTCTCGGCCCCTGCTTGAAAAGGCCGACTTGGTAAGTGGATGTTTGCGCTATCAGAGTTCGATCTCCGGTGATCAGCCTGCGAAAGCAGTCATGGGACAAGCGTTGGCCGATCTTATCGCTGAACGGATCAGTACCAATATAGCAGCACTATCTATACGTGCATGGGCTATGTTCTTCGATGGATCGCTTCTAGACGATGGTTGTGGCATCGCATTTCGCTTGTCGGCCTCAAGCGTAATACCTCTCCATCGGGACATTCACTCCCTTGCACCACAACAACGTAGCAGAACAGCAGGCAATACGGCGGGGATGAGTTGGGCATCGAAGCCTTATGCTGCATGTGTAGAGCTTTTTGGAGACTCCAAGTTGGTGATTAACCAGCTCACGGATGAATATAAGTGCAAGAGTGAATCGCTTTTCCCATATTGGATGGAATGCCGTGAGCTAATGACACAGTTTTGATTGGGTCCCAAGATCCCAAAATACCGAGGCCAACAATCTCGCACAAATGGCGTCAGGCTATATAGATATATCTGACGGGTCGGAGGTTCAGGTACAATTCCTGGAATAGGATGATTGGAGAGCCGAAATCTTCAATTATTTAAAAGATTCGGCTCGGGGCACCTAAACGGATAAGGTACAAAGCCATGAAGTATGTCCTCATAGGAGACGATATGTTCTACAAGACGTTGGAAGGTTACTACTCATGCTCGGGCCAACTAGTCTAATCGGCCCACATGAGGTGCATGAAGGCTACTGTGGAACTCATCCCTCATAAGATGAAGTGGTTAATCAGGCTGATCAGGGTTTTATTGGCCCACCATGCTTGAAGATTGCTTCAATTATTACAAGGGGTGCCAAGCGTACGGATGTTCGGGAAGATTCAGATGGTACCAAGATCAGCGATGAACCCTATCATCAAGCCTTGGTCAAGCTTGGGGTGGGCATGGATGATCGCAAAATCCATCCGGCGTTAGCAAAAAACATGAATGGATTTTGGTTATCACAGATTACTTCACCAAGTGGGTGGAAGTCATCCCTATGAAAAAGGTAAAATCAGAAGATGTGATCAAATTTGTGAAAGAACACGTCATTCATAGGTTCGGGATTTAAACTATCACACCGATGGAGGTTCGGTCTTTGTTTCTAAAGAGTTCAGGAAGTTCTGCGATGACATGGGGATTAAACTGATCCGATCATCTCCATACTATGCTCAAGCTAATGGGCTGAAGCGTCCAATCAGAGTCTAATCAAGCTGATCAAGAGAAAATTGACGAGAACCCTAGGGATTGGCATGAGAAGTTGTCGAAGCAGCATGGGCTACCGCATGTCGTGCCATGGAGCTATA
Source organism: Lolium multiflorum (assembly GCA_030979885.1). Taxonomy (NCBI): domain Eukaryota; kingdom Viridiplantae; phylum Streptophyta; class Magnoliopsida; order Poales; family Poaceae; genus Lolium; species Lolium multiflorum. The sequence continues at coordinate 266,848 of JAUUTY010000566.1, read as the reverse complement.
AAGACTTCGCCGTATCAGCTTGTCTATGGACGTAGCCGTATTGCCTTGGGAAATTACGGTTGGATCAAGACGTGTCACGTTCGAATGATCCACAAACCAAGAATATGCAGCCTTGATGAGTGACACTATTGAAGATGCAAGAGCTTAGGCTTTGGTCGTTGGAGAAGATTAAGGAGAACAAGGCTGTGCTTACAACAAAAAAGTTAGACCAAAGGAGTTTCAAGTTGGTGATCTAGTATGGGAAGGTGTTATTGGGAACCAGGGATAAGGCATATGGCAAATGGTCTCCTAATTGGCACGTCCGTATAAAGTTGTCCAGCCTTGAAGGGAAATGTACATGTTGGAAGAGTTAGACGGCGAGAAGTTCCCAGTAGCTGTCAATGGTCAACATCTCAAGAAGTATTTCCCGAGCATGTGGGGTGACAAGAAGATGTGAGGGCCGATGTAAATCGGCAAGTAAAAAAAATCATCACATGATGCAGCATCGACTTAAGAAAACGTATGGAGATAACAGATGCAAATACACGATGCATCGACTTCAGAATAACAAAGCCGGAGGAATAAGCTCAAATTAGCAAGTTAACGGAATCGGTTCAGACCAGAAATCGTGATGTGTGAGACGAATCTCCTAGTGGTTGCTGAGGAGTTTTATCTGATGGTTTGGACGAGAAGTAGGCCTATTGAGGCCTATTGGACTGCGTGTTTAGGCAACAGTTTGGCCTCAGATCACAGTGCGAGCCGATGTTCTGCTATCGGCTCTCTGTACGACAGCCCCATTCAACGATCGGCAAGGTTGACAAAGGAGCAAAATTAATTGAAGGATGTTTTCTTCATTAATAGGGGGATTTTTTACAAGGAAAGAGCCGATTGCTCAGGAAAGAAGAGGGCAAAAGCCAACTACTACTACTGGTCCCTAATCTAGGGGTCGTTGCTGCCCTCGTCGTCGCTGCCTCCGGCGCAGCTGCTGAAAGGCTCCTCATCGAGCCCGTAGCCTTCTACGGAGCTTCATCTTCCTCATCGTCGTCATCGCTCCACCAGGTGCGAGGCGCTGGTGGGTAACCTTCGAGGGAGTCATCATCGTCCTCCTCCGCTCCTCCTCGGAGGAGGTGAAATCGTCCCAGAGAAGCGGTCGTCCTCGCTCTCCGCCTCCTCTTCCCCGTCGACGAGGAATTGAAGGTCGCCTCTCCATCAGTCGAGATTTGTCATCTTCGGACTGATGGAGGAATCGTGTTCCTCCTTGTCCCACGTCGTTGGGGCGAAGTGTGCGCCGCCAACGAGCCCCACTCCGGTGTCGGCTCGCGGATGAGGAGGAGTCGAGAAGATCGACGAGGTGGAAGAGGAAGAAGAGGAAGACATGGCTGAGAGATTGGGGGTTTTTGGGTGCCGATGGCCGGAACAGAGCAAGGTGATGAAGTGGCAAACTGCTGTTCGAGCGGTTAAATAAAGGGGCTATAGTAGAAATTCAAGGCCACAGCAGTTTCGAGGGCGGTGCCCAAAGACAACGGTCAAATCACGCGGAATAGTTGAGAAGACAGGCATCATGATGAAGAATGCTGCGACGGTTCTGCTGCTGCCATGACATGACCCGACGAAGAAAACAGAGTGATTTTGGAATCATCAATTCCAAAACCAGGGGGCATGTGTTATCACCAGATTTTGGCCAAATAGCCGTAAGGAGATGGGCTTGGAAGATTACACGTGGAAGATCTCTGAAACGGCCTTACACGAAGAGTTTGGGCTAGATTGCCCGTGTATCCGTATTATAGTAGATCGCATCTTAGATTAAAAGTTAGAGTTTGTCTCGTGCACGGTGGGGATTATTCCCACGTTAGAAAGTCCCCCGGACTATAAATATGTATCTAGGGTTTATGGAATAAACAATAACCAACGTTCAACCACAAATCAATCCTCGGCGCATCGCCAACTCCTTCGTCTTGAGGGTTTCAAGTAGCATTATGCTGCCTAGATCGCATCTACGATCTAGGCAAGACAGCTTATAGTTGTTCATGCTGCTCGTGAAGCCTTTTTGATGGCGAGCAACGTAGTTATCTTAGATGTGTTAGGGTTAGCATTGTTCTTCGTATCATATGCTATCGTAGTGCAACCCTTATCTAGGCCTCACACCTATCTTAGGTGCGGGGGCGGCACCCCGCTTGATCTTTATTTAGTAGATCCGATCCGTTACGGTTGCTCCTTGTTCTACAAGGATTAGTTTAATATCCGCATAGTTAGGCCTTACAAAGGGTTGGAGGATCCAGCTGCACGTAGGGTGTCGTTCATTAGTCCTAGACAGGATGTTCCGGGGATCAACCTCGTGTTGGTTTTTAGGCCCTATCTAGGATCGGCTTACGATCATGCGTCGCGAGGCCCAATCGTGAGTAGGATGATCCAATTATGCGGTGAAAACCCCGATCGTCAGAGATCGTTTTAGCTTTATCTGATCGCAGGACCACCATATATTCGTGCACCTCGTACGAATCATGGGTGGATCGGAGCCGATTCACAGGATAACCCGAGAGCCGATCGAGGCTCGTATTTAATGTTTACATGTATGCCATGCAGGAACTAAGCGAGGCATCTCCATCACCTTTCACCGACAGGAAACAGTGGCACGCCTTGCATCAAGATCGGACGTGTGGTACCAGAGGCTTTGCGGGCCGTCGTCGAGGGACCAGGCCGCCCGCAGCCCTAAGTTGTTCCCGGCTCTACGGTGTTGCCCGTCGCTGCCCGCCGGTGGGTTTTGACCGCAACAGCCGCTGCCGAAGGTGAAACCAGAGGTGCGGACCTAGGAGGAATGGGAGGCAGACTGCGTGCGCCTCAATGCCGGGACTGTGGAGCAACGAGATCAACACATGACGAAGGTGGCGAAGAAGGCGAGAGCTGCCAATGCGAAGCAAGTCTCCGCTCTCACCAATGTCCTTTCCACGAGCCCGTGGAGCGGCTCGGCGAACGACCCGACGAACATTTTGGGAATGGCCTCTCCATCGGTGCTAGGTTTCTTCAACGACCCTGGGAGCGAGAAGCCACGGTTCTCGCCCCATTGCATATTTGTTGTTATATGTAGATGAATAATTCTCACTGCCAACACGACCTACCTACTCCATCATATTATTTCATCCTTGAAAAGTGAGTTTTCGATGAATGACCATGGTGATATTTATCATTTCCATGGCATCAATGCACATCACACACATGATGGGTTGTTTCTTTCGCAGCAGTATGCATTAGAGCATCTCCAATGGGGCAGACATTTTTCGTCTGTTTGCGTCTGCGCGGACAAAGAACACGCTCCAGCGGCTAGACGCAAAACATCCGCATCGTCCGTCCTGACGCAAACATGGACCAAATATGCACCAGAAATGCGTTTGTGCGAACGCGTCCGCACGTACGTTTGCGTTCGTTTGGGCTGCATGGCCTTTTCTCTCTCTTGCTTTAATGCAGGAAAGATCCATGTGCTCGCCATTGCTAGCCACACAAATGGAATCTTTCCCTCTCTCTCCTCTCTAATTATGCATCGGTTAAAAAATGCGTCCCTGTCGCTGGAGAAGGGGCAGACGCATGCGGACATGCAGACGTTTTTTTTATGTCCGTGCCCGACGCAAACGGATATAAATATGCGTCGTCCCGTTGGAGATGCCCTTAGAGATCTTGGAGCAAGCTAAGATGACAAATTGTCATCCGATCTCCACACCTATCGACACTCGGTCCATGCATATCATGGATTATATGCATGTAAAAAGGCGGGTGCACAGGGGCGGGCCCATAATTTTGAGTATGTGTACTTAAAATTATGAAATATTTTGAATACGAATCAGTGATCACACATATCTCATATTTGAGTACGAACAAGTGAAATACTAAATGACGCGTAACTCATATTTTCTTGAGAAACCCTCATAATTAAAGATATTTGTGCTTGAGAAACATATGTATGAATTCACCAAAATAAGTGCATCGAGTAGAACAAAAATTATATGAGTTTTCTATAACAACACATACATGAAAAAAGTTATCTAAAAATATAAGGAATAAATTGATTTACATGGGGCTTGAACTCAGGACCCATTGAAAAAAGATTCCCATCCAAACAATTGGAACTACTTCAACATTCATGTAAAAAACGTGCAGTTTTTCTTTTTTTAATAGTCGTGGAATATTCAGTACATTTTTCAAAATGTTTGGGTATTCATCCGAATACCCTTGAATTGAAGTGGACCCGTCCCTGCGGGTGCATCACTACGATTAGTGATAAGAAAAATAATAATAGCTGCATAGGTAATGTGGTATCATAATACGTAGAACTGAAAAAATAAATATCAAATTACTACCATCAATAAAAAATAATAAAATTTGACTTGAAATAAACCTAAACGTACACCTACTTGTGAATGGAGGGAGTACGGGAAGTTTTCCTAATATAGTGAAAAGAAAAACCTTATTTACTATTAGTACAGTATACAAGAGGAGAGAATCTTGTACAGGCTACTATATATAGCTATCGGTGTCCAAGCCGAGCGGACTATTGGACTATCGATCGCACACAGTAGAGAAGAAAGAATCGAATCACACTTCACAGATTGGCGGTGATTCGCATGCACGGAACGCGACTGGACGCATGGGCAGATTTATTTGACAGTGCTGGCCGAGTTGTCGTCTCGATACACAGTGGTGGTCGTTTCTTCCCGGTGGCCGGTGCAACTCGATCAATGCGACAAAATGCGCCGGCGACGGGCAGGAATCAGCCATGCCCATACCTTCGGATCCTGGACATGAGGGCTGAGATATCTGTTGGAACGAGAGCACAGACCTTGCCGCTGCTGCACATGTCGGTCAATGATTCACCCGATGCTACCGGCTGGTCAACAGCAGCGATCCCTCCTGTACAACGCAACGTACACCTGATAACTGGCCCACCTTCCCACCTGCCCGTGAATAAGGCTATTTTCAAACTGCACCAGCGGTCCCAATTCTTTTTGCGTGCCTCCAGTTTGGTCCCTATTCTTTAAAATGGAATAAGTAGGTCCTAAATATTTGTTAAATGGAATAAGTAGGTCCTAAATCTTTGTTAAATGCTGCAAGCGAGGTCCTATTTTGGTCTGACCCCTGTTGACCGGTGCCACATCGGCCGTGGGAACCACACGGCCTAACAGTTGGAGGTAAAATTTTGCAATTAGCCCCTAGAGCTTCCTTTCCTGTTATATTTCGCTCCACCATGCCTTCGGCGACAACCACGGCGCGGCCTCAACGCTAGGCATGCGCGCGGGCACGCGGACACACGCGTTGGACGTGGGAGGACACGAGAGACCATCTGGGAGCGGCGCCGCTCCAAAATGGTCGTCGGAGCGACGACCACGGCGAGGTCAGCCTGCGGCCGGCGAGCAAGGCCTTGACGCTAGGCATGTGCACGGGCACGCGCGCGTTGGACACGGGAGGACACGGCGGACCATCTGAGAGCGGCGCCACTCCAAAATGGTCGTCGGAGCGACGACCACGACGAGGTCCGACGGCGGCGGACGATGGTGCTCGACGGCAGCGCGATACAAAGCGAGAGGGAGGGGATGGAGAGGTGCTGGAGCACCAAGAGCGCGTGGGTGGCGAAGGCGAGTTCAGGTGAGGTCGCACGTCGGCTAATCGACGGCAACGAGCGCGGCCGGCTGCGGGGAAGACGACCACAGCGACGCTAATTCCGGCCATCCCAGCCGGCATATCTTGGAGAGGAGATTGAGGGGGACGAGGCGGTCTCGACGGCGTGCTCAGCAGGGCTCGACGAAGCTCCGAACGGCGGCGAAGAGGGACATCAGTGGGGCTAGGGTAGGTTGGGAGAGAAATAAGGACTTTCTTAGGAAGAAATAGAATTTAGGGGTCCTTTTTGCAAATATACATGTCTACCCAGCACCTCTTGTGGGCCCAACCATCGACGTAGCAGTGGTCAAAGTGCCACATAGACAGGTCAAAGCGGTCAAACCAAAATAGGACCTCGCTTGCAGCATTTATGAAAGATTTAGGACCTACTTATTCCATTTTAAAGAATAGGGACCAAACTGAAGGCACGTGAAAAGAATTAGGACCGCTGGTGCAGTTTACTCTTTCAGAAATAGCACATAATTTCAGAAAATTTTCAAAAATAATATGGCCATGGCGTGGCCCATGCCAATAGGTACCTATCAGCTTCGTCGACGCCGATAAGTACTTATTGGCCTGACCGACGCCGAAAGGTTTCCATAATAGGGGACCATCATTTATTGGCTTCTATTTCTAATTAAAAAATATATTATTTTAGAAAAAAGCAGGAATAAGGTCCCTTTTTACCGCAGTATCATGCATGTTTTGCTAATTTTAAGTAAAAAAGTTATAATACCCCCCTGTTCAATTAGGATGCATATTAGTCTTTCTTAACCTTAAATTTTATAAAGATTGACAAATACATACAATAAAAATAATTCACAATGGTTCTAGTAACATTGACTTAGTGTTGCCGATGTTTGAAATCATTTTCTGTATATTGATGAGACCTACCTCTAGGCCTTGTTTGATTTATTAATATAGTACTCCGATTCATATTAATTGATTTAATTTTTTTATAGATATCTAGTCAACAATCACGTCTAGATACATCCGTATGTAGACAAAGTTGAGTCAAATAATTTAAATCGGAGGAAGTACATAAATAACTGAAAATGGCGACGACGGCTCCATGCTCCCATACGAGATTACGTGTGCAATATAGTGTGTATATATATCAATTAACCCAAGTGTATACATAAGAATATATTGTCGCGGGGACCACTACCCCAGCAGCACCAACTAGTATGTAGAGAAATAACAGATTATGCCTTACGACCCTACAAGTAGTGCAACCAGTTAGGTTCTCCAAATTAACTTGTCGATTTAACTTACACAAAAGAGAAAATCAAACTTGACCATCCATCAAGTCTTGTCATGCAAATTGATGTAAAGCTAGAGTCTCTGCGGCTGAGCCATTCATCATCATCATCATTATAATCATCATCATCGTCATCATGAGTAGCATCAGCGCTCACTGTTAGTCTCTTGCTCCCAGGTACATGCATCAAGTATTAACCTCGCATAACAAGGAATCAGACATATAAACCAGTCTATGTACATGCTTTGACTAGGTCCATGTGCTCGACGATCGTACCTCGCAAACTTGATCCTGAGATCACACCAGACCAATCAATCAACAACAGGAGTGTGTTCGGGCTTAAGGTTTGCAGGGCAAGAGGATCAGCTAGAATCAAGATGTGATTAGCGCTAATACAAGACAAATGGATTGACCATCGTATCAAAATCCAATCAAGCCCAAATTTTTTTGTTCTTACAGGGACTGTCCAATCAACCAATGCCGCGAAGCTTGACACTAACAGTGTTTCCAATCTCCAGACACGGACCAAGTGGCCTGCCTGAATCCCCTTGAACCAATAGAATCCAACACCAGGCTTATGTTACACCCCAGTGGCATCTACTTGCATCGAGCCAATAGTTAGAGTTGCAAAACCGTCGACGCAAAGTGTTCCAGCTCCCAACGTTGTTTCTTCGGTTCAGTCGACCAGCCTGCAGGTAGCGTTGGGCTATGAACAAAACAAGTGCTCAACTGCCCTACTTGGCTTTGGCTACTTAATTCACCTTAATCAAACAATATACTACAGTTAGTCTGTAAGGAAGAGGGACTTCATTCCCAGTAAATAAAAATGATGTGCACTTATTATGTCCACCACATACCAGGCCTAGAGCCTAAACAGGGTGTTTATCGCCTGTACTTCTGATGCAGGCTAAAATAGATGCCAATCGCATCGGTGGTCATTGAGCAGAGGGCAGCACAGTGCCAAGAGGCTGGCAGACTTGTGTTTTTGAGATCTGTAGCGGCAGACTTGTTCCTACAAATTTTTTTTCTTAACATTGCCAAATTTGAAGTGCTATGAAGTGGAATTGTAAACCTAGGCCAACATTGCCAAATTTTTGAGATCTGTTTCTGAGATCTGTAGCGGCATATAGTTTAACAGACACTGTCTACATATATAACACCCCAAAAGTGGAATTGTAAACCTAGGACACAAGCATTGCTGTAGAAAACAAGGGTGACATGAGTTCCATCCTTAACTGAAGGGACACCAGAGTAATCTCCTGATGCTCCATGCTTTGCTCTAACTAGAAGCGGAGCGCGCAGTTGCAGACTTGCAGTATTAACCGGCGTGTCTCTTACGTTCTTTGCTTTCTGGAGTCTCACTGGGCAGGGTATCTTGGTTCCCCCGAGCTGTTGTATTTGGAGTAACAGTTTCCAAGAAGCATGTGTAAATGGCAACATTGTACCAAAGGAAGGCAACCAAGGTCATCATCAACAGCAAACTGCACAAGATAGAGAGGATATGGGATATGAAGCTGATCGCAGGAGCAATTATCATCCCTGGGACAAGAGCGGGCAGTATCTCTGGCATCTGCTCTCTGAGAATAACTCCACGCACAGGCAGCTCGGCGGAAACGAAGACCACCCACACGGCAGCATGGATCCACCCAAAATACGATAGGATGAAAAGGATGTCCAGCTCGTCATTCAAGGGTTGTACAGTGGTAATAATCGTCATGAGCAAAGTCCAGACCAGCACTGCAAAGGGTGCCGCGGTATTGATGTTGAAGTTGAGCTCTCTGACGCTGTTCTGGATATTGAAGGAGGGGGGAGGCAACTTGAGTATATCGGGCTCGGTTCCCTGGAGCAGGCGGTGCATGGCGAGAGAGTAGCCCAGGTTTCCGGCAGCCCAGACCGTGCCGAAGAAGAGGACGAAGGTGGTGGCGGTTGAGCCTACCGCGGGGGCGAGACAGAAGGCGAGCATGGGCCATGGAGAAGGCCCAGAAGCTGGCGGCGGAGCGCAACCTCGACCCGGCTACGGCAGGTACGGACCCGGATGACTTCTCTATCCTTGATGCTAGATCCGATCAGCAGATAGGTGCGGTTCTTGCCGATAGTTGCATTCTGTTTGTTCCATCAGCGGGGACTCCGATGGAGGCCATCTCGTTACTCCGCGCAAAGGAGGAGGCCCAAGCGGCGCTTGCCAGGGTGGCGGCGCGCCAAGCTAAGGAGCTTGCTGCCAGGGAGGCTCAAGTGGACGTGGATGGGGTACGGGCCGCTGCCGGGGAGGCGGCGGCTCCGGATTCCGTGGACGGCCCGGTCCAGGACGGCGGCCGGTGCCCGTCAACGCCCATCGCTCGGTCGGCGGACTGTGCGTCGGAGGGGTCGGACGCTGAGGCCAGGGAGGCCATTCGCTCGAGTACCAGACCCGCACGCAAGAGAGGGAGGCGGTCCACTCTGACCATGCATAAGGGGAGGGGTAAAGGGAAGAGCGGCAAATGAAGGCCTTGATCTATAATATTCGCGGGTTCGGTGAGCAGGGGCGCCGGACTCAGCTCAAATCATACATCAGGGGAGACAGGGTGGATATTATTGGGCTACAGGAGACCATCAAAGCCGATTTTTCGGCGGCTGAGCTGCGAAGCATGGAGTTTGGCGGTCAGTTCGCCTGGAACTGGGTGCCGGCGGAGGGCCACTCCGGGGGAATGCTTCTGGGTTTTCGTGATGAATGCTTTGATGTTGGTGCTTGGAGGCAGGGGACCTTCTTCATTTCGGCCACCATACTACAACGGAAGAACAACATGAAGTGGTGCTTCTTCCTTGTGTATGGGCCGGCGGATCATCGCCGCACGGAGGAGTTTCTGGGAGAGCTCACCCAGGCGGTGGCAGGGTGCGAGTACCCGGTAGTGATCGGGGGGGACTTCAACCTCATTCGGACAGCTGATGAAAAAAATAATGATAACATCAACTGGTCACGGGTGAGACGTTTTAACGAGGCCATAGCGGCTATGGCACTCCGGGAGTTAGAGCGGACAGGGGCTCGCTTCACTTGGACCAACAAGCGCCTTAGGCCGACTAGGTGTGTCCTTGACAGGGTGTTGGTTGCGCCGGCCTGGGAGGCGGCGTTCCCTCTGTGCTCGCTCACCGCGATCACAAGGATTGGTTCGGACCATACACCGCTCCTTCTGTCTTCGGGGGAAGAGACAAGGAGAGTGCCGCCGAGGTTCTTCTTCCAGACCTGGTGGTTTGGTGTTCCGGGGTTTGGGGACCTCCTTAAGGCAAAGCTGGGCAGCTTCATCTCGGGGCTGGGCCCACATAGGTGCTACATAGAGCTTTGGCAGTGTGTGGCCCGTAACACTCGGCAATTCCTCAAGGGGTGGGGGGCCAACCTGGGCAAGGAGAAGAGGGATTTTAAGGAAAACCTACTCCTACAGGTCACCTAGCTGGATAGGGTGGCCGATGCCACAGGCCTTGATGAGGAGGGGTGGGCGCTTAGGTATCACCTTGAAGACCAACTCTCGGCCTTAGACAGGGCGGACGAGGAGTACTGGCGCCAACGTAGTCGGGTCCAATGGACGCTCAAAGGGGACTCGTGCACGGCGTACTTCCATGCCATTGCGAATGGGCGCCGGCGGAAGTGCTCGATCCCTAGGCTATCCACGGACCATGGGGAGATCCATGAGCAGCGGGAGCTCATGGAACACATCTATTTGTTCTACCAGGGGCTTATGGGATCGGAGGGGGAGACCAGGAGGTTTGCCCTGGGTCCGCACCTTTGGGATGGGAACCATAAGGTGTCTCCGGAGGAGAATCATGACCTCGAACTGACTTTTACTGCGGAGGAGCTGGACGAGGTGCTAGCGGGCATGAAGCAGGACTCGGCGCCGGGCCCAGACGGCCTCCCGGTGCTTTTCTTCAAGAAGTTCTGGGGAACACTTCGAGGACCGATCCTGCAGATCCTCAACGACTTCGCCCTAGGGAGGGTTGACGTGGCGCGCCTTAACTACGGGATTATCACCCTGATTCCCAAAGTTAAAGGGGCTGAGAACATCAGACAGTTCAGACCTATCGCGCTCATCAATGTTATCTTTAAGTTTGTGGCTAAGGCGTACGCGACTAGATTAGCTCCGGTGGCGCATAGAGTTATAGATCGCTGTCAATCCGCTTTCATTAGAGGGCGCTGCTTGCACGAGGGGGCCCTGGCCTTACATGAGATTGTGCACGAGCTACACGTCAGGAAGCAAAAGGGTTTGCTCCTGAAGCTTGACTTTGAGAAGGCTTACGACAGGGTAAATTGGGACTTTCTACAGGAGATTCTTCTGAGGAAGGGGTTCTCCGCGATGATGGTCCACCGTTTGATGCAGTTGGTCAGGGGTGGCCAAACTGCGATTAATGTCAACGGGGAAATAGGGCATTTCTTCAGGAACAAGCGCGGAGTGAGACAGGGAGACCCACTCTCGCCGATTCTCTTTGATTTCCTGGTGGATGGCCTGGCAGCGATCATTGCCAAGGCTAATTCCGCTGGCCATGTCAGGGGATTGGTACCACACCTCATCCCAGGGGGGGTGACTCAACTGCAGTACGCAGATGACACCATGATCTTGGTGGAACCCACAGGGGTGGATATTGCGAATCTGAAGGCCCTGCTCCTTTGTTTTGAGAACATGTCGGGTCTGAAGATCAATTTCGACAAGAGCGAGGTTGTGGTCATGGGGGTCTCCAGGACGGCTCAACAACGGGTGGCCAACCTCCTCAATTGTCGCCTGGGCAAGTTTCCGATTAAATATCTGGGATTGCCTATTAGTGATAGACCGCTTAGGGTAGCGGACTGGGGTTTCCTCCCCGAGATTGTGGCTCATAGGGTTGAACCTTGGCAGGGGTTGTACCTTGGGGCGGCGGGGCGCCTGGAGCTGACCAACTCCTGCTTGTCTAGCCTGCCTTTGTTCGCTATGAGCATGTACCTGCTCCATGACGGCACGCACAAGGCTATGGATAGACCGCGCTCACGCTTCTTTTGGGAGGGCGTGGGGGATAAACGCAAGTACCACATGGTGGACTGGGCCACGGTGTGTAAACCCAAGGTGCTGGGGGGCCTAGGGGTGATGAACACAAAATCCATGAATATCGCCCTAATGGTGAAATGGATTTGGAAGCTCTACCAAGGAGCGGAAGGTCTTTGGGTAGACCTGATCAGGGCGAAGTACCTGCGGGGCAGGGATCTCTATGCGGGAGAGGTTCCGACCCATGGCTCCCAGTTCTGGAATGCGATACAAAAGGTCAAATGGCACTTCAAACTGGGGGCAAAACATCGGGTTCGGAACGGGAGAAGAACCTACTTCTGGACTGACTGGTGGACGGGCAGCGGACCACTTAGGGCGAGATTCCCCAGACTCTTTAGCTGCTGTGAGTCGCCTTTCATCACCGTTCATGGAGCAAGGGTGCTCGATGGGGTGCCAGGGGAATGGCGCCTCCGCTTCAGGCGACAATTTGGTCTCGCCGAAACTGTGGAATGGGACAACTTGTGCAGGGAGGTACAGGGACTTCCTTTAAGCACGGATGATGACGAGGTCTCTTGGGCCTTGGAGCCGTCCGGAATCTACTCCACTAGCTCTGTTTATGCTAGGTTGGCGCAAGGGGCGGCGACCGCATCGTTCAAAGATGTGTGGAGAACCAGAGTACCACCAAAGATTAAGGTGTTCCTCTGGCAATTGATCCGGGGGCGGCTGCCCTCGGGGGAGCAGCTGCTTAAGCGACATGGCCCTTCCAATGGGATGTGTGCGCTTTGCGGGGCCTGGGAGGACTGCAACCACATCTTCTTCACCTGCCCATTAGCAAGACTTATGTGGGCTGGGGTGAGGGAGCTTCTTTCGTGCGACTGGAACCCGGCAGGGGCTGGGGACTTCATTGCACTTTCTCAGGGTCTTCCGTAGGCTAGCGTGGTTCACATTTGCGGCTCAATGTTGGACGCTTTGGAACATACGTAATAAGCTAGCCATTGAGGGAAAGCTTATCGGCAACCCGGCTGACATCTTCTACCAACTATCTTTACATATGCAGTGTTGGAGGGTTCTGGTCAGACCGAGGGACAGGGACTTGCTGGACTTGGCGGTGGGCGGCGTCAGGAGGCTCTACGCGCGGACGCGGTCTGAGGCGACATGAGGACGACATCCCAACCCTGATCATCTACGACGACATTGGGGCATGCGAGGGATCCGGGATGTGTGTGCTGTGTCTTGTTATGTACTGCGGGGAGCTGTATGTGTGGGCGTGTCTAAGAACATCGGATAACTGTTATGTGTGCGGTGTGGCGTTGTACCGAACCTTACCATGTGTGTGGCTTTATATATAAAGCTGGGCCGGAAAAAAAAAAAAAAAAAAGAAGGCGAGCATGGGGATGTAGGAGATCCGAACCCATTCGGTGAGGATCGACCGATGCCGCGACATGCACATGAGGAAGACGAAGACGTATGCGCAGACGCTGACCGACATGATCTGCACTTGCGACATGGGGTGTCCGTCGAAGCTCGCCAGCAATAAGATCGGAACGGCCACGGCCACCGCCGCCATTAGAACCAACACTACGGCGCGCGGAATCACACGTCTGGCGGGTGACGTAGGCCTCTGTTCGTCGCTTCCGGTGGCCCCCTTGTCGGAGGCAGGGCAAGCAGCCATGGATCGAGTCGGGGACAACGGCCCCTTTCCGATTCTCAGCTGAGATCTTCGTCGTGGTGCCCCCTTTGTCGGAGGCAGTGGATGTGGCAGGGTTTGGATCTGGGGAACGGTGGCAGAATGGAACTGTGTTTATTTTAGGTATGGCGCTTTTCCTTAAGCAGAGACTTGACACAAGTTTCTTTCTTGCCTTCGTTATAGACGAAAGATTTATGCAATCATGCAAATTGACATAATACCCTGCGCCCAGGAGCAAGAGCTAGCATCTAAAGGTATAAACGATGCCCCCCATAGGGGACTCACAACGATATCAACTTGTGGATCGTCGGATCTTTTCATCGGTGCATCTCGTCCGTTCATTTTGGGCATTCCTCTCACTAGCTAAACCAGTATAAAAGAAGGATCCAGTGGAAACCCTAGCATCTCTACCCAATCCGCGTGCAGCCACCAGCCAATCCCGCAGCCGCCGCCCCCGTCGCTTCTCCTCCCCTTCCCTCGTCCTGACCGTCAGCCAGCGCGTCTCCGGCGAGCAGAGGAGGCCTCCTGGCTGCCCACCCTTCTCCTTCTCCCAAGCCCCATCTCTAACCCCCTGCCCCCGCGCCGCTCTGCCTCCCTGGACAGCCGCCGTCCAGCAGGAGCAGCGCGCCGCCGGCGCAAGTAGGAGGGGCTGCTGGAGCTCCGCCCTTGATGGTGATGGCGGACTCGACAAGCCTGTAGGTGGTGCGGCCAGGGACGACGCGCACCATCACTGCCTCGAGCTGAGCAACGATGGCCTGTTCCGCCTTAGACTACAGTTCTGGATGGGAATGGCACACTGGAAATCGCTGCCGCATGGAGAAGACAGGAGGTGACGGTGGGCAGCGATTTGGATGTTCTGGTGGTGGTCCGCTCGGGCAGAAGGAGAGCCATCCCACTTTTGGTATCCATGGTAATGAAATTAATGTATTGCATACTCGAGGGATTGATTTGTTTTATTCTTTCTCAGAATATTGTATTATGGATTCGTGAATCTATCCATATGCGGATCTGTGAGATGGATGTGTGTCTCTGAAATTCCTCCCTCTTCAAGGGCTAGGAAAATTACTAATTAATGTTTTTTGTAAAATACTATGTGCAGATCTAATAAGGAAAAGATAGAAGGAGAAAATGAGGGGGGTTCTTTTTGAATAAGAAGAAGAGACCAAGGTCATTTTCTGAGGTAAGAAATTTGCACCATTGGTTGCAGGTCGGTGTTTCTGAGGTATGCAGTGGACACAGTTACAGTGTCATTGTTTGCGTATGTGAAGGAACGGAAGTGTGACAAATCGAATTCATTTTCGGACAATAATTCTAAATTGCTCATGCTGTGTTAAGAATGAATACCCGACTAACGGGATATAAGTTTATCTCAAATTTTCATCCACTATGTCTGTTCCATTTTTTTGGTGTTGTATGTCTGGTTATGTATTAAGGATTTAGATGTACTATTCTTAAATGGTTAGGTCTCCCTTTCAGTTTTCTATTTAGATTTAGATATTCTATTATGTGCATGTTTTTCTAGGTGCTCAACTACTCATCTTAACAACCATACTATGATCTCTTCTCCCTGACTCTGCGGCAATGAGTGAAGGAGAGACGGTGCAGGGCCGCGCAAAGCAGCACTGGTGGCAGAAAAACGCTGAGCTCTGAGATAATATTTGTTATCTTATTATTGCAGTTAAAGTTATTATTGGGGTTCACTGTGTGTTCTAGCAATCTAGCTAGATTTCACTGTTAAAGCTATTACTGCTTTTAACTTCTGTTCGAGTTATGCTTGCACTGATTTCTCCCGGTTTTAGTTCTACAGGGCACGACAAATCAGGTTGGCCCTACACACATTGACACCATTCTCCCCGTTCACCCGGCTTGAGTTCTACAAGGCATGGAAAACCAGGCTGGCCATGTACTCATTAGCACCATTCTCCCCGAGGGCCTTGCCCAAGCCAAGTACGTGTTCTCTCTGTCGGATGATACTCGTGATTATGTTAGATTTAGCTGCCTTCCAGTTTCATCCTAGCGAGAACTGTTTTGCTTGGTAATAATTGAGAGTTGGTGTCTATTTTTCTCAGGAAATGGAATTTTTCGTGTGTCCAGTGTTCAGACCATGAGGCTGTTCGAAGGCTGATCAGCAAGGCTTCAGTATCTACGTGTAAGGTCTACCTTTTTTGGTTCTGTCTCAATTAGTGTATGCTATTATGAAGTTGCTTAGGCTTTGAGATATATTGTAGGTACTCACTCCAGATCATATGAAGCGACATCTTTTCGATCTATTCGAATTACTATTACTACACAGGGCATGGCATTAGTGTGTATAGTCAATACAAGTTAATTTTATGAAGCTTTTGGCATCAGAAACTTTTTAAACCCGGATACATGTTAAGAAAGCTTCTAATGGCTATGCTATTCTCTAATTTGTAAACAAGCTGTCCATTTTTCAGTTCCCATCTTGCTTAGTTCAGATTCATTATCCAGTGATGCATACCTCTGTTTCCGCTACATTGGTACAATAGTTTGGTATGATGACTGTATGAACTGTATGAGATCGAAATTCTAAATCGGAAGGGTCACCGACATATTTATAACATGCTATGTTTTGTGCAATGTGTCTCTTCATATAAAGGATATCATAACTCTTTAAAACTACTGCTAATTAACCCCTTTCCCGCCACATACACCGGTTACTCCCACCAGCTTGCTTTGTATATCCATGACCCTGTAGTTAATTGCTTGGTTGCGAATGTATTACTATTTCTCCTTTCTTAATTTTTTGTAAAAGATTAGAAGATTTGGCAAAACAATATGCTGCATCATTCTTAGTAGCCACTGAATCATCGAAGGAAAGGGCAGAAAACTCTTAAGCTAGGTGCATTGTTGTTCATATTAACTTGTTGCATCCACGGAACTTTTCTAAATTGCCCCCGGTATATCTGCAGGAAGCGGTGGAGCTTCCAGCAGGGAGCTTCAAGAAACTACAAATAGCACTAGCCTTTGCGCCAGGTCACCAGCTAATGTGGCACTGCTGATCTTCCATCCGTACAACCTGGAGAATGAGCCGCCACTTCTCCATGTTGCAGATCCAGTTGCTGACATACATTCCGTACCATCAGCTTTACATATGGTATCTGAACATTTTTGACAATTTTATCTATTGCACGATAGAAACACTGTTCCCATGTTTTTTCCCCGATGTTTCTCTGGAGAGTGGTTCTTGCCGCATTGGCTATTGTGTGTGCTTGTTCCGGGGGTGATTAGCCAGTTTTTGGTCTTGCTGGGGTTCAGTTAGCGAGGTGGCCCATTTTGCGTGAGTGAGGCTGCTGATGTGCCTACCTCCGGGCAGATATGGAATGAGTTTGTAGCCAGTTGTGCTTCAGTATTTGTTCCTCATCATCACTTTCTGTAGCAACGGCAAAGATCTTAAGGATTCATTTATGCAGAGAGCTCTATTTGAGTTTTCCCCTCCCCTCCCAGAACTGAGACTATGGAGATACTTTATGTGTACTTTCTACATGGCGGTATATATACATATTGCTGGGAATTCATATAAGTGGAGCCAAACCTTATCCGTTTAGCTTTGCTTAGTATTTGTTCCTAGCTAAATTGTTTCAGAGGTACCCTCTTTTACCTCAAACAAAGTGTCCCGGTTTAGTACCTAATTACTTGGTACCCAAATTTGCTCATGCTTATTTATACTTGGTGTACCTTTCTTCAATTCCTTGCATGATTCTCGTGTCATCTCGCTGATAATATGTGGCAACACGCTCTCTTCTTTTATGTGAGCCATGTTTATGTGAGCCCTATTTATGTGTACAGTCCCAATAGTGTATCTTCATGTCCCTTTGCTAACCGTACTCTATTTAAACTGGTTTCAGGCGTTGCAGCCATTCAAGAAGGCTCAAATGGAATAGCGCAAGAAGAACAAAACCTAACTTATCATCTTCGTATGGGTCGGTATCGGGCAACCATTTCAGCCGCTCTGTCATCTTCAGTTTGTTTCATGCTCAACTTAATACCGGCCTCGGATTCCAACTTTGCTTCTTTCAGTAGTCTTACTTTTGGTGTTATATTGTTGTACACTCCTACCGTGGCTGTACTGTTGTTTATTACCTTCTTATTTCATTCATTTTATCGATTGTTGCGCATCAAATATTAGTTACGGTGTTCTACAAAATGCTTATCGATACGAAACCTAACTTATTTTCTTGAGGTTCGGCTCATGTTGTGTTGTTGAAGAGCTACCCCTTGATCAGCGGTAATGACAAAGCTAGATACACATGGATTTATTTTTACTGGACCATAAAAGCAAGAAGTTGTTTAGTTAGTATCAACCTGATCATAATTGGATTTTCCCATGGTTGATTGTTCCAGATGGTACATTGGAAGGTAGGAACCTTGCTAGATAGCTTTTAGTTTTGTTTGGTACTTTGAAATTCTTTGGACCAAGATTGCTAGAACTATAAAGCAGGAATGGCTATTTGGCAGCTCCTCTTTCAGTTTTATTCTTATGTGTGATTTAGGTTGCTTCGAAGTGGCACACCTATGGACACAAAACCACTTTTCTAGGATCCATTACCATAATAATCAATTTTAGATTTAGTCAACACACACATGTGTTGCAGTGACTTTATATTTTTGTCATTAATTTTTGTGTTCTTAATAAACTGTATATATCAGATCCATTGTGTCTACGATTGATACCAAAGGGTATTCTACAAAGAGATATATGACCCCTAATTTCATCTTATCGACTTAAAACCTAAAATACCTATTATCGAGAGATATAAGATAGCTTTTATCGGCCATATCATGTGATAATCTGTTCGTGATTTTTTGTATTTTATCAGTTTCATACAATCGACTTTCTTTTGCAAAACCTAAAAAACATATTTCCATTTTCTAACCTGATTTTTATCATCATTATATAAAATGTAAATTAGTGTAAATTTTATTGATCCTTTATGTAATTTTCTAACTATAGGTTGATTTTTTGACCTTTTGGTCCATGAGAAACGGAATATGGATGCTCAAACAATAAACTCTCTATTGATTTTAGATTTTGCTAGCATACATTCAATTCATTGAGGTTAGCTTTATAATTCTTTTGTGGTTTTTACGTAACAATTTTGCTTATGCATGTGTGATTTAGTGTGAGATGGCTGGAGTTCATATGCTCAGTGCCTCTATGATATGGTCCATTCATTTTCTTAGCACCATCTTTTTTTTGTCTTATTTTTTGATCTGTACATAGATCAACGCTGATATACAGCAGGGTTTTCTTAGTTTCAGGTTTCTGTTTGAAATAAGTACCCTATTTTGCTCTCCTGTTTCCAAGTCATGTCCATAGTTGGGTTGTTCATTTCACTGACGTGTGGCCAAAGTGCAAATTCCTTTGGTTACGGACGATTTTGTCAAACGAATGCCAAGCTCCAAGAATTAATTGCTAAAACCAAAGTTATATATAGCTCTGTATAAAGTTCAAACTTACCTCTGTGCATGTTTGAATTTTCTTTTATAATGAGTTTTTAGAAGTGATATTATAAAATAGAGCCAAAATTATATTTATATTTCTCTGAATCTGATGCAAATATTAGACAAATTGGAAGCTACTCTATGGAATAATAAATGGGAGAACTCTATACCAAGGAAAAGGTCTGGGCAACCTTGGAATCAAAGAAATATGTAGGAGACTTCGTACACTATCCTCTCATGTCTTCCTTTCGTAGCATTTGGTGATGCTGACAAGGAACAATCACTCAGCTAGGTTTCCTTAGAATTTAGTCCTAATATAGAATAACTGCGAACGGTAGAGTTCTATTCCCGCTTGATATTTTCCAGAGTATATGAAATTAGACATCTATATAGTATTGTACAACCATTTTAAATTATGAAACTTTTTTATTGATGTTTTAAGTTATTATTCTAATGTGCTAAGAAATATTAGCACATTGTAAGCTAATGCTTTTTTAATTGTTTATTTCCTAAACCAAAATAGAAGGCGAGTATGTGCCCTTTCTGTTTCAATGGCATACTGAGCCTCTAAAGCGGGTTTATGCTCTTTCTGTTCCTGCTTTATAACTTTGCATTTCTTATTTTTTGTTCGGGCTTTAATGCTTTATAGCTTTGCAGTCTGTTGTCAATCAGGGCCTAATTGATGCATCCCTGGCATTTGATTTGATTTGTCCTGTTTTTCTCTATATTTAGGTTCTGGACTAGCTAGCTAGCTTGCTAGAGTTGAACCTGCCTCTCATCAATTGGCAAAGATTCACTCTGTTTCTTATCCTTTCATAAATCAGAAGGCCATATCATTTTGGAACTGTTTGAGTATTACTGAATAGTGTTCTAAATATTCATTCTTCATTGCCCACTGGATTATCTATATCCTGGACTGCAGATAATGCTCTTTTCTTTGCTATTAAATTTGTTGATATGTTACTAACACCATTAGTCAAAATTTATGGGATCTGTTATGTCGCCATAATAAATATTAAAACAGATACCCCTTTCCTAATCAGTTCATCAGCTTATTTATTATTTATTTACCGAAAAGTTAGACTAAGCTTTGACGTGTTTATTTGCTTTGTTCCCAATGAGGTCAGCAAATTTGGCTGTTTCACTGAAAACTGATCAACTGTTGGAACTTTTCTGTTGTTGTGTCACAAATTGCATTGACTGAGATATTTTGATATTCAGACAATTGAGTGTCAGTACTAATATTTAGGAGAAACTGTGCATTCCATATTTTTGCTTTTAAAATGAAAAGTAGGCTTTTCAACCATAATTTTGAAAATATGGCCAATATCTTCAGCACAGCGCTCCTAGGTTATGTCAGGGATGAAACCGAATATGTTGGGGACAAATACATGGTGTTCAATGTAACTAATCTGAAGCTTTGTTGTAAAATGTGTGGCCTGTACAAGCTTAAGCTCTCGATTTAGTTTGTGGAATTTAAGCATTGATATCTCAGATATTTGCACTTGTGGGGCTTTCCAATCTTTTAACGACCCAATCTAAGTAGCGCGTTGTAAGTGCCTTTCAGTTTTACATTTTCGCTTATGCGGTTTACAATGGTTGCTTGTATGCATATTGTGGGCTTTCAAACTTAAATAGACTTTGTTGTAATTAACCGAGTATGTAGTTGGAGAGGACAACTGAACTATGCATTAGAACTGAAGTTTTCCCCAATTTACAGTGGTTCAGATGTTTTTGTCTTTCCAGCATTGCGTTGCACATGTGATTAGTTCGTTTCTTGGTCCACATTTCAAATGGACTAACCCCTTTTGCTGTCTAAATTATTGTTGTTTCAGGTGTCACTGTGACTGATTCCATGTGGTTAACAATGGCTGCACCCATTGGGTAGAGGCATAGCAAGAGCCTACAATTGTTCTTCCCTTTTAATTCCAAGATGGTATCATCCGTGTTCTTCCCAATACATGCAATAGTGAATTATCATATGGACCAGCTGTTGGATGTACATGCGCCAATAGATGAATCATCCAACCCAATCTTGCCTTGGATGATCGTGTTGGATGTCAAAGGTATGCACCTTTCGAGGCTGACCAAAGGGAGTACCTGGTTGGTGGTGTAATATAATCTTGCCTTGGATTTACATTTTTTAAACTACTGATTATGTAATATCTTTTGCCATAATCTATACACAGAGCTAACTATACTCACTGGATCTGAATTTTTTGTGTTAGTTTCTTATGATAGCATGATTGTGCTTATGCACTTACAAGAATGGCTTATACAGTAATCAGAGTATGTCTTGCATCATGGTGAGGTGGTCTTTTATACTGATTTTTCACCAACTTAATTTTTTAAGTCATAGCATAAGCATCTCAGATGACGAGCATGTATGCTGAAATATGCAGAGACATCATTTGTTTTTAACCTCTTTTCTTGTATCTAATATGAAGTTGTGAATAGTGCATTTTCTGGAGATTTGCGATCTTTTTAACCTCTTTTATTGTATCTGATATAATCATTTTAATTTCTTAATCTGAACTATAATAGGTTTATTGACAATATCAAAGGTACTAAGCTACTATGTAAGTCAGATTGCACTATTGTGTAGGCTCCCATGAATGTGTCCGGCAACCTGGGAAGATATTATTGACAGAATACGACATGCCAGATCTTCCACAATAAAGAGATAATGTATATCACTAAAACAGTTCTTGACTTGTGCTTGCTGTGACTTTGCCGTTCATAGAAGTTGCACGAACTAAGGTGTTTGAAGCATCAACTTCCGTGTTTAGAGAAGAGGAACAAAAAGGTGTATTGAGCTGTTGTTTTTGCAGGCCCAGATCAGCATGGACTGCTATATATATTTGGATATCAGCTATGAAAATCAGAAGGAAGAACACTAGAAGGAATTCAGATATCAGCTATGTACATTAGAAGGCAGAATTCTAGAAGGATGCTGGATGCTGATTCCAGTAATATATATCGTATTGTTTCTGCATGTAATGCATTCATATGCTTCGATTTACGTTTGACGCATTCATATGCTTCGATTTACGTTTGACATATTACATATTTTCTTGATGAGGAAACAAAGTACTATCATCTTTGAAGCCATTAAGATACCCAGTATAGAAACTAATTTTATTTTGAAATAAATTATTCAATCCTTATAGGTTCTGTAGCAATAGATGCAATGGTATCCTAAGTGGTTAAGTGGTTACTAACACACATATATCCTTCGCATTGTATCCTAAGAAATGTATTATCATAATGGTAGCTATTTTTATCACCGCTATACAAAATAAACATTGGCATGAGCTCCATGGGATCGTGCGCCAAGGCGCATAGCTAGATCTTTTCAAGAACCAGGATGCATGGTTCAGTTTGTTACTCTGTTTTTATAAGAGGATTTTGTGGATCTCTTACTAATGCATATAGAAAGATAATATGATGCACCAGATGTATTGCAAGCAACAATATTAAGTTGATGTTAACATTACAGTGTAGTATTATATGGTTTAAATTGCCATCATAGATTCTTACCATTCCTCCATTTCCCCTTAGACCTTTGTGATTATAATATCCTTCCCCATGTAGTGCTAAATATGGTGTTTCAGAAACCATCAGCCTTGGCAAGTTATTTGTAATTATATTTCTTTACTTCGAGGCTTCTAAATGATCTGGTGCAAGTAATAAATATTATTTCAGTTTGATGTTTTGTTTATTGTTCATTTAGGGCAGGAAATTGTGCCGCGACATCTCCATCCACATTGCTGAGTTCTCAACTAATAATTTTGCCATATTCATTTTCTTTCTCTATGTGGGGTTACAAGAGGTCATGCTAGGCATGCAAATAAGATCATGTCATAGTAGATGAGCTGTTACATACCTAGATACGTGTGCGTTCTTACAAGTATGTTCTTTTATGTACACTCCAGCTGGAGTGCAAATCTTTTATAGTTTGCAAGAGCATGGTACAAATACCAGTTCGCACATGTGTGCTATTTATCTCTACATGGCACACAATGCTTATAGGTGTGGTCGCATCATATTGGGAAGAAGCAAAGAAAGAGATATGTGATGTTATCAGATATGCTTGAATTACCATGACTGGATCAAAGGTCCTGATCTCTAGGCAAGCCCCTACTTCAAAATTTCCTTATATTTGAATTTGAATCGTCTTCCCCATTCTACGATCATTTATGTGCCTCTGTTGTATTCATTCAACCCAAATGTCATGGTATTTTTCTTATCTTTGAACATAACTATTAATATGTTAAATCTGTATCCACGGTGCACTATTTTTCAGTTTACTGATAAGATTTTCATCATCTTGCCTCATTTTTTTGCTTCTATGTCTTCTACATCTACTTGTCCCTTGCACATTTGCATTTTGCCTTTGAGCCATTAGATCTGATTTAGTTGGACTAAGGGACGGGGGATGGAGGAGATAGGGGCCAAGGAAGGCATGCTGCCCGGTATCACGGCTATCGGTCGGACTCAGTGAGAAGGTGTGAGAGAGAAGACATCCACATATCCACTCAGACTAGAGTGTGGGCCGACCGCTACCACAACGGTGAATGGAACATGTCTCTTTGTAATCGTGTTGTTTTGATAATATTTTGAAACATATAAACCTGCTATTCTACATGGGAGATTTTGTTTTGTAGAATAAGCAAAGGGTCTACAAAAAAATCTGACACGAATTTGAGCTTTGCTTATTTTTAAAATGTAAATCTACACGAATTTTACGGGATCGTGCGCCAAGGCGCACATTTAAATCTAATTATGGTTAATCAGGCAACTCGAATCAAACACATGTTGTTAAACTATACTATCAGTCAATGCCGCATGTTTGACCGATCCATGCATATGCTCAATCCTTTACATAGTTGCAAACCCAATTTTTAATTGTACATCATGTTTTATTGGTATATCTCGATTACGCGGAAGGATTAAGATAAGACAGTCTTATCAACCATTATACAAGCCCTAACAACAGGTGCATGTTTTGTTTGCAGGGCACAAATCATATAGATTAGCGCGAAAGAAGACATAACTAGCACAAACAAATGGGTAGATCATGCATGCATGAATCCAGAACCAAAAGTTGGGTTGAAGCTAATCACGCTGCCATCTTGAGGCACATCGCTCCCGTGGTTGATTCGCACAAACGAATAGTAGAATGCAGCACCACCCAGTCAGTTACAATCGTCATACTCCACGACCCAGCAGATTGCTCAGCTTTTTTAATGTTTCAATCGACCAGCCAGGTAACGCTTGGGTTATGGATAAATCATTTTATTCTGGTTTGTCTTTTAGTTTTCACACGTCCATTCCTCGAAAAAAAAGTTTTCACATGTGCTGCTTCATGTAACTTATTTTTTAATTAATGAAATATATGGTTGCTCTCAAAAAAAAGTGGCAGACTTGTCTTTCGTTAGCTGGCTTATACCTACTGAAACGCTTGGGTTATGGATAAATCATTTTATTCTGGTTTGTCTTTTAGTTTTCACATGTGCATTCCTCGAAAAAAAGTTTTCACATGTGCTGCTTCATGTAACTTATTTTTTAATTAATAAAATATATGGTTGCTCTCAAAAAAAGTGGCAGACTTGTCTTTCGTTAGCTGGCTTATACCTACAGAAACAAGAGACTGCCTTTTTTTCTGAGCTTGGACTGCCTCTTTTTTAATAGACGAGAAAGAGATTGTCTAGTTTGACAAAGAAACATCTTGCAGTGACCTTCTTTGTGCCTCACCTTGTCACTTGGCAGAACGTAACGATCAATCACAATTCACAAAGTAGATTCAAGCAAACAGATAATTGCACATAGTGTGGGCAACATCAAGTAATAGTACAAAATAAAGGAAATGAAATAACAATGGAGTTACACAACCAAAATCGAAAACAATGAAAGGGGAAATGAGAATTATATACATAGTGTGGGCAACGTCAACTAATGGAACAAAATAACGGAAATGAAATAACAATGGAGTTACACAACCAAAATCGAAAACAATGAATGGGGAAATGAGAATTATATACATAGAGCTGGCACCAACCGCTGCCGTCTATCACTACGGGAAAACAATTCATTGCCGTGCGACAATTCGCACGGCAAAGGCCCTTATTTGCCCGGCAAAGGCTTTGCCGTGCGTCGACGCACGGCAACGTCTGCACGGCAACGTCCTCGACGGCAACGAAGACATTGCCGTGCGCCTGACCAAACCGCACGGCAAAGGCCTTTGCCGTGCGCTCGCCCCTTTGCCGTGCGGCCGCCCCTTTGCCGTGCGCGCGCTCTTTGCCGTGCGCTCGCACCTTTGCCGTGCGCGCGATCTCTGCCGTGCGTCATGGAGGCTGCCGTGCGCCCCCCGACATTGCCGTGCGCCCAGTCGTTGCCGTGCTCCTCCTCTTTGCCGTGCGTCCAAGCCCCAGCATGCACGGCAAAGGAATCTCCAGGCACACCCACTGGCTTCCCAGGAGCACAGGCTTGCGCCACGTGGCGCCTTTGCCGTGTGTATGCACACGACAAAAGTCCTTTGCCGTGTGCATACACACGGCAAAGGCCCCTGGTTTTTTTATTTTTTTCTGTTTTCCACTAATCCCTGCATTTCAAAATAGCATTTCACATATATATAACATATACAACATATATATTCACCATAGCATCACCAAACACATGAACAACACCACAAATACATCAACACACATAGTTTATGCATAACAAGTGCAATGTCCACAAATACATCAACACACATCAAGTACAAGTACAATCCATAACAAGTGCAATGTCCACAAATCCATCAAGACCATGCCATCAACCTTATTGTCCTCCTCCGCTTCCGCCGGCCTCATCATTGCCTTGCGACATATAATCTACAAGGTTGATGGAATGAACATTTGCATTTGCATATTGAACACTTGAACAAGTACAAGTAGCGGGTTGGGCACAAGAGGACTCACCGCGGTTCATGCTCCGGATGATGTTCATGTTGTTCACGGTGATAGGTGTCCCCGGGGTCTGAGTGGGCGGTGGCGGCATCCACGGCATGGAGTAAGGTGGAGGAGCAGGAATACTCCCCGGTGGAGAAGACAGAGCCGTCGGCTCATCACCAGCTCATCGTGCCCGATGTGCATCATCTGCTGCTGTTGCATGCATCATCATCCTGCTGTGATGATACTCCAGAACCTGCCGCTCCAAGTTCCGTGCGTGCTCCTGGGCCGCCTGCTCCTTTTCTGCCATCTCCGCCTACGATGTGTCCGCGATGTCATTAACATTTCAATGGAAAGCATGTGCATGTAAAGGAAAGGTAGAGGCCCGAGGAAGAACATACCCGTAACCGCTCGACAGCTAGATCCGAAGCCCGTGGCCGGGGCTCTACCTCAGGCTGGCCGCTCTTACGACCACGACGGATCTGGCGGAGAGAGGGAACCTTCGCTGGGTCGACGCACCCGTCACCAAACCATAGGCGGCCATGCTTCAAGCCTTCTCCCGCAAGCACCGCGACCTCAGGGTCAAAGTCCTCGGCCTCTGGGTTGGCGTCCTCGCCGTACTTCTGCTTGAACTTGGAGACATACGACGTGCACTGGGTCTCGGAATGCGGGTTAACCCACACGGACCC
Organism: Lolium multiflorum; assembly: GCA_030979885.1. Taxonomy (NCBI): domain Eukaryota; kingdom Viridiplantae; phylum Streptophyta; class Magnoliopsida; order Poales; family Poaceae; genus Lolium; species Lolium multiflorum. Next base: position 240,212 of record JAUUTY010000566.1, on the reverse strand, counting down.
CGTCTCAAGATCAGGCGTCTTCCTTTGCTTCATCTTCTTTAGCACGGCAAAGACGTTAGGCTTCGCTCCTGTCTTGACTTCCTGCAAAAGAGAACATGTAATAAAGTGAAGTGGCACACCCTTGCAGAGTTAGCAAATATATAACATGAATTCAAGGAATGAAGGAACCATTAATTTGCTCACCTCCTTCTGCAGGTGAAGAGAGATGGGAATGCTGCCTTGGATATGCGATCCACCTCGCATCTCTGCCCGCTTCTTCTTGCCCTCCTCGTGCTTCTTGAGGGGGGCATGTCCACCACATGACCATCGCACGAAAGCACCTCTCGTCGTTGCCGACGTACTGAGGAGGGTTCTACATGCACAAGATAAACCCATTATGGTAAAATAAACTACATGGCGATAAAGAAATCAATAACACATAAATGCAAATACCTGCAAGTACTGCCACGGCTGCATGAGCGTGTCGCGAGCGTCCTCCTTAGTCATGTGGACGAAGCGGTCGGCGTGCCAGTCGCGGACGCATTGAACACGTGCCTCGTAGTGCATGCCAGTCACCCTCTTCCTTGCAAGCTGGTGTAGGACATCATCGCACGCATTCTCCTTGCCCTCGGCCCTCTTGAAGTATTTCTGCAACCATGCACATAGGTAAAACAAGGGGCATTAGTGCAATTATTGTGAACCAAGGAGAGTGTATGAATGGTAAGAAGTCAAAAGTCACGTACCCAGAATTTGGCAACAACCAAATCCGCCGCGGTGCCGCGGCCAAGAGCATCTTCCGCGAGGCTGTAGTGCGCCCACCTCCAAGCTACGTCGCAGCCACCAGTAGGGAGATTGACTATCCCAGGGAAATACCATCTAAGTAGGCCCCCAAGGATGTTCGAGTACCCACGTGGCGGTCTCTGCGACGGGTCTTCATACTGAACGAGCTGCACCATGAAACGACAACATCAATATGTATGTGATAATAATTTTGATAATGACAAAACTGCGATAACGAAATGCCAAAAATTAACATGTACCTCCTTCCATAGGGCTGTAGAACAACGTGCCTGTAGCGCCAGTCCTTCAGCGCAGGGAGCTGTGTTGTCCCACGCCGATATGGCTTCCTATCACGTGGCCTCAGCCTCTCCACAGCTGGAACGTACTGGTAATCCTCCGGCGCATGCCACTGTAGGCTTGGATCAGGATCGAACACTAAACCCCCCAACCCCTCATCCTCCGAGAGGTCCTCCTCGTCCCCCTCCTCCTCCGTCCTCCCCACCCCCTCCTCCTCCTGGTCCTCCCCACCCCCTCCTCCTCCTGGTCCTCCCCACCCCCATGGTGCTCCTGGTCCTCCTCCTCTTCATCATCATCGTCGGGAGGGGGCTAGGACTAGGAGTGAGTACCCGCGTCACATTCTTTCTACGCGGCCGCAGTGGGGGAGCGGAGGGGGGTAGGAGGGGGGGTAGTAGCTCCGCCCCGCCTCGAAGTCCCTACACCTACCAAGTCCTTGAGCTTCTTTTTAAGACCGCCACCCTTTTTTTTGGCGGCATGCTTCAATCACCTGCAAACACAAATGAAGAGAGTGGTTTATTAGTACGCAATATTGTAAAGAGATAAATATTAGTGAAAGCAACAGAAATATAAGTAGATGAACATTAATGAAAGCAACAATAATGCAAAAGGATGAACATTAATTAGTGGAAGCAACAAATAGCTAGCATAGAGTTCTCTCAAACATAGCACGGAGTTCTTACAAATAATCTAGCTAGACAATCTCTATTACACGGAGTTATTACAAATAACCTAGCTAGCCTCACAATTACTACTACATAGATCAGTAGCCTGTGTCACCGTCCGCGATTGGACCGCGTGTCTCGTCATCGTCATCAGGCTCGGCGAACCAATAATCATCAATGAAACCTGGAGGTGGTCCATCTGCATCGAGGTCAATCCCTGCTCTGAACGCCTCGAGCAAACTCAGGTCTTCCGGGGCACAAACATCCTCAGCTTCATCTTCTGCATTGTCCCCATCCATGCCCGCATCTTCTTGTTCATCGTCTACGACCATGTCATCGATAGTCGGCAGGGCGATTGTGAAATGCCCGGGGAGCCCTTGTTCCTGATAGAACTCGACACTATTTGCTGAGGGGTCTACGCGGCGGTAATCGTCCTTGTTTGGCGGGGGCTGCCTATTGCGTGAAGGCACCGTCATCACAACATCCCATCCATGTAGATGTTTTGTCGGGTTTCTGCACGCGTACGGGAGATAGAATACTTGAAAGGCCTGGGTAGCCAAGATGTACACATCCTCTCCCTTATAAACGGAGTTCCTTTCAACTTCGACCAATCCAATTTCAGGATCACGTCTCACCCGACGTGGGTCAAACCAATGACATTTGAAGACGACGGGATTTAGCCCTTTGTGAAACCCGTAATTCAGCTCGTATATATCCTCGACTCTTCCATAGTAATGGAGCCCATCATCACCTTGACATACCACCCCGCTATTTATTGTCTTCGCGTTGGGCCGGCTTGTTGTGTATTGATGGGTCTGGAAGCGATACCCGTTCACGTCATAGGAGTTGAACGCTTCTACGAAATGGTCAAAGCCCCTAGCAATTTTTCTTAGCTATGACTTCATCTCTTTGTCAGTTCTTGCCTACAAGTTTAGCACGAGAAGTTTAGAACGAGAAATGACCGATAAATGTCGAAAGTGCTAGCCAATTTGGATAGAATAGTACCAAATTACAAAACCAGCTACTGAAACCGAAACCGCCGCCCTTATCAAAAATTTGCTTGGATTCTTCCGGGGTAGGCTCCCTGTGGGTATTCTTCCAATATATAGCCTTGAATTGCCTATACCGATGAAAAGAGGAAGAGTTAGCCACGCAAATACGAGTGAATGTTTGCGAATAATTAAATGGTTCGCACTTACTCGATGTACGGCTTCACTTCGACCATGGTGTTTAAGACATACGAGTGGATCAAGGTCCGCTCATGTAGGTCCGTTCTGTACGGCTTCGAGCCACTTGACTTGCCACCAAGCCCCACGAAGATGCTAAGCTTGGGTACTTCTTCATTGTTGGCGGCATTGTAACGGAGGACCGGGTTGTGCTTTGTGGGAATGTTGGGATCATAGTGCTTAGTGGTGAAGTTTGCCACCTCCATGTTCAGGACTGCCTCGGCTATGGATGCTTCGATCTTGCATTTATTGCCAGTCATTTGACGAAGCTTTTGTGTTTCTCTCTCGGGACCAAACTGCCAACGGCCCCAATTCCCCCCTTTAAGCACTCCTCCGCGAGGTGCAGGATCATGTGTTGCATCGGATTAAAAACCCTGGAGGAAAGATCTTCTCTAGATCGCAAAGCAACACGGGTGCCTCTTCATCCAGCTTCTCAATCACTTTAGTGTCTAACTCCCTAGCACAAATCTGGCGGAAGAAAAAACTCAACCTCGCTAGCACTCGCCAAGTCTTCTCAGGGACATAGCCTCGAATCATCACCGGCATTATCCGCTCAAGCCATATGTGGTAGTCATGACTCTTCAGCCCTTGTACTCGCAACGTTTCAATGTTCAGACCCCTCATCCAGTTGGCTACGAACCCATCAGGGAAAAACAAGGAGTCCTTCATCCATTGGAAGACCTCCCTTTTTTGGGCCTTTGTGAGGCAGAACGGAGCGTGTGGCTTAGTCCAAGTTTTTTTGGCACCATGAGGTGGCTGCATGTTCAACTCCGGCCTATCGCACCACATATCTTGATCAATTCGAGCCTTTATGTTATCCTTCGTCTTCTCGGTGTCCACAATCGTGCTCCAAATGGCTTCACTGATATTCTTCTCGGTGTGCATTACATCAATGTTATGCGGGAGCTCGAGAAACTCAAAGTAAGGGAGCTTCCATAAGCACGGCTTGTGAGTCCATTGGTGTGTCTCCCCATATCCCAAGAAACCATTCCCATCAGGGCTAGGCTTAAGAGCATCTAACTCGGCCTTGATTTCCGTTCCGGTCTTCGGAATTGGCTTCGGGCCACGGACAACACGGCCTTTCTTGAAACTCTTTACATCACTCCTGTATGCATGCCTCCGCTCAAGGAACTGTCGAGCTTCATCAAAGCATGAATACTTTCCTCCCTTGTTTAGCCAGAAGAAAGTCACGGCCTGCCTGCACTGTGGGCAAGGCCACTTCCCATGTGTACACCACCCGCAGAACAAAGCACGTGCTGGCAGGTCATGCAGGGACGTGTGGTACCACATACATATCGAAGTACTCCTTCTTTGATGCGTCATATGTTCGGACCAAGTCATCCACCAGCGGTTCCAGGTACACATTCATGTTCTTGCCCGGGTATTTGGGCCCTGGGATTATCATCGACACAAACATGTTCTCTGATCTCATGCAGACGCCAGGGGGGAGGTTCATGGGAATAACAAACACTGGCCAACAACTGTATACTGCACCGACATACCATATGGATTGAACCCATCGGTTGATATCGCAATGCTACGCTCCTCGGGTCACCTGCTTTCAGTGGAAATTTCTTGACAAAGTTCTTCCATGGTACCATCCGACGGATGTATCATCTTGTCGGTGTATCTGTTTCCTTCCACGGCCCACCTCATCTGTTGGGCAGTATCCTCGGTCATGAAGAGCCGCTGGATCCTCGGTAGAACTGGAAGATAGTGGAGGATATTCTTGGCAACCGTGGTCTGCCTCTTCTAACCATCACCATTGCGGTCTACCTCAAAGTACCTAGAGGAATTGCATTTGATGCAATAATTTGTGTCAGCGTGCTCCTCTCTGAATAGCATGCATCCCTTTGGACAAGCGTGTATCTGCTGAGATGACATCTTAAGGTCACTGAGCAATTTGGTCGAATAGTAGAAGTTTTGCGGCAAGAGGTGCCCTTTCGGCGAAGGCTGCCTACGACCAGAAGTTCATCGAACCCATCTCTGCACAAGTTCCTATGGCACTTCAAGGCCATAAGGCGAGCGATGGCATCTAGTTGGGTAACCTCTGTATTTTCATGTAGGGGTGCGAAGCAAACAGAGCCTCATAATACTCCTTTGTGTTTTCCTCCGGGTCCTCACTTGTGTCCTCATCCTGAGGTGTCTCCACCTCTACATGAGAGCTTTCAGGCACATTACCATTAGCCAAGTTTTCTAAGCACCTATCAAAACCAGTGTCATATTCCCCCTAGGTTGAATCTGCCGCACCTCCTTCCTAGCACGTTTCTTTGCCTTTTCTCCATGGTAAGTCCAAATCCTGTAGGACGGTGTGAACCCAAACTTGATCAGGTGCATACTCATAGTTTCCTTGTCCTGTGCCTTTCGGTTAGCGCACTTACTACAAGGGCACCAAACACTTATAGGTCTGCTAGGGATGGCAAACGCCCTATCCACAAACTGCTCGGTCTTTTCTCCCCATTCATCAGTATAGTTCCACTGACTGATTCTGCCATCGTACATCCAGCCACAATTATCCATCCTCTAATCAGCAACAAAACAGACGAACATAGCATTTATATATCAAATACGAAATAAATGCATCATTTTTTTTTACGCGTGCATCAACCTGAAACTCTACTAGGTGGGCTCCTAGCAACCGCCGGATCCGTAGATTGAGTACGTTCTCCCAGCTCTACCCCGATCCGATACAGAATTTCGGCAGCACCTCCCCGCTGCTCTCCCGATACACGTCTCGGCAAAAAGCCGAGAGGGGTGTGCATCCGGAGAACAACGGGGAGGCGCTACCGAAATCCTGTCTCGGATCGGGGTAGAGCGGGGAGAACGTACCCAACTACGCATCCGCCGGCTGTCCCGATAAATGCGTAAGAGTTACGGTTCATAATATGCGAGACCACTAATGCATATTTATCCGCGTAACCTTTACGGCCGGGAAGAGACGCCTAGGTATCGCGACAGACTTGGTGATCTAGACACAAAGAAAACCTAGGTACATGTAAAGGTGGGAGGGAGATTTATACCCTAGACGCGTGAGAGAATCGCCGAAGAAGTTCCGGGATGCCTTCCCCCGTCAAACACCCCCACGACGCTGCCCCCGTCAAACACCGCCGCGACGCCGTCCACCGTCAAACACCCCCGCGACGCCGTCCACCGTGTCCACCTCGAAGCATCACCTACATAGCGAGAAAATAAAATAGTCATGTAAGTGAACACTAAATTCCCTAAGTCATATACTACACTAAAATCATCTATACAATAAAATCATCTACACTAAAATCTATACACTAAAATCCTCTAAATTTATACACTAAATGCATCTAAATTTATACACTAAATACATATAAATCATCTAAAATCCTAAACTACACTTAAATCATCTCAATCTATAAACTAAAATCATCTAAATGTACACTAAAATCATCTAAAACCTACACTAACACTCATCAATCCATGTAGTTTCAGCAGCAAATGAAATCGGAGAGAGTGGAGGAGGAAGAGAGGCATACCGGGGCCGGGGGAGGGGAAGAGTAGCAGCAGCACGGGCGGCCGGCGGAGGGGCGAGCAGCAGCACGGACAGGCGCGGCGGCGGAGGGGGTGAGCAGCAGCAGGTTTCGAGCTCGGGCTTGCGGCGGCAATGGCGCGCGGCAGCCCCCTGGTGGTGGATGTGGGAGGAGGGAGCCGGATGCGGCGGCGCTCGCGAGGGCGCGCGACGGGAGGAGGAGCGAGGGAGCTCAGCGGCGACGCGGGGGGAGGGGACCTGAGGAGGGCGGGGCAGCGGACTGCGGTGGCGGCGCTCGCGTGGGAGGAGGAAATCGATGGAGGTGGCGGCGCTCGTGTGGAAGGGAAGAAGAGCTGGGCGTGCGTTCGATCTGGTCGGGACGCACACGTGACCAGCTGGTTAACTTATCCGCAACTTTGCCGTGCGCCACTCTTTGCCGTGCGGCAAACGGCCTTTGCCGTGCGGCAAAGCCTTTGCCGTGCGCTAAAGTCCATTTGCCGTGCGGCAGGACTCTTTGCCGTGCGCCTACGCACGGCAACGTTTTTTTTATTTTACCATTTCAATTGTCATATATGAGAATTTAGTTTTATTTCAAATTAAATTAAACCTGTTTTTCCAACATGAGTACTTTGTAATAATATTCTTATCATGTTTTCTTAAAACTATAGCGGTGCAAAATCGATCGCCTAAATCCTAACCCTAACTGTCGGTGCACACACATACCGCTGTTTTGGGCGGGAGGAGGGGGAGAACGACCGCCGGAGCACCGGAACCCCACCAAATCTTGCATGTGGGCCTATGCTATGTGTCAAAGTATGGTGCAAGGTGTAATGGTGCAAAATTAGCTACCCTAAACCTAGACCCTAGCCCTAACCCTACGCCGAACCCTAACCAGTAGATCAGGCACACCGTCGATCGTGTGATAATGGCTCGAGCTGCGGGTGTATGTGCCAAAGGGTCCCAATCTTGGTTTTCCATGTGTATATGTCCTAAACAAACCTAAAAGAATGAAAAAGTACATTGGTGCACCTCTCGCGGAGAAATCTAGGGGGGTAGACCCACCGGGGCACATGTTCCGCTGTTTTGGGGGAGGAGGGGAGAACGACCGGAGCACCGGAACCCCACCAAATCTTGCATGTGGGCCTATGCTATGTGTGAAAGTGTGGTGGAAGGTGTAATTGTGCAAAAGTAGCTCCCCTAAACCCTAGAACCTAGCCCTAACCCTACGCCGAACCCTAACCAGTAGATCAGCACACCGTCGATCGTGTGATAATGGCTCGAGCTGCGGGTGTATGTGCCAAAGGGTCCCAATATTGGTTCTCAATGTGTATATGTCCTAAACAAACCTAAAAGAATGAAAAAGTACATTGGTGCACCCTCGCGCGGAGAAATCTAGGGGTAGACCCGCCGGGGCACACGTTCCTGTTTGGGGGGAGGAGGGGGAGAACGACCGCCGAGCACCGGAACCCCACCAAATCTTGCATGTGTGCCTATGCTATATGTGAAAGTGTGGTGCAAGGTGTAATTGTGCAAAAGTAGCTCCCCTAAACCCTAGACCCTAGCCCTAACCCTACGCCGAACCCTAACCGTAGATCAGGCACACCGTCGATCGTGTGATAATGGCTTGAGCTGCGGGTGTATGTGCCAAAGGGTCCCAATCTTGGTTCTCCATGTGTATATGTCCTAAACAAACCTAAAAGAATGAAAAAGTACATTGGTGCACCCTCGGGCGGAGAAATCTAGGGGGTAGACTGCCGGGGCACACGTTGTTTTGGGGGGGAGGGGGAGAACGACCGCCGAGCACCGGAACCCCACCACATCTTGCATGTGGGCCTATGCTATGTGTCAAAGTGTGGTGCAAGGTCTAATGGTGCAAAAGTAGCTCCCCTAAACCCTAGACCCTAGCCCTAACCCTACACCTAACCCTAACCAGTAGATCAGGCACACCGTCGATCGTGTGATAATGGCTCGAGCTGGTGTATGTGCCAAAGGGTCCCAATCTTGGTTCTCCATGTGTATATGTCCTAAACAAACCTAAAAGAATGAAAAAGTACATTGGTGCACCCTCGCGGAGAAATCTAGGGGTAGACCCGCCGGGGCACACGTTCCGCTGTTTTGGGGGGAGGAGGGGGAGAACGACCGCCGGAGCACCGGAACCCCACCAAATCTTGCATGTGGGCCTATGCTATGTGTCAAAGTGTGGTGCAAGGTCTAATGGTGCAAAAGTAGCCCCGTAAACCCTAAACCCTAAACTGGGGAGGCTTCGTGCCCTAAACCCCTCTAAACCCCTAAACCACAACACCGGAGCTGCAGAACCATGTATCATAAACCCTAACCCTAACCCTAAACCCTAAACCTATACCTAACCATAAATACTTACCTTTAAACTAAACCCTATCCCTACCCCTAAACCCTAGCCCTAACCCTACACCTAACCCTAACCAGTAGATCCAGCTCACCGTCGATCGTGTGATAATGGCTCGAGCTGCGTGTGTATGTGACAAAGGGTCCCAATATTGGTTCTCCATGTGTATATGTCCTAAACAAACCTAAAAGAATGAAAAAGTACATTGGTGCACCCTCGCGCGGAGAAATCTAGGGGGTAGACCCGCCGGGGCACACGTTCCGCTGTTTTGGGGGAGGAGGGGGAGAACGACCGCCGGAGCACCGGAACCCCACCAAATCTTGCATGTGGGCCTATGCTATGTGTGTAAGTGTGGTGCAAGGTGTAATTGTGCGAAAGTAGCTCCCCTAAACCCTAGAACCTAGCCCTAACCCTACGCCGAACCCTAACCAGTAGATCAGGCACACCGTCGATCGTGTGATAATGGCTCGAGCTGCGGGTGTATGTGCCAAAGGGTCCCAATATTGGTTCTCAATGTGTATATGTCCTAAACAAACCTAAAAGAATGAAAAAGTACATTGGTGCACCCTCGCGCGGAGAAATCTAGGGGGTAGACCCGCCGGGGCACACGTTCGTTTGGGGAGGAGGGGAGAACGACCGCCGGAGCACCGGAACCCCACCAAATCTTGCATGTGCCTATGCTATATGTGAAAGTGTGGTGCAAGGTGTAATTGTGCAAAAGTAGCTCCCCTAAACCCTAGACCCTAGCCCTAACCCTACGCCGAACCCTAACCAGTAGATCAGGCACACCGTCGATTGTGTGATAATGGCTTGAGCTGCGGGTGTATGTGCCAAAGGGTCCCAATCTTGGTTCTCCATGTGTATATGTCCTAAACAAACCTAAAAGAATGAAAAAGTACATTGGTGCACCCTCCGCGGAGAAATCTAGGGGGTAGACCCGCCGGGGCACACGTTCCGCTGTTTTGGGGGAGGAGGGGAGAACGACCGCCGGAGCACCGGAACCCCACCAAATCTTGCATGTGGGCCTATGCTATGTGTCAAAGTGTGGTGCAAGGTCTAATGGTGCAAAAGTAGCTCCCCTAAACCCTAGACCCTAGCCCTAACCCTACACCTAACCCTAACCAGTAGATCAGGCACACCGTCGATCGTGTGATAATGGCTCGAGCTGCGGGTGTATGTGCCAAAGGGTCCCAATCTTGGTTCTCCATGTGTATATGTCCTAAACAAACCTAAAAGAATGAAAAAGTACATTGGTGCACCTCGCGCGGAGAAATCTAGGGGGTAGACCCACCGGGGCACACGTTCCCTGTTTTGGGGGGATGAGGGGAGAACGACCGCCGGAGCACCGGAACCCCACCAAATCTTGCATGTGGGCCTATGCTATGTGTCAAAGTGTGGTGCAAGGTCTAATGGTGCAAAAGTAGCTCCCGTAAACCCTAAACCCTAAACTGGGGAGGCTTCGTGCCCTAAACCCCTCTAAACCCCTAAACCACAACACCGGAGCTGCAGAACCATGCATCATAAACCCTAACCCTAACCCTAAACCCTAAACCTATACCTAACCATAAATACTTACCTTTAAACTAAACCCTATCCCTACCCCTAAACCCTAGCCCTAACCCTACACCTAACCCTAACCAGTAGATCCGGCTCACCGTCGATCGTGTGATAATGGCTCGAGCTGCGTGTGTATGTGACAAAGGGTCCCAATATTGGTTCTCCATGTGTATATGTCCTAAACAAACCTAAAAGAATGAAAAAGTACATTGGTGCACTGCGCGGAGAAATCTAGGGGGTGGACCCGCGGGGCACACGTTCCGCTGTTTTGGGGGAGGAGGGGGAGAACGACCGCCGGAGCACCGGAACCCCACCAAATCTTGCATGTGGGCCTATGCTATGTGTGAAAGTGTGGTGCAAGGTGTAATTGTGCGAAAGTAGCTCCCCTAAACCCTAGAACCTAGCCCTAACCCTACGCCGAACCCTAACCAGTAGATCAGGCACACCGTCGATCGTGTGATAATGGCTCGAGCTGCGGGTGTATGTGCCAAAGGGTCCCAATATTGGTTCTCAATGTGTTTATGTCCTAAACAAACCTAAAAGAATGAAAAAGTACATTGGTGCACTCGCGGAGAAATCTAGGGGGTAGACCCGCGGGCACACGTCCGCTGTTTTGGGGGAGGAGTGGGAGAACGACCGCCGGAGCACCGAACCCCACCAAATCTTGCATGTGGGACTATGCTATGTGTCAAAGTGTGGTGCAAGGTCTAATGGTGCAAAAGTAGCTCCCTAAACCCTAGACCCTAGCCCTAACCCTACGCCGAACCCTAACTAGTAGATCGGCACACCGTCGATCGTGTGATAATGGCTCGAGCTGCGGGTGTATGTGCCAAAGGGTCCCAATCTTGGTTCTCCATGTGTATATGTCCTAAACAAACCTAAAAGAATGAAAAAGTACATTGGTGCACCCCGCGGAGAAATCTAGGGGGTAGACCCGCCGGGGCACACGTTCGCTGTTTTGGGGGAGGAGGGGAGAACGACCGCCGGAGCACCGGACCCCACCAAATCTTGCATGTGGGCCTATGCTATGTGTCAAAGTGTGGTGCAAGGTCTAATGGTGCAAAAGTAGCTCCCCTAAACCCTAGACCCTAGCCCTAACCCTACACCTAACCCTAACCCAGTAGATCAGGCACACCGTCGATCGTGTGATAATGGCTCGAGCTGCGGGTGTATGTGCCAAAGGGTCCCAATCTTGGTTCTCCATGTGTATATGTCCTAAACAAACCTAAAAGAATGAAAAGTACATTGGTGCACCCTCACGCGGAGAAATCTAGGGGGGTAGACCACCGGGGCACACGTTCCGCTGTTTGGGGGGAGGGGGGGAGAACGACCGCCGAGCACCGGAACCCCACCAAATCTTGCATGTGGGCCTATGCTATGTGTCAAAGTGTGGTGCAAGGTCTAATGGTGCAAAAGTAGCTCCCCTAAACCCTAAACCCTAAACTGGGGAGGCTTCGTGCCCTAAACCCCTCTAAACCCCTAAACCACAACACCGGAGCTGCAGAACCATGCATCATAAACCCTAACCCTAACCCTAAACCCTAAACCTATACCTAACCATAAATACTTACCTTTAAACTAAACCCTAGCCCTACCCCTAAACCCTAGCCCTAACCCTACACCTAACCCTAACCAGTAGATCCGGCACACCGTCGATCGTGTGATAATGGCTCGAGCTGCGTGTGTATGTGACAAAGGGTCCCAATATTGGTTCTCCATGTGTATATGCCCTAAACAAACCTAAAAGAATGAAAAATTACATTGGTGCACCCTCGCGCGGAGAAATCTAGGGGGTAGACCCGCCGGGGCACACTGTTTTGGGGGAGGAGGGGGAGAACGACCGCCGGAGCACCGGAACCCCACCAAATCTTGCATGTGGGCCTATGCTATGTGTCAAAGTGTGGTGCAAGGTGTATTGGTGCAAAAGTAGCTCCCCTAAACCCTAGACCCTAGCCCTAACCCTACACCTAACCCTAACAGAAGATCAGGCACACCGTCGATCGTGTGATAATGGCTCGAGCTGCGGGTGTATGTGCCAAAGGGTCCCAATCTTTGTTAGCCATGTGTATATGTCCTAAACAAACCTAAAAGAATGAAAAAGTACATTGGTGCACCCTCGCGCGGAGAAATCTAGTGGGGTAGACCCGCCGATGCACACGTTCCGCTGTTTTGGGGGGAGGAGGGGAGAACGACCGCCGGAGCACCGGAACCCCACCAAATCTTGCATGTGGGACTATGCTATGTGTCAAAGTGTGGTGCAAGTTCTAATGGTGCAAAAGTAGCTCCCCTAAACCCAAAACCCTAAACTGGGGAGGCTTCGTGCCCTAAACCCCTCTAAACCCCTAAACCACAACACCGGAGCTGCAGAACCATGCATCATAAACCCTAACCCTAACCCTAAACCCTAAACCTATACCTAACCATAAATACTTACCTTTAAACTAAACCCTAGCCCTACCCCCTAGACCATAGCCCTAACCCTACACCTAACAATAACCAGTAGATCAGGCACACCGTCGATCGTGTGATAATGGCTCGAGCTGCGGGTGTATGTGCCAAAGGGTCCCAATCTTGGTTCTCCATGTGTATATGTCCTAAACAAACCTAAAAGAATGAAAAAGTACATTGGTGCACCCTCGCGCGGAGAAATCTAGGGGGTAGACCCGCCGGGGCACACGTTCCGCTGTTTTGGGGGAGGAGGGGAGAACGACCGCCGGAGCACCGAACCCCACCAAATCTTGCATGTGGGACTATGCTATGTGTCAAAGTGTGGTGCAAGGTCTAATGGTGCAAAAGTAGCTCCCTAAACCCTAAACCCTAAACTGGGGAGGCTTCGTGCCCTAAACCCCTCTAAACCCCTAAACCACAACACCGGAGCTGCAGAACCATGCATCATAAACCCTAACCCTAACCCTAAACCCTAAACCTATACCTAACCATAAATACTTACCTTTAAACTAAACCCTAGCCCTACCCCTAAACCCTAGCCCTAACCCTACACCTAACCCTAACCAGAGATCCACACCGTCGATCGTGTGATAATGGCTTGAGCTGCGTGTGTATGTGACAAAGGGTCCCAATATTGGTTCTCCATGTGTATATGTTCTAAACAAACCTAAAAGAATGAAAAAGTACATTGGTGCACCCTCGCGCGGAGAAATCTAGGGGTAGACACGGGGCACACGTTCCTTTTGGGGGAGGAGGGGAGAACGACCGCCGAGCACCGGAACCCCACCAAATCTTTCATGTGGGCCTATGCTATGTGTCAAAGTGTGGTGCAAGGTCTAATGGTGCAAAAGTAGCTCCCCTAAACCCTAGACCCTAGCCCTAACCCTACACCTAACCCTAACCAGTAGATCAGGCACACCGTCGATCGTGTGATAATGGCTCGAGCTGCGGGTGTATGTGCCAAAGGGTCCCAATCTTGGTTCTCCATGTGTATATGTCCTAAACAAACCTAAAAGAATGAAAAAGTACATTGGTGCACCCTCGCGCGGAGAAATCTAGTGGGGTAGACCCGCCGGGGCACACGTTCCGCTGTTTTGGGGGAGGGAGAACGACCGCCGGAGCACCGGAACCCCACCAAATCTTGCATGTGGGACTATGCTATGTGTCAAAGTGTGGTGCAAGGTCTAATGGTGCAAAAGTAGCTCCCCTAAACCCTAAACCCTAACGGGGAGGCTTCGTGCCCTAAACCCCTCTAAACCCCTAACCCACAACACCGGAGCTGCAACCATGCATCATAAACCCTAACCCTAACCCTAAACCCTAAAACTATACCTAACCATAAATACTTACCTTTAAACTAAACCCTAGCCCTACCCCCTAGACCCTAGCCCTAACCCTACACCTAACCCTAACCAGTAGATCCGGCTCACCGTCGATCGTGTGATAATGGCTCGAGCTGCGTGTGTATGTGCCAAAGGGTCCCAATCTTGGTTCTCCATGTGTATATGTCCTAAACAAACCTAAAAGAATGAAAAAGTACATTGGTGCACTGCGCGGAGAAATCTAGGGGGTAGACCCGCCGGGGCACACGTTCCGCTTTTTGGGGGGAGGAGGGGAGAACGACCGCCGAGCACCGGAACCCCACCAAATCTTGCATGTGGGCCTATGCTATGTGTCAAAGTGTGGTGCAAGGTCTAATGGTGCAAAAGTAGCTCCCCTAAACCCTAAACCCTAAACCCTAAACTGGGGAGGCTTCGTGCCCTAAACCCCTCTAAACCCCTAAACCACAACACCGGAGCTGCAGAACCATGCATCATAAACCCTAAACCCTAAACCTATACCTAACCATAAATACTTACCTTTAAACTAAACCCTAGCCCTACCCCCTAAACCCTAGCCCTAACCCTACACCTAACCCTAACCAGTAGATCCAGCCCACCGTCGATCGTGTGATAATGGCTCGAGCTGCGTGTGTATGTGACAAAGGGTCCCAATATTGGTTCTCCATGTGTATATGTCCTAAACAAACCTAAAAGAATGAAAAGTACATTGGTGCGCGCGGAGAAATCTAGGGGGTAGACCCGCCGGGCACACGTTCCGCTGGGGGGAGGAGGGGGAGAACGACCGCCGGAGCACCGAAACCCCACCAAATCTTGCATGTGGGCCTATGCTATGTGTCAAAGTGTGGTGCAAGGTCTAATGGTGCAAAAGTAGCTCCCCTAAACCCTAGACCCTAGCCCTAACCCTACACCTAACCCTAACCAGTAGATCAGGCACACCCTCGATCGTGTGATAATGGCTCGAGCTGCGTGTGTATGTGCCAAAGGGTCCCAATATTGGTTCTCAATGTGTATATGTCCTAAACAAACCTAAAAGAATGAAAAAGTACATTGGTGCACCTCGCGGAGAAATCTAGGGGGTAGACCCGCGGGCACACGTTCCGCTGTTTTGGGGGGGGGGGGGAGAACGACCGCCGGAGCACCGGAACCCCACCAAATCTTGCATGTGGGACTATGCTATGTGTCAAAGTGTGGTGCAAGGTCTAATGGTGCAAAAGTAGCTCCCCTAAACCCTAAACCCTAAACTGGGAGGCTTTGCCCTAAACCCCTCTAAACCCCTAAACCACAACACCAGAGCTGCAGAACCATGCATCATAAACCCTAACCCTAACCCTAAACCCTAAAACTATAACTAACCATAAATACTTACCTTTAAACTAAACCCTAGCCCTACCCCCTAGACCCTAGCCCTAACCCTACACCTAACCCTAACCAGTAGATCCCACACCGTCGATCGTGTGATAATGGCTCGAGCTGCGTGTGTATGTGCCAAAGGGTCCCAATCTTGGTTCTCCATGTGTATATGTCCTAAACAAACCTAAAAGAATGAAAAAGTACATTGGTGCACCCTCGCGCGGAGAAATCTAGGGGGTAGACCCGCCGGGGCACACGTTCCGCTGTTTTGGGGGAGGAGGGGGAGAACGACCGCCGGAGCACCGGAACCCCACCAAATCTTGCATGTGGGCCTATGCTATGTGTCAAAGTGTGGTGCAAGGTCTAATGGTGCAAAAGTAGCTCCCCTAAACCCTAAACCCTAAACCCTAAACTGGGGAGGCTTCGTGCCCTAAACCCCTCTAAACCCCTAAACCACAACAACGGAGCTGCAGAACCATGCATCATAAACCCTAACCCTAAACCCTAAACCTATACCTAACCATAAATACTTACCTTTAAACTAAACCCTAGCCCTACCCCTAAACCCTAGCCCTAACCCTACACCTAACCCTAACCAGTAGATCCGGCTCACCGTCGATCGTGTGATAATGGCTCGAGCTGCGTGTGTATGTGACAAAGGGTCCCAATATTGGTTCTCCATGTGTATATGTCCTAAACAAACCTAAAAGAATGAAAAAGTACATTGGTGCACCTCGCGCGGAGAAATCTAGGGGGTAGACCCGCCGGCACACGTTCCGCTGTTTTGGGGGAGGAGGGGAGAACGACCGCCGGAGCACCGGAACCCCACCAAATCTTGCATGTGGGCCTATGCTATGTGTCAAAGTGTGGTGCAAGGTCTAATGGTGCAAAAGTAGCTCCCCTAAACCCTAGACCCTAGCCCTAACCCTACACCTAACCCTAACCAGTAGATCAGGCACACCCTCGATCGTGTGATAATGGCTCGAGCTGCGTGTGTATGTGCCAAAGGGTCCCAATATTGGTTCTCAATGTGTATATGTCCTAAACAAACCTAAAAGAATGAAAAGTACATTGGTGCACCCTCGCGCGGAGAAATCTAGGGGTAGACCCGCCGGGGCACACGTTCCGCTGTTTTGTGGAGGGGGAGAACGACCGCCGGAGCACCGGAACCCCACCAAATCTTGCATGTGCCTATGCCTATGTGAAAGTGTGGTGCAAGGTGTAATTGTGCAAAAGTAGCTCCCCTAAACCCTAGACCCTAGCCCTAACCCTACGCCGAACCCTAACCAGTAGATCAGCACACCGTCGATCGTGTGATAATGGCTTGAGCTGCGGGTGTATGTGCCAAAGGGTCCCAATCTTGGTTCTCCATGTGTATATGTCCTAAACAAACCTAAAAGAATGAAAAGTACATTGGTGCACGCGCGGAGAAATCTAGGGGGTAGACCCGCCGGGGCACACGTTCCACTGTTTTGGGGGAGGAGGAGAACGACCGCCGGAGCACCGAACCCCACCAAATCTTGCATGTGGGCCTATGCTATGTGTCAAAGTGTGGTGCAAGGTCTAATGGTGCAAAAGTAGCTCCCCTAAACCCTAGACCCTAGCCCTAACCCTACACCTAACCCTAACCAGTAGATCAGGCACACCGTCGATCGTGTGATAATGGCTCGAGCTGCGGGTGTATGTGCCAAAGGGTCCCAATCTTGGTTCTCCATGTGTATATGTCCTAAACAAACCTAAAAGAATGAAAAAGTACATTGGTGCACCCTCGCGCGGAGAAATCTAGGGGGTAGACCCACCGGGGCACACGTTCCGCTGTTTTGGGGGAGGAGGGGGAGAACGACCGCCGGAGCACCGGAACCCCACCAAATCTTGCATGTGGGCCTATGCTATGTGTCAAAGTGTGGTGCAAGGTCTAATGGTGCAAAAGTAGCTCCCGTAAACCCTAAACCCTAAACTGGGGAGGCTTCGAGCCCTAAACCCCTCTAAACCCCTAAACCACAACACCGGAGCTGCAGAACCATGCATCATAAACCCTAACCCTAACCCTAAACCCTAAACCTATACCTAACCATAAATACTTACCTTTAAACTAAACCCTATCCCTACCCCTAAACCCTAGCCCTAACCCTACACCTAACCCTAAAGTAGATCCGGCTCACCGTCGATCGTGTGATAATGGCTCGAGCTGCGTGTGTATGTGACAAAGGGTCCCAATATTGGTTCTCCATGTGTATATGTCCTAAACAAACCTAAAAGAATGAAAAGTACATTGGTGCACCCTCGCCGGAGAAATCTAGGGGGTAGACCCGCCGGGGCACACGCCGTTTTGGGGGGGGAGGGGGAGAACGACCGCCGGAGCACCGGAACCCCACCAAATCTTGCATGTGGGCCTATGCTATGTGTGAAAGTGTGGTGCAAGGTGTAATTGTGCGAAAGTAGCTCCCCTAAACCCTAGAACCTAGCCCTAACCCTACGCCGAACCCTAACCAGTAAGGCACACCGTCGATCGTGTGATAATGGCTCGAGCTGCGGGTGTATGTGCCAAAGGGTCCCAATATTGGTTCTCAATGTGTATATGTCCTAAACAAACCTAAAAGAATGAAAAAGTACATTGGTGCACCCTCGCGCGGAGAAATCTAGGGGGTAGACCCGCCGGGGCACACGTTCCGCTGTTTTGGGGGGGAGGAGGGGGAGAACGACCGCCGGAGCACCGGAACCCCACCAAATCTTGCATGTGTGCCTATGCTATATGTGAAAGTGTGGTGCAAGGTGTAATTGTGCAAAAGTAGCTCCCCTAAACCCTAGACCCTAGCCCTAACCCTACGCCGAACCCTAACCAGTAGATCAGGCACACCGTCGATTGTGTGATAATGGCTTGAGCTGCGGGTGTATGTGCCAAAGGGTCCCAATCTTGGTTCTCCATGTGTATATGTCCTAAACAAACCTAAAAGAATGAAAAAGTACATTGGTGCACCCTCGGCGGAGAAATCTAGGGGGTAGACCCGCCGGGGCACACGTTCCGCTGTTTTGGGGGGAGGGGAGAACGACCGAACACACCGGAACCCCACCAAATCTTGCATGTGGGCCTATGCTATGTGTCAAAGTGTGGTGCAAGGTCTAATGGTGCAAAAGTAGCTCCCCTAAACCCTAGACCCTAGCCCTAACCCTACACCTAACCCTAACCAGTAGATCAGGCACACCGTCGATCGTGTGATAATGGCTCGAGCGGGTGTATGTGCCAAAGGGTCCCAATCTTGGTTCTCCATGTGTATATGTCCTAAACAAACCTAAAAGAATGAAAAAGTACATTGGTGCACCCTCGCGCGGAGAAATCTAGGGGGGTAGACCCACCGGGGCACACGTTCCGCTGTTTTGGGGGGATGAGGGGGAGAACGACCGCCGGAGCACCGGAACCCCACCAAATCTTGCATGTGGGCCTATGCTATGTGTCAAAGTGTGGTGCAAGGTCTAATGGTGCAAAAGTAGCTCCCGTAAACCCTAAACCCTAACCGCTAGAGTGCCCTAAACCCCTCTAAACCCCTAAACCACAACACCGGAGCTGCAGAACCATGCATCATAAACCCTAACCCTAACCCTAAACCCTAAACCTATACCTAACCATAAATACTTACCTTTAAACTAAACCCTATCCCTACCCCTAAACCCTAGCCCTAACCCTACACCTAACCCTAACCAGTAGATCCGCTCACCGTCGATCGTGTGATAATGGCTCGAGCTGCGTGTGTATGTGACAAAGGGTCCCAATATTGGTTCTCCATGTGTATATGTCCTAAACAAACCTAAAAGAATGAAAAAGTACATTGGTGCACCCTCGCGCGGAGAAATCTAGGGGTAGACCCGCCGGGCACATCCGTTGTTTTGGGGGGAGGGGAGAACGACCGCCGGAGCACCGGAACCCCACCAAATCTTGCATGTGGGCCTATGCTATGTGTGAAAGTGTGGTGGAAGGTGTAATTGTGCAAAAGTAGCTCCCCTAAACCCTAGAACCTAGCCCTAACCCTACGCCGAACCCTAACCAGTAGATCAGGCACACCGTCGATCGTGTGATAATGGCTCGAGCTGCGGGTGTATGTGCCAAAGGGTCCCAATATTGGTTCTCAATGTGTTTATGTCCTAAACAAACCTAAAAGAATGAAAAAGTACATTGGTGCACCCTCGCGCGGAGAAATCTAGGGGGTAGACCCGCGGGGCACACGTTCCGCTGTTTTGGGGAGGAGTGGGAGAACGACCGCCGAGCACCGGAACCCCACCAAATCTTGCATGTGGGACTATGCTATGTGTCAAAGTGTGGTGCAAGGTCTAATGGTGCAAAAGTAGCTCCCTAAACCCTAGACCCTAGCCCTAACCCTACGAACCCTAACTAGTAGATCAGGCACACCGTCGATCGTGTGATAGGCTTGAGCTGCGGGTGTATGTGCCAAAGGGTCCCAATCTTGGTTCTCCATGTGTATATGTCCTAAACAAACCTAAAAGAATGAAAAAGTACATTGGTGCACCCTCGGGCGGAGAAATCTAGGGGGTAGACCCGCCGGGGCACACGTTCCCTGTTTGGGGAGGAGGGGAGAACGACCGCCGGAGCACCGGAACCCCACCAAATCTTGCATGTGGGCCTATGCTATGTGTCAAAGTGTGGTGCAAGGTCTAATGGTGCAAAAGTAGCTCCCCTAAACCCTAGACCCTAGCCCTAACCCTACACCTAACCCGTAGATCGCACACCGTCGATCGTGTGATAATGGCTCGAGCTGCGGGTGTATGTGCCAAAGGGTCCCAATCTTGGTTCTCCATGTGTATATGTCCTAAACAAACCTAAAAGAATGAAAAAGTACATTGGTGCACCCTCGCGCGGAGAAATCTAGGGGGTAGACCCGCCGGGGCACACGTTCCGCTGTTTTGGGGAGGAGGGAGAACGACCGCCGGAGCACCGGAACCCCACCAAATCTTGCATGTGGGCCTATGCTATGTGTCAAAGTGTGGTGCAAGGTCTAATGGTGCAAAAGTAGCTCCCTAAACCCTAAACCCTAACCGGGGAGGCTTAGGCCCTAAACCCCTCTAAACCCCTAAACCACAACACCGGAGCTGCAGAACCATGCATCATAAACCCTAACCCTAACCCTAAACCCTAAACCTATACCTAACCATAAATACTTACCTTTAAACTAAACCCTAGCCCTACCCCCTAAACCCTAGCCCTAACCCTACACCTAACCCTAACCAGTAGAGGCACACCGTCGATCGTGTGATAATGGCTCGAGCTGCGGTGTATGTGACAAAGGGTCCCAATATTGGTTCTCCATGTGTATATGCCCTAAACAAACCTAAAAGAATGAAAATTACATTGGTGCACCCTCGCGCGGAGAAATCTAGGGGGTAGACCCGCCGGGGCACACGTTCCGCTGTTTTGGGGGGAGGAGGGGAGAACGACCACGGAGCACCGGAACCCCATCAAATCTTGCATGTGGGCCTATGCTATGTGTCAAAGTGTGGTGCAAGGTCTATTGGTGCAAAAGTAGCTCCCCTAAACCCTAGACCCTAGCCCTAACCCTACACCTAACCCTAACCAGAAGATCAGGCACACCGTCGATCGTGTGATAATGGCTCGAGCTGCGGGTGTATGTGCCAAAGGGTCCCAATCTTTGTTAGCCATGTGTATATGTCCTAAACAAACCTAAAAGAATGAAAAAGTACATTGGTGCACCCGCGCGGAGAAATCTAGTGGGGTAGACCCGCCGATGCACACGTTCCGCTGTTTTGGGGGGAGGAGGGGGAGAACGACCGCCGGAGCACCGGAACCCCACCAAATCTTGCATGTGGGACTATGCTATGTGTCAAAGTGTGGTGCAAGTTCTAATGGTGCAAAAGTAGCTCCCCTAAACCCTAAACCCTAAACGGGAGGCTTCGTGCCCTAAAACCCCTAAACCACAACACCGGAGCTGCAGAACCATGCATCATAAACCCTAACCCTAACCCTAAACCCTAAAACTATACCTAACCATAAATACTTACCTTTAAACTAAACCCTAGCCCTACCCCCTAGACCCTAGCCCTAACCCTACACCTAACCCTAACCAGTAGATCAGGCACACCGTCGATCGTGTGATAATGGCTCGAGCTGCGTGTGTATGTGCCAAAGGGTCCCAATCTTGGTTCTCCATGTGTATATGTCCTAAACAAACCTAAAAGAATGAAAAGTACATTGGTGCACCTCGCGCGGAGAAATCTAGGGGTAGACCCGCCGGGGCACACGTTCCGCTGTTTTGGGGGAGGAGGGGAGAACGACCGCCGGAGCACCGAACCCCACCAAATCTTGCATGTGGGCCTATGCTATGTGTCAAAGTGTGGTGCAAGGTCTAATGGTGCAAAAGTAGCTCCCTAAACCCTAAACCCTAAACCCTAAACAGGGAGGCTTCGTGCCCTAAACCCCTCTAAACCCCTAAACCACAACACCGGAGCTGCAGAACCATGCATCATAAACCCTAACCCTAAACCCTAAACCTATACCTAACCATAAATACTTACCTTTAAACTAAACCCTAGCCCTACCCCTAAACCCTAGCCCTAACCCTACACCTAACCCTAACCGGTAGATCCACACCGTCGATCGTGTGATAATGGCTCGAGCTGCGGGTGTATGTGACAAAGGGTCCCAATATTGGTTCTCCATGTGTATATGTCCTAAACAAACCTAAAAGAATGAAAAGTACATTGGTGCACCCTCGCGCGGAGAAATCTAGGGGGTAGACGCCGGGGCACACGTTCCGCTGTTTTGGGGGAGGAGGGAGAACGACCGCCGGAGCACCGGAACCCCACCAAATCTTGCATGTGGGCCTATGATGTGTCAAAGTGTGGTGCAAGGTCTAATGGTGCAAAAGTAGCTCCCCTAAACCCTAGACCCTAGCCCTAACCCTACACCTAACCCTAACCAGGGCACACCCTCGATCGTGTGATAATGGCTCGAGCTGCGTGTGTATGTGCCAAAGGGTCCCAATATTGGTTCTCAATGTGTATATGTCCTAAACAAACCTAAAAGAATGAAAGTACATTGGTGCACCGCTGAGAAATCTAGGGGTAGACCCGCCGGCACACGTTCATTGCTTTGGGGAGGAGGGGGAGAACGACCGCCGGAGCACCAAATCTTGCATGTGTGCCTATGCTATATGTGAAAGTGTGGTGCAAGGTGTAATTGTGCAAAAGTAGCTCCCTAAACCCTAGACCCTAGCCCTAACCCTACGCCGAACCCTAACCAGTAGATCAGGCACACCGTCGATCGTGTGATAATGGCTTGAGCTGCGGGTGTATGTGCCAAAGGGTCCCAATCTTGGTTCTCCATGTGTATATGTCCTAAACAAACCTAAAAGAATGAAAAAGTACATTGGTGCACCCTCGGGCGGAGAAATCTAGGGGGACCCGGGGCACACGTTCCGCTGCTTTGGGGGGAGGAGGGGGGAGAACGACCGCCGGAGCACCCGAACCCCACCAAATCTTGCATGTGGGCCTATGCTATGTGTCAAAGTGTGGTGCAAGGTCTAATGGTGCAAAAGTAGCTCCCCTAAACCCTAGACCCTAGCCCTAACCCTACACCTAACCCTAACCAGTAGATCAGGCACACCGTCGATCGTGTGATAATGGCTCGAGCTGCGGGTGTATGTGCCAAAGGGTCCCAATCTTGGTTCTCCATGTGTATATGTCCTAAACAAACCTAAAAGAATGAAAAAGTACATTGGTGCACCCTCGGAGAAATCTAGGGGGTAGACCCACCGGGGCACACGTTCCGTGCTTTGGGGAGGAGGGGGAGAACGACCGCCGAGCACCGGAACCCCACCAAATCTTGCATGTGGGCCTATGCTATGTGTCAAAGTGTGGTGCAAGGTCTAATGGTGCAAAAGTAGCTCCCGTAAACCCTAAACCCTAAACTGGGGAGGCTTCGTGCCCTAAACCCTCTAAACCCCTAAACCACAACACCGGAGCTGCAGAACCATGTATCATAAACCCTAACCCTAACCCTAAACCCTAAACCTATACCTAACCATAAATACTTACCTTTAAACTAAACCCTATCCCTACCCCTAAACCCTAGCCCTAACCCTACACCTAACCCAGTAGATCCACACCGTCGATCGTGTGATAATGGCTCGAGCTGCGTGTGTATGTGACAAAGGGTCCCAATATTGGTTCTCCATGTGTATATGTCCTAAACAAACCTAAAAGAATGAAAAGTACATTGGTGCACCCTGCGCGGAGAAATCTAGGGGTAGACCGCCGGGGCACACGTTCCATGTTTTGGGGGAGGAGGGGGAGAACGACCGTGAGCACCGGAACCCCACCAAATCTTGCATGTGGGCCTATGCTATGTGTGAAAGTGTGGTGCAAGGTGTAATTGTGCGAAAGTAGCTCCCCTAAACCCTAGAACCTAGCCCTAACCCTACCGAACCCTAACCAGTAGATCAGGCACACCGTCGATCGTGTGATAATGGCTCGAGCTGCGGTGTATGTGCCAAAGGGTCCCAATATTGGTTCTCAATGTGTATATGTCCTAAACAAACCTAAAAGAATGAAAAAGTACATTGGTGCACTCTCGCGCGGAGAAATCTAGGTAGACCCACGGGCACACGTTCCGTGTTTTGGGGGAGGAGGAGAACGACCGCCGAGCACCGGAACCCCACCAAATCTTGCATGTGTGCCTATGCTATATGTGAAAGTGTGGTGCAAGGTGTAATTGTGCAAAAGTAGCTCCCCTAAACCCTAGACCCTAGCCCTAACCCTACGCCGAACCCTAACAGTAGATCAGGCACACCGTCGATCGTGTGATAATGGCTTGAGCTGCGGGTGTATGTGCCAAAGGGTCCCAATCTTGGTTCTCCATGTGTATATGTCCTAAACAAACCTAAAAGAATGAAAAAGTACATTGGTGCACCCTCGGGCGAGAAATCTAGGGTAGACCTGCCGGGCACACGTCCGCCGTTTTGGGGGGAGGGGGGAGAACGACCGTCGAGCACCTAACCCCACCAAATCTTGCATGTGGGCCTATGCTATGTGTCAAAGTGTGGTGCAAGGTCTAATGGTGCAAAAGTAGCTCCCCTAAACCCTAGACCCTACCCCTAACCCTACACCGAACCCTAACCAGTAGATCAGGCACACCGTCGATCGTGTGATAATGGCTCTAGCTGCGGGTGTATGTGCCAAAGGGTCCCAATCTTGGTTCTCCATGTGTATATGTCCTAAACAAACCTAAAAGAATGAAAAAGTACATTGGTGCACCCTCGCGAGAAATAGGGGTAGACCCACCGGGGCACACGTTCCGTTGCTTGGGGGGGGGAGAACGATCGCCTGAGCACCTAACCCCACCAAATCTTGCATGTGGGCCTATGCTATGTGTCAAAGTGTGGTGCAAGGTCTAATGGTGCAAAAGTAGCTCCCGTAAACCCTAAACCCTAAACCGGGAGGCTTCGTGCCCTAAACCCCTCTAAACCCCTAAACCACAACACCTGAGCTGCAGAACCATGCATCATAAACCCTAACCCTAACCCTAAACCCTAAACCTATACCTAACCATAAATACTTACCTTTAAACTAAACCCTATCCCTACCCCTAAACCCTAGCCCTAACCCTACACCTAACCCTAACCAGTAGAGCTCACCGTCGATCGTGTGATAATGGCTCGAGCTGCGTGTGTATGTGACAAAGGGTCCCAATATTGGTTCTCCATGTGTATATGTCCTAAACAAACCTAAAAGAATGAAAAAGTACATTGGTGCACCCGCGGAGAAATCTAGGGGTAGACCCGCCGGGCACACGTTCCGCCTGTTTTGAGGGGGAGAACAACCGCCGGAGCACCCGAACCCCACCAAATCTTGCATGTGGGCCTATGCTATGTGTGAAAGTGTGGTGCAAGGTGTAATTGTGCGAAAGTAGCTCCCCTAAACCCTAGAACCTAGCCCTAACCCTACGCCGAACCCTAACCAGTAGGATCGGCACACCGTCGATCGTGTGATAATGGCTCGAGCTGCGGGTGTATGTGCCAAAGGGTCCCAATATTGGTTCTCAATGTGTTTATGTCCTAAACAAACCTAAAAGAATGAAAAAGTACATTGGTGCACCCTCGCGGAGAAATCTAGGGGGTAGACCCGCCGGGGCACACGTTCCGCCGTTTTGGGGAGTGGGAGAACGACCGCCGAGCACCGAACCCCACCAAATCTTGCATGTGGGACTATGCTATGTGTCAAAGTGTGGTGCAAGGTCTAATGGTGCAAAAGTAGCTCCCTAAACCCTAGACCCTAGCCCTAACCCTACGCCGAACCCTAACTAGTAGATCAGGCACACCGTCGATCGTGTGATAGGCTTGAGCTGCGGGTGTATGTGCCAAAGGGTCCCAATCTTGGTTCTCCATGTGTATATGTCCTAAACAAACCTAAAAGAATGAAAAAGTACATTGGTGCACCCTCGGGCGGAGAAATCTAGGGGGTAGACCCGCCGGGGCACACGTTCCGTACTTGGGGGGAGGGGGAGAACGACCGCCGAGCACCGAACCCCACCAAATCTTGCATGTGGGCCTATGCTATGTGTCAAAGTGTGGTGCAAGGTCTAATGGTGCAAAAGTAGCTACCCTAAACCCTAGACCCTAGCCCTAACCCTACACCTAACCCTAACCAAGTAAGCACACCGTCGATCGTGTGATAATGGCTCGAGCTGCGGTGTATGTGCCAAAGGGTCCCAATCTTGGTTCTCCATGTGTATATGTCCTAAATAAACCTAAAAGAATGAAAAAGTACATTGGTGCACCGCGCGGAGAAATCTAGGGGGTAGACCCGCCGGGCACACGTTCCGCTGTTTTGGGGGGGGAGGGGGAGAACGACCACGAGCACGGAACCCCACCAAATCTTGCATGTGGGCCTATGCTATGTGTCAAAGTGTGGTGCAAGGTCTAATGGTGCAAAAGTAGCTCCCTAAACCCTAAACCCTAAACTGGGAGGCTTCGAGCCCTAAACCCCTCTAAACCCCTAAACCACAACACCGGAGCTGCAGAACCATGCATCATAAACCCTAACCCTAACCCTAAACCCTAAACCTATACCTAACCATAAATACTTACCTTTAAACTAAACCCTAGCCCTACCCCCTAAACCCTAGCCCTAACCCTACACCTAACCCTAACCAGTAGATCAGGCACACCGTCGATCGTGTGATAATGGCTCGAGCTGCGTGTGTATGTGACAAAGGGTCCCAATATTGGTTCTCCATGTGTATATGCCCTAAACAAACCTAAAAGAATGAAAAATTACATTGGTGCACCCTCGCGCGGAGAAATCTAGGGGTAGACCCGCCGGGCACACGTTATTTGGGGGAGGAGGGGGAGAACGACCGCCGGAGCACCGGAACCCCACCAAATCTTGCATGTGGGCCTATGCTATGTGTCAAAGTGTGGTGCAAGGTCTATTGGTGCAAAAGTAGCTCCCCTAAACCCTAGACCCTAGCCCTAACCCTACACCTAACCCTAACCAGAAGATCAGGCACACCGTCGATCGTGTGATAATGGCTCGAGCTGCGGGTGTATGTACCAAAGGGTCCCAATCTTTGTTAGCCATGTGTATATGTCCTAAACAAACCTAAAAGAATGAAAAAGTACATTGGTGCACCCTCGCGCGGAGAAATCTAGTGGGGTAGACCCGCCGATGCACGTTCGTTGTTTGGGGGAGGAGGGAGAACGACCGCGGAGCACCGAACCCCACCAAATCTTGCATGTGGGACTATGCTATGTGTCAAAGTGTGGTGCAAGTTCTAATGGTGCAAAAGTAGCTCCCCTAAACCCAAAACCCTAAACTGGGAGGCTTCGTGCCCTAAACCCCTCTAAACCCCTAAACCACAACACCGGAGCTGCAGAACCATGCATCATAAACCCTAACCCTAACCCTAAACCCTAAACCTATACCTAACCATAAATACTTACCTTTAAACTAAACCCTAGCCCTACCCCTAGACCATAGCCCTAACCCTACACCTAACACCAGTAGATCAGGCACACCGTCGATCGTGTGATAATGGCTCGAGCTGCGGGTGTATGTGCCAAAGGGTCCCAATCTTGGTTCTCCATGTGTATATGTCCTAAACAAACCTAAAAGAATGAAAAAGTACATTGGTGCACCCTCGCGAGAAATCTAGGGGGTAGACCCGCCGGGGCACACGTTCCATTGTTTTGGGGGAGGAGGGGGAGAACGACCGCCGGAGCACCGGAACCCCACCAAATCTTGCATGTGGGCCTATGCTATGTGTCAAAGTGTGGTGCAAGGTCTAATGGTGCAAAAGTAGCTCCCCTAAACCCTAAACCCTAAACCTGGGAGGCTTCGTGCCCTAAACCCCTCTAAACCCCTAAACCACAACACCGGAGCTGCAGCACCATGCATCATAAACCCTAACCCTAACCCTAAACCCTAAACCTATACCTAACCATAAATACTTACCTTTAAACTAAACCCTAGCCCTACCCCTAAACCCTAGCCCTAACCCTACACCTAACCCTAACCAGTAGATCCACTCACCGTCGATCGTGTGATAATGGCTTGAGTGTGTATGTGACAAAGGGTCCCAATATTGGTTCTCCATGTGTATATGTTCTAAACAAACCTAAAAGAATGAAAAAGTACATTGGTGCACCCTCGCGGAGAAATCTAGGTAGACCCGCCTGCACACGTTCCGCTGTTTGGGGAGGAGGGGAGAACGACCCGGAGCACCGGAACCCCACCAAATCTTTCATGTGGGCCTATGCTATGTGTCAAAGTGTGGTGCAAGGTCTAATGGTGCAAAAGTAGCTCCCTAAACCCTAGACCCTAGCCCTAACCCTACACCTAACCCTAACCAGTAGATCAGGCACACCGTCGATCGTGTGATAATGGCTCGAGCTGCGGGTGTATGTGCCAAAGGGTCCCAATCTTGGTTCTCCATGTGTATATGTCCTAAACAAACCTAAAAGAATGAAAAAGTACATTGGTGCACCCTCGCGGAGAAATCTAGGGGGTAGACCCGCCGGGGCACACGTTCCGCGTTTTGGGGGAGGAGAACGACCGCCGGAGCACCGGAACCCCACCAAATCTTGCATGTGGGACTATGCTATGTGTCAAAGTGTGGTGCAAGGTCTAATGGTGCAAAAGTAGCTCCCCTAAACCCTAAACCCTAACCTGGGAGGCTTCGTGCCCTAAACCCCTCTAAACCCCTAAACCACAACACCTGAGCTGCAGAACCATGCATCATAAACCCTAACCCTAACCCTAAACCCTAAAACTATACCTAACCATAAATACTTACCTTTAAACTAAACCCTAGCCCTACCCCTAGACCCTAGCCCTAACCCTACACCTAACCCTAACCAGTAGATCAGGCACACCGTCGATCGTGTGATAATGGCTCGAGCTGCGTGTGTATGTGCCAAAGGGTCCCAATCTTGGTTCTCCATGTGTATATGTCCTAAACAAACCTAAAAGAATGAAAAAGTACATTGGTGCACCCTCGCGCGGAGAAATCTAGGGGGTAGACCCGCCGGGCACATCCGCTGTTTTGGGGGAGGAGGGGGAGAACGACCGCCGGAGCACCGGAACCCACCAAATCTTGCATGTGGGCCTATGCTATGTGTCAAAGTGTGGTGCAAGGTCTAATGGTGCAAAAGTAGCCCCTAAACCCTAAACCCTAAACCCTAAAGGAGGCTTCGTGCCCTAAACCCTAAACCCCTAAACCACAACAACGGAGCTGCAGAACCATGCATCATAAACCCTAACCCTAAACCCTAAACCTATACCTAACCATAAATACTTACCTTTAAACTAAACCCTAGCCCTACCCCTAAACCCTAGCCCTAACCCTACACCTAACCCTAACCAGTAGAGGCACACCGTCGATCGTGTGATAATGGCTCGAGCTGCGTGTGTATGTGACAAAGGGTCCCAATATTGGTTCTCCATGTGTATATGTCCTAAACAAACCTAAAAGAATGAAAAAGTACATTGGTGCACCCTCGCGGAGAAATCTAGGGGGTAGACCCGCCGGGGCACACGCTCACTGGGGGAGGAGGGGGAGAACTACCGCCGGAGCACCGAACCCCACCAAATCTTGCATGTGGGCCTATGCTATGTGTCAAAGTGTGGTGCAAGGTCTAATGGTGCAAAAGTAGCTCCCCTAAACCCTAGACCCTAGCCCTAACCCTACACCTAACCCTAACCAGTAGATCAGGCACACCCTCGATCGTGTGATAATGGCTCGAGCTGCGTGTGTATGTGCCAAAGGGTCCCAATCTTGGTTCTCCATGTGTATATGTCCTAAACAAACCTAAAAGAATGAAAAAGTACATTGGTGCACCCCGCGGAGAAATCTAGGGGGTAGACCCGCCGGGGCACACGTTTGGGGGGAGGAGGGGGAAAACGACCGCCGGAGCACCGGAACCCCACCAAATCTTGCATGTGGGCATATGATATGTGTCAAAGTGTGGTGCAAGGTGTGATTCACCAAATGGTGCATGGCATGGATCCTCGGTCTGACATTCCTCACCTTCGGGGGATAACACTTAACAGATTCCTGGACGTGTACGGTGAAGTGTCCCGCCGCGGGTATATCGGGGGCTAGACTGTGCCAAAGGGTGCCACACATGGTTTTCCATATGTCCATGGACTAAACAAACCTAAACCTATGAAAAGGTATATTGGTGGAACCTCGCGCGGAGAAATCTAGGGGTAGACCATCTGGGCCCACAGAGAGCCGTTTTTAGGGGGAATGACCCCCGGAGCACCGGAATGCCACCAAACTTGCAAGTGGACCTAAAACCTAACCCTAACAAACCTAAAAGAATGAAAAAGTACATTGTGCACCCTCGCGCGGAGAAATCTACGGGGGTAGACCCGTCGTCCCGCTGTTTTTGGGGAAGGAGGGGGACGGCCGCTGGAGCACCGGAACCCTAATATATGTGGGGGTTGAACATGGAGATTAATTTTGTATTGCACATTGTCTAATAAATAGTCATCAAAAATAAAAACTAATTAACAAAATAAATATAAGTATTAGATGAAATAAAATAGTTAGAAAAACAAATAAAATGTATGTTGGCGCACGGCAAAGAAGACAACGCACGGCAAAGGACCCTTTGCCGTGCAACTAGTCTGTCTGCACGGCAAAGGGGCGAGCCACGGCAATGCCCAAGGCCTTTGCCGTGCGGCTTGTAGGACTTTGCCGTCTACGTTTCTTTGCCGTGCGCTTTCTTTGGACTTTGCCGTGAGAAGTTTCTTTGCCGTGCGCCAAGTCTATCTTTGTTCATTGCCGTGCGCTGCTCCCAGTCTTTGCCGTGCTTGTGTTCGTTGCCGTGCGTCCTACTGTGTGCTCACGGCAAAGATTTCTTTGCCGTGCAGTAGCTCATGGCAAAGAAAAGCCGCACGGCGACGCCTGTTTTTCCCGTAGTGTATGTGACGGTGCTTCTTTTTTGTCTGATCAATGACCAAACAGGGGACAGTCAACCCTATCGGCGGAACTAGTTGACACTTGTATTTCATCCCCCGGTAGCATAGGATGGAGCCTCAAACCAGCCTGGTCTCCCATCGCCCGGTGCAGCATGGCTAGCCAAACAAGGGTGAGAAACTCTCCTCCCATGGATAGCCGCCGGGCGTGCTCCTCTGGGCGGCACTTGCCAGCTGCGTACAGGAGCAGCCGCACCCACACCTCCTGGAGCACACTGAAAACCGCATGGTGCTCCTCCTCCAACCCCAGGCCCTCCAACGAAAACAGGAATCGTCAGTAAAGGCTTCATCGTTTGTGATATCCGATGACGCTTCAATGTTTGTCCTAACTTCATACTTGAAGCATTCCACGTACTTGTCCACTTCGCTGCCGACTGACAGCATGGCAGGGTTCACCACCAGCAGGTGGATCATGTAGTCAGATATCACCTTAGATTGATCCATGAGTTTTTGCGTCTCTTCGGGTATGTCCACCGCTGACATATGTATACTTCATAACCAGAAGTCTGTGCGAATGTGTAGCTGTAAGAAGGCCAACGCGAAGGGCAACTCATCGATATCTTCTTTAAACTGAGACATTGAAACCGGCAATCTGAGAATAGCCAATACGGGATCTTGACGAAGTTCATAGGATGTCTTGCGGATCAGCTGCTTGATCCCTGCCGGAACTTGGACATACTTGATGTGCCGCATTTTGTGCCAGAGCTCACCAAGTCCAACCATACCAACCATCTTGGTGAAGAAGCTACCCGCAGACTTGTTGTCAGCCATGCATGAGTCTACCAAGTTGTACTGCCCCATAGAGTTTGACCACCAATGGCCTAGTCTCTGGCTTCATCTTCACCAAGATAGACCAGGCTACTCGAGCGAGCAGGTGACACCCTTGAGCTGCCAAAGTTTCCCATGTTTGCGGAGACATCATCAGAAATAAAGACTGAACAACATTCTAAGCAAATAGCCCCTATGAATAATACATAGGTTATAGTGGTATCTACGACGGAAAAAATGTATGTTGCTTGTCACCCATCATAACGAAGAGCATGAAGGCAACCACCGTGGAGGTGAATGAGATGCAACCAAGGACAGTACCAAAAGTTGTGTGGATAATCCTATACTTTGTGAAGAGGAGGTCATACATGATACTAAGCTCAAGCTCTATCCTTTTGAAAACTAGCTCAGAATCATCTCCTTCCCCATGGTTTTCTTCATCGAAATTGCGGAACGACTGACGTAGCTCCATTGACATCTGGGGCCATGTCTGTCCTGCGAATAAATACCTGACAGTTTTTTCATAGTCAAGAGCACACTTCACAATTATTGGATACATCAGCTCGGTTGCACCTTGTCGTTGTTGTAATTCAGATGATCCCGCCGCTTCTCCGCGGTTGAAGCTCGTAAGGTATTTCTTGCTTCCCTGCTTGAGTGCCCATATCCTCTCTCCATACTTGATAATCCCCGTGACAAATACAAAGATAGCCGGGACTGCAAGTCGGTCGTATGCCACAGCTTTGCAGAGTACATACGAAACTAGGGAGGCTTGGACTAGCAGATTTAGCATGTGCCTCAACCATAGCTCATTGTCCTCAATGGAAAAAGCAGTTAGAGTGTCTTGACCGCCAAGGTGAAGAAAAGGTGCCCACAAGAGTTTGAGTAGCTGGTTTTGGTTCGACTTTACTAATTTATCACCACTGCATGTGGTCGTGGCCAAATGACGGGATAAGTGGCCTAGTGCATATAGCGTCAGCCGATAGGTACGCCAACCAAAGCAGAAGCTGAAGTAGCATATGGTTGTTGCGACACCGAAGGCCACCGAAGAAAAAGAGGAAGAGTTGCAAGGCAAAGCTGAAGAGAATCAATAGCTCGATTTCCCAATCGTTAAATGGCTGCAATATGATAGTGGTCGAGGGAGATTCAGCCATTATTGGTTCTCAGTGTTTCCGTTGGTTTACTACTGCATATCAGAGTGAGCATGTATTAGCGCAATGGGTATTGAACTCTTTGAGATAATGAGATATACTCCATATAAGTCATTAGTACTCCTATTCAACATTTACATGTTGCCATCTAAAGGAAAAACGAAATAAAAATGCCTAGTTGCAAGTGTAAACTGAAGACTGTGAAACGGGCTACTAAAAGGAAATAAAAAGCATACCTGCGACGTGCGGTCGGTGTAGTAATAAATGTTTGCATATCCTGCATCATGATCTCAAAAGACATGGACGATTTTCAAAGATTAACATTTACAGGGTTCAGTCAATTTATACTGGAGAAAGAGCAGTAGTCTAGCTGATACAGCTAAGTTATACATGGTGAACATACATCATGAAGAATTACATGCCTTCTTTAAGGCCTCGAAAACGCTTCCGAGCGTCACGTCCTGCACTAGGACAACCTTCTCCCTCGATTTTGAACCAGAACCGATGGATACTTCTCTTTTCTTCACTCCGAGTACCTGCATATTTACACAAGGTTATAAGAGACTCGTATGGGAGCTAAAAAAATGAAATATCAAATCGTTTAAGAGATGACAACATCTTTAATAGATCGCCATGTTAAACCAGTGAATGCAAGTCTAACAGCTTTTGATTCCCTCTTGATTTATGAACTAATCACTGGAAAATGTGCCTATTTTCAATCAATGACCAATAAGGCACCAACCAATGATACAACTGCTGTTTTGTCCATGGATTTAACTCTTTGAGCTGAAATTTGACAGTGATACAGACGGCGGGAGCTAAAACGAGATAAATGATAGTGCAAATTGGATTA
Source organism: Lolium multiflorum (assembly GCA_030979885.1). Classification (NCBI taxonomy): domain Eukaryota; kingdom Viridiplantae; phylum Streptophyta; class Magnoliopsida; order Poales; family Poaceae; genus Lolium; species Lolium multiflorum. The sequence continues at coordinate 206,430 of JAUUTY010000566.1, read as the reverse complement.
TGAACGGTAACTATCAGCTCGGCATGCTTAGGAAGCTTAGGTTGTGGGATCGAGATAATGCATATGCTTAGGCTGCTTAGGTGCGGGTTTGAGAAAAAGGCATGCCTGAGCAGTTAGGTGCAAATGGCCACATAATTTAGTAGATTCTGGTAAACAAAAAAAACAGGAGTTCTCTGTGTTCTTAAGATCAATCAAAGTTCAAATCCTCAATCTGCCCTTGACAGAATCATAAAGACACGGACTGAAATGATATCTTTCTCCAAGGGAGCACTCCAGGCATTGGGAATTAATCTAAGATGTTGAAGTAGAATGACCAAAGAGGCAAATCTTGCAGTTGCAGTCACACCGAGGCTAATATGTCAGATTCAATTGCAATGCTTCAGGGAAAAAGAAAAGAGATCCGAAATTCAAGAATATCACATATCTCCAAGCCAAGTAAGCTCCTCTGATCCATGTCCTCTTGACTGTTCAATATACCAATTCTACATGCATATCAGCAGTTCCTACATGCTAAACGTCTCAACTTTGATATAATATCTCAGGTCAACCCGAAGTTGACTAAAAAGGCACGATCATCCCGCATGCCAGAAAATAAATTACTTTTTTTTATCATCAGTATGCAACATGTAGTGCATCAGCAGACAGCAAAAGCTAATCATACCGTATGTCCCAATCTTGCAATCCCAATTTTCAAACCAGCATCATCTCTCTTAAACCATCTTATTCATCTACTTCATGACAATACAATTGAACTATCAATCAACATCAAGATGGCCAGTTCGTCGAGATCAAGCACTACTGTGTAACCGGGGCAAATAATAAGCAGTAGATTACCGAGCTGATGAAGTCGACAAGGGCGGCGTTGGCCTCCCCGTCCCTCGCCGGCGCGTCGATCTGCACCCCGACGGCCTCCTCCCCGATCTCTGCGAATTTTAAGCAATGGTTAGCTTCTCTATTAGGAAGGGGATCGGCGAGGAGGGCGGAGACGGGGAGTACGGACCGGTGATGGTGGCGACCTTGGAGCCCGGCTTGGCGTGCACAGAGATGGCGACGGTGGACGGAGGCATCAGGCGGAGGCAGCCTGGGAACTCCCCGCCGGTGGTGGCGGCGGCGCTCGCCGCGGCGGCCGGCGCTTGGCCACCTTTGGCCTTGCCTCGCTTCCCAGGAGCCATCGTTCTCCAGTCGCGATTTGTCTTCGCTTTTTTAAACAAAAATATCGATCCCTCGTTTAAAATTCCATTTGATATTCTTCCCGTCGTGTTGATTTAAATTGGGGTGTTGGACATAAATTTTCTTAAATATGGTCACATTTTCTTCTAGCCTTTTGACAAACACTCTCTCTCTACCTAAAAGAAACTCTCCATATCCATAAAAAAAGAACTCTCTCTCTATTTTATTTTTTTTGAGAAACACAATACGGACATAGACGCTAACACACGTGCGTATACTCATCCCTATAAACGCCCGCATACCCTCCCTCTTTAATCAGAGATGCAAAATAAAAAAGCGAAGTAAGGGTGCCATATGGGTATTTGATCTTGCCCCCACGCCTTTTTTCATGAAAAAAAGGAAATATGAATTTCTCCATTTCATCAAACCCTAGTTCGGGACCGGCGGGGCTCGAACCTATATCTTCCGGACCAATTGAATTACAATTTCTGAGAAGTGTATGGCATATCTATTCTTAAATAGAACCATAAGAAGATTGGATTTGTCCGTCCTAGCTGCTATAAGAAATAGACGAATTGTATACTACACACCTACATATTATCATGTGGCTATAGTTGATAGCGACATAATCTTGTATGCAGTGATTGTTTCTCACTTAAAAACCCTATGAGCACCTCCGAGAGATTTAGTCCGAGAAATTGATCCAAGGAGTCTTAAGATAACCATATATATTTGAAATTAAATGAATTTGATTATTGTCTTAATGGAAAAAAATGAGCCTCTCGTGAGCTAGCAAAATGAAATAATACATAATTTGCTATGTTGAACCAGTTTATCATGTGACATAAATATTAATTGATAATAGCGTAGTTTTGTTGGTGCTTGACTATGGTCTACGTCCATGGAGACTCACTAGCCTTCATCCCTAGCTCGCCTCCTCTCATGGCGCTGTCGAGGACAGAGTGGAGGACGCATGAGTGGGGAAGAAGAGGGAGGCAAAGGTGAGTGGCGCTGGTTGGGGGATTTTCTAGGGTTTCACCCACCGAGCCAAAACAAGCGACATGAGAAGAAGATTTGGTTGTCACAGATCCACAGCCTCACCTATAGACATTGACCCACATGTTATCAAGCCATTCAGGCAAAACCAAAGTGAAATAAAAGTTAACCGAATCCAACTGTTGTGGTTCAATGTGGGATGGAAAAAATACTATTTTTTGGTCAATTCAATGGCGGAGATGCGATGAATATGCCACTGCGAGTGGGTTGGCTGGCTGGGTTGGCCAAAGGCCCCATACGCATGAATCAAGGGGAGCAAAGTGACTTCAAGAACTCCATGCCTTGATCTCACTGTCCCACGCACACAAGGTCCCATCGGCCATCGAGGGTTGTATGAGTTGTATTTATTTCTAAAGTGAACAAAGTAAGACACTAGATTCAACAACAATATTGAATTGCATAGAAAAAAACTGGATTGTTTCATGGAATTGAACGACCATCGCTGGTGTGCCCGTGGGGAGGCTCTCAGAGGATGGGTAGTATCGCGGTCTTTCTAGGAATAATGTGGCTAAAGAGAGATCAACCCCTCCATTAAAATATACGTTGTTAGGTAGATGATGTGACCTCTTAGATTTTTTTTTACATGAGTAACACTCATTTAATCGGACAAGCACCACATTCCACTCTAACCCAAGTGGGCGAGCTCTAGCCACCAAGGAAGCACTTGGTTCTCGAGTGTCGGCTTAACACGAGAGATAAAGAGCAACAACCAAACACAACGGGATATCAACCTGTAGGTCGGTTCCCTTGCTTTGTACTTCTCCCATACGGGTGTGTTAGCGTGGATAAAATTTTGCTTCTTTTTTCATGGTTAAAAAATTTATATACTTCCTTTGGCGTTAAATAGCTTGGCAGTTTGCCTATAAGTTTTTTTTAGGACGTGCCAATAATAAGTAGTATTTAGGGCCGGATGAAGTAGTTGCTTTCTTAACACTAGGGGCAGAGTTCGATGAACCCATGGGCCGGCTAGACACTCGGCCGCTGGCCGCAGTTCTATTGGGCCGTTGGCATTTAGTTCACCGCATAGGCCCACCTACCTAAACGCAGGGCAACCCCACTAGCTTAGCTAGTTCGCTGACTCCCTAATCCCCCAACGACGATAACCGGCGGCTGCCCTCCTCCGCCGCAACCACCGCCGCACCGCCGCTTTCCTCCTCCCACTAGCTGCCGCTGCCACTACAACCTCTCCGCGCCGGTGCTAGCGATGAATCAGCTCCAAGCTACGCCGCTCAAAACACTGACCCTCTCCGGCCGGCGGAGCGCCGGCGCGGCGGCGCGGCCGCGGCGTCCGATGGTGGACCTCCGGTGCTCCGCCGCGGCGAGGAGCTACAGCATTACGCTACTCCCCGGCGACGGCATCGGACCGGAGGTGGTCGCCGTCGCCAAGGACGCCCTCTCCCTCGTTGGCTCCAAGGAAGGCAAGCTTAGCTGAACCCCATCCCGCTCAGGCTCATCAATCCCCCAAACACCGAGTACTCGCAGGGTGACGACGATGACCCTGTTGTTTTTTCCTGCGCCGCAGGGTTCGAGCTCCGGTTCCAGGAGCTGTTGATGGGCGGCGCCGCGCTGGACGCTGTCGGCGTGCCACTCCCCGACGAGACGCTCGCGGCGGCGCGGGCCTCGGACGCCATCCTCCTCGGAGCGATAGGAGGGTGAGTGACTGCAATGCTCTGCTCTGTTAATTGCAGCTTTGGGTTGCATTTGCTTGGGTCAGGATTAGGTATGTTCATCTGCGTTTTCAGTAACCAGATGTTATCGTTCTAGGTACAAGTGGGATAACAATGAGAAGCATCTCAAGCCGGAGACTGGGCTGCTCAGTATCCGTGCCGGGCTTGGCGTGTTTGCCAATCTGCGGCCGGCCACGGTGTTACCGCAGGTATATCAATATCCCGTCTTAGTTTCAATGCAATTCATGTAAGTACACTGCACTTTATTTGGCAACACTGCCTTTCGTACTTAAGGTAGCTACTTGACTATATAACTCAAGTTGCATCCATGGTCATGTATCAATGCCAGCACCTGTAGTTTGTAGCAAATTGAGCAGTAGCTACACATGTCGGGTGGATGAACTTGGTCGTTTCGATTATTTACTGCTTATTTATATACGTATGTATTAACTATACTATCCTGGTTTGGTGATGTTACTACTCAAATGTTCTCTTCGGTTACTTTTTCTTCTTTGACCTAACACTTCTCTAGTTAGTAGATGCATCTACTTTGAAGAAGGAGGTAGCTGAAGGAGTTGACATTATGGTTGTCAGAGAGCTTACTGGAGGTACTGCTGACTGAATTACGATGAACAAGGATGGCTAATCCTTTTTCATTGCGTGCTTACATATTTCCAAGTATATTATTTTGAAACCTGAAACTTATGCTCGTATTTTATTTTTCTGCTTCACAGGGATTTACTTCGGCAAACCTAGGGGTTTTGGAACCAATGACAAGGGAGAGGAAATTGGCTTCAACACTGAATTATATGCAGTTTCTGAGGTTACTCCACTTTCCATAGACATTTGAGCCATTTCCCTGAAAAATAATTTCTTCAATGAGAGAGTCTCCGCTGGCCCCCAAGACATAAGCTTGAGCAAATCTACTGTTTGCTTTGTTTCGCTCTTTGTTTACTCTCAGATGTTAGATGTGTTTTCTGCAAGGATATCTCTAATCAAATTAAGAACTAGTCTGTTTGATACCATTTGATTGAGTAGTTCATTAATCGCTAACAACTCTGATGTCTAGTGTTAATGTGGTCTATCCCCAGATTGATCGTATTGCACGTGTTGCATTTGAAGTTGCTCGGAAGAGAGGAGGGAAACTTTGCTCGGTGGACAAGGCGAATGTGCTTGAGGTAATCGATTTATGCCAAATATCATTTGGAATTTCTTTTGTAGAATATGTTTGTACGGTCAACTTGTATTAAAGCTTGAACCGAGCCATGGAGTTATATTTGAGACAGCCGGATGTTTAGAGTTTCTACTGTTCTATCTTGGACATCTAGTTGATACAGCAATGATAACCCATCATTTTTCTGACGCTGGAAATCCCCTTGAAATTATAAGCTTACACATTCTGAATATTTTAATTTCGCACACACGCAGTACAACCTTTTGCTCTAATATTATTTTAGGCATCTATGCTTTGGAGGAAACGGGTAACTGCAATAGCTTCTGAATTTCCTGACGTCGAGCTCTCACACATGTACGTTGATAATGCTGCAATGCAGCTTGTTCGGAATCCCAAACAGGTTTGTTTCTCTGTATGTAACTTATTTCATCCTGAGTTAAGCAGTATGGGGATGTGCTGACCTACTGAATTCCCTGCATCATCACAGTTTGACACAATTGTGACAAACAATATTTTTGGTGACATATTATCGGACGAAGCATCAATGATCACGGGAAGCATTGGAATGCTCCCATCTGCCAGCGTTGGTGAATCGGTAATTGAGTCTCTTCAATGTTTTTACCAGTAAAATTAAATCGCCTGCAAGCGCTCATATTATCTGCTGAAAATGCTGGAAGAAAGTGCTGAAGGATCTTCCTTTTCTTTTCAGGGACCTGGTCTATTTGAACCTATCCATGGCTCTGCCCCTGACATTGCTGGCCAGGTGATGAAACTTGTATTTTCAGAAATTTCTGTGTGTTCACAAACCAGAGCTTTCCTTAGATACTACTATGTTGTCTTTTGATCTGTAACTTGGTCTGAAAATCTGCTTGGTCCTCCTGTTCATCGAGTGCAGGACAAGGCAAACCCATTAGCTACAATTCTTAGTGCTGCGATGCTATTGAAATATGGCCTTGGATTAGAAAGCGCTGCGAAGAGAATTGAAGCAGCGGTAACAGCGACACTGGACAATGGGTTCCGAACTGGGGACATATACTCTCCTGGAACGGTAAGATTGGTCTGTTCAACATCATTGATGAATATATAGTCCCTGTCGAATGATTGCTGCATTTATGTTAAAGAGACAGTTGAACGCCTAGGATCTGCTTTCTATGTTTCTGCAAAACAAAAAATCAAACCCTTTTGCAGTTCGTAGCATGTTGAACGCAAGCCGTGTGACCACTTGAGCAAGCACTAGTTTATGCTCTTTCTCTTGTTTCCTCTTTTCCGAAACTTATGCTGTCAAGTTCTTGCGCTGCAGACACTGGTCGGATGCAAGCGGATGGGAGAGGAAGTCCTCAAGGCTCTAGAGTCGCAGAAGTAAACTGATAGCCGTTGGTCGGTGCGTATGCCTCTGATATGGGATGGTGGATTGTGCAATTTTGATTTTATTGGCCTGCTCTGCCCTTGTAGTTTGGCGCAGGAATTTAGGCAACGGATGTGCTGTTGCTTAATTGGACAGATCTTGTCGTGCAACTGGACTGAATTTTGGTCCCTGGCGAATAAAAATGGGGATGGAAGCTTTCCCTTTGTCTAGCTGAAAAAAAACATAATTACAAAAATTATTTTTGAACACTAATCTAGTGACGTTATTTTTGATCAGATGAATCACATATTCACAAAATAGTTACTGGTCGTGTCAGTCTTGCGCAGTAACAGTTCGCCCTTCAATCACAGTGAAATTCTACTGGGCCGGGTTGAGCGCGCGGCCGGTCTACTACGATGATGTAAAGCGTACAGGAGGAGAGTAATAGTAGCGCGCGCGGGAGCCTACTCGGGCTCGAATCGTATCCGGTTCCAAGAGGTGAACCTTTTGCGGCCGACTACTACTAATACCATGTGATGTAGCCGCACTGCCTGCGTCCTGCAGATCGGAGACATCATCGTAGGAAGAAGAAGCTGCACGATCTTCTTGTCCATCCGGACAAGGTAGATCGATGGACAGATCTTGTGAATCCAAGTCCCTCTTCACGGATCCGGAGGAGGGGGAGGAGGATGAGGCAACAATGGAGCTTCTCGAGGAGCTGAGCACGGCCGGGTTCGAACTGTACAAACCGACGATGGACAATGCCGGTGACGATGACGAATCCATCCCTGCCTGGGTTCTCGCCCTCGTCGGAGAAGGAGCAGCCACCGTCGACAGTTCTCCAGCCACGGAGGAGGAGCCAGCGGTCGTTGACTCCGAGTTGGCGTCGCGGATGGAGGAGGCAGAGGACGTGGTGGACAGCGGCAGATCGGCCATGGAGATGGCTATGGAGATGTCCGCCGAGGAGGAGGAATTCGCTTCCTACAGAAGCGACTGGGAATCGAGGTGGGGGACGGACGGGTGGGGCTACTTCTGCGACATGAGTGAGCAAACATCACTTAACCATCTTTGCTTGTCGTGTTGGGGGAATTGATCTCTAATAACACATGCATATCACTTTGATGCATGCAGCGACGGTGAGCTCAATGCAATACACGCACTTGACGCCGAGTGTCATCCGCCGGGCCGAGGGCATCGTCGACGCCACCTTGCAGATCTTCTCCATCAAACTAGCGGAGATCAAAGGTGGCCTGGAGTGGCCACTGTCCGTCTATGGCGTGGTCGCTGCCCGGGACGCTGTTGATCACAACCGCAACCTCCTCTTCTGTCGACATAGAAGGTGCAGCCAGAAAATCAAGCAAGATGTACGTGTATCCTCTTTCTTTGCTCTTATTTTTTCCTTTTCTGAATGCTGCTGGATGTCTGCCTAGGCCATCTCTTGTTGATTTAATAATGTGGGTGATTAATTGGGGATGTTTGCAGGATCCTTTTCTACGCTTGACCGGCCCGTCGCGCGCAATCGTGCTTACTGTTATGGAACCGGTTGTCTTTGAGATCCAGCTCAAAGTACAAGGCAAAACGGCGTCTGAAGATAGAGCATTGATCAGCGCCACGTCCGACTACACAAGAGTAGGGCGTGGCCGTGGTGTACGCACCATTTGCTTCGAGAACTGCTTCTGCACCGCAGAGATATGCGTCGAGCGAGTTTCAGAGACAGTCCAGGCAACTATCTTCGGCGTCCGAGTTGTCAAAGGGGGGTCGGAGCCTTTTGAATACGGATGCCGGGTCGCTTGCCACTCACCGTCTGGTGCCTTTAAGCTCATCGATGGTAAAGTCACTTATGTTGCTAGTTCCACATCTCCTCAAGTCGTGCTGTTCGATTCTCGTTGTAGAGGGATGCTTAAAGGTTTCGATGGCTACTACATTGATCTGTCAAGGCAAGTTGTTTCTGTAGAGCTCGAAGGAAGCCTCAAAGTCGTCGTAGATGCCTACTCTTCATCTGGTGATATTGCCGCGCAAGGTCATGTCTCCTTCACGCCTGAAACTTGCAACGTAAGTCGGGAGAGGTTTTATGTTGGCGACGCTCAGGTGGAGGTTAGCGTTGCTTGGTCACTTCTTGTCTCCGACAAGCGTGATATCGCGCTCGAGGGATGGGTGTCTGAGTTTTCTACTATGTGAGTGTTTCAGAGAGGAAGGCCGGAGTTGGTCTACCAAACCTTTGCTTCGAACCGTAGTAGCAATTTGCTACCTAAGAGATGCCCATCTACAAGTGTATGGAGTACTAATAATTTGTGTATTGACTGCCACACTAAATCATCCAATGTTTTCTTTAACTATAAGGTACATCAAATGATAAAAAAATTACTGACCTTTGGCGTTAGAAATTTCTTAGATACTTGCGGAACCACCAAATAGGACGTCCCTAGGGCACCAAAAACCAAATAAACCATTCAAACCATGTATCGGTAGTAACTGTTACTGGAAATTCTCGAAACCGAAAAATGTGCGCAATAGTTCATGAAAATGGGCAGAAAACATGAAAATATGAGTTTTGATGACGCCACTCAAACCATGTATCCATGATCACGATCTCTAGAAATGGTCATGAGAACCGAAAATTCGATGCTATAGCCCACAAAAATGGGCCGAAAACATGAAAAAGGCAAGTTTTAGCGATGCCTCTCAAACCATATACCGGTGGTCACGGTCGCTGGCAATTGTCCCGAGAACCAAAAATTATCTGCTATAGCCCATGAAAATCGGTAGAATAGATGAAAAAGGCGAGTCAACCATGTATCGGTGGTCACGGTCGCTGGAAATTGTCCCCGGTTCAAGAAATGCGCTCTACCGCCCACGAAATGGGCAGAAAAGAAGAAAAATGCGAGTATTGGCGACACCCGTCTAACCATGTATCGGTGGTCACGGTCGGTGGGGATTTTCTCTGGCAACAAAAAATTGCATGCTATAGACCACGAAAATGGGTAGAATACATGAAAAAGGCAAGTTTTGCCACCGCTCGTCTAACCATGTATGGTCACCGTCGCTCGAAATCGTCGCTCGAAATCGTCTAGGAACTGAAAACTATGAGAGCGAGTAACCCTACTCGTAACCCTACTCGTAACGTTGAGAATGTCTAATTAATTTGCACGAGGAAAAGACAAATAGGGGAGTATCCTACTACAATGGAACACTAGTTTTCGCGAAGCTTCTGAAACCATGTATCGGTGGTCATGCATGGTCACTGGTAATCATCTTTTGAATTGAAAAATGTGCACTATAGCTAATGAAAATGGGTAGAAAACATGAAAAATATGAGTTTTGGTGACTCCACTCAAACTATGTATAGATGGTCATATTCGCTAGAAATTGTCTCGAGAACCGAAAAGTATGCACAATAGCTCATGAAAAAATGGGTAGAAAACATGAAAAGTACGAGTTTTAGCGCCGCTACTCCCAAAAGGATCACAATGTATCGATCAATATTACAATCAATATTTTCGCAACATCGTAATTTCTATCGGGCAGCAACAAGTCGGAGCGGTGGTTGTTGGCTTCAGCTTGGGGAAGAAGTGTTTGCACACTTAGCAGCTGCACGGCCGATGGGGCCCTCGGTATCGTAGCTCCATTGCAGATCTAGTCGTGCGGCTGCATATCCGGCCGTCTAAGGGGGATCACATATTGAACTTGAGGAGGAAGAGGATGGCACATAGGAGGAAGAGGGAGGCGACGATGAATCGCAAGCATAGGAGGAATGCGGAAGCACGCCGCTGGGAAAGCAAGGCGGTGGCGGCGTGGGTCGGGAGTGTGTGGTGGATCAAGGTGGCCGATGGCGTCGGGTCGCGGTCGCCTTACCGAGAGAGCGAGGAAGGGGAGCTATGTCGGGGCGACATCGGATTTGGTCGGATGTTGGTCAATGGTTTTTGGAAATAAGGAATGGTGCGCCACATCCTTTATCCTTTTATGAACGGAGCGAATAACCCTAGTCGTAACGTTGAGCATGTCTAATTAATTTGCACGAGGAAAAGACAAATAGGGGAGTATCCTACTACAAATCGGAGACGAGACGAGTGGAACGATCCACGCACGCACGCACGCAATGCCCGCGACTTGTTTTCTCTGTCCATCACCAGCGTAGCTCCGTGACCGTCTCCTAGCTAGGTCCTAGCTGCGCATAGTAATAGAGCACCCGAATCTCGGTAGTAGAACACACAGAGGGGCCGTGCCCATCATGGAGGCTCTTCTCGGTGGTGGGGCTAGCCGGCGCGTGAGCATCGACGACGCGCTTGCTGAGCACGCGGGGGAGTTGGGTCGGTGGCAGCTGCGGCACTTCGTGCTGGTGTCGGCGGCGTGGGCGCTGGAGGCGCTGAACACCATGGTGATCATCTTCGCGGACCGTGAGCCGGCCATGGCATGCCCGGCTGGGGACGGGCAGTGCGGCGATCCGTGCGGCGGCGCGGCACCGGCAGCCGGGTGGGTGTGGACGCAGGGGACCGGCTCGTCGACAGTGGCAGAGTGGGGGCTCGTGTGCGGCCAGCGCTACAAGGTGGGGCTCGTCCAAGCCCTCTTCTTCGCCGGCTGCTTGATCGGTACGTCAGTCCCTTGCAATGGAGAACGGCATGTATATATCGGTACGTCAGCTCTGATGGCTGACTCCATGTTTTACTTGTGCAGGCTCCGGTGTGTTCGGGCACCTATCAGACTCGTTCCTGGGCCGGAAGGGTGCCCTCCAGCTCGCCTGCACTCTCAACGCCGTCTTCGCCCTCCTCACGTCCATCGCCCCCAACTACTGGGCATACACCGCCCTACGCGTCCTCACCGGCTTCAGCAACGGCAGCGTCGGCTTCTGTTCCTTCGTCCTCGCCAACGAGCCCATCGGTCCCTCCCGCCGCGGTGTCGCGGGCATGTCTGCCTTCTACTTCTTCTCCGGCGGCGTCGTGGTCCTCGCCGGAGTCGCCTCCATCTTCCAGTCCTCGTGGCGCCTGCTCTACGTGGTCGCCTCCCTGGCCTCGCTCGTCTACCTTGTCGCCGTCCTGCCCTTCGTGTCCGAGTCGCCCCGCTGGTACCTCGTGCGGGGACGCGCCGACGACGCCATCCGCGTCCTGCGCGACATCGCGTCCACCAACGGCAGCCGCATCCCCGACGGTGTCACGCTCAAGTTCGACGACGACGACGACGACGACGACAAGCTGGCTGGCGCGGAGTCCTCCTCGTCGGCCTCCATCCTGGACGTGCTGCGGTCGAGGACGACGCGGCGTAGGCTCGTCTTGTCCGTGCTCATCAACCTGCTCTGCGCGGTGGTCTACTACGGGCTGAGCCTCAACGTGGGCAACCTCAGGACCAACCTGTACGTCAGCGTGGCCGTGAACGCGCTCGCCGAGATGCCCGCCTTCCTGCTCACCACGCTCTTCATCGACCGTTTCGGCAGAAAGCCGCTCGCCATAAGCACCTTGCTTCTCAGCGGCGTCTTCTGCACAGCCGGCAGCCTCATCTCTGCCGCCGACGACGCAACAATGAGGTACGTACTACTTACTACTAAGAAAATGTTCTAAAGTTTCTATGTTATCATTAACTTGTTGTGGCATGCACTGCACGCAGCGTCGCCAAGATGGCCTGCAGCGTGGTGGGGATCTTCGGAATGGCGGCGACGTACAACCTATTGTTCATATACACCTCAGAGCTATTCCCCACGGTGGTGAGGAACGCGGCGCTGGGGTGTACCGGGCAGGCAACGAGGATGGGGGCGATACTGGCGCCGTTGGTGGTGGTGCTCGGGGAGCGGGTGCCATTCGCGGTGTTCGGCATGGCTGGTATCGTAAGCGGGCTGCTCGTCTTCTACCTCCCGGAGACAATGAACAAGCCTTTGTATGACACCATGGCCGGCCTAGAGGAAGGGGAGAAGACCCTCTTCAAGTAAACAAAATGTGTGCGCGCGCGCCTAGAGTGTCTTAAAAAAAAAAAAAATTACATAACAGGCCAATCTACTATTGCCTGTCTTTATAAATTAATAAAGCTTGATTAGTTTTTTTTTGAGAGAAATATGGCACTTTATTGATTAACCAACATCAGAACAAAGTACATCATGGATGCAATCCGGAATAACATCAAAAGAAAGATTACACTTAGACAGCTCACTACTACGAGCTAAAATATGCTCGGCGCCATTCAGCTTACGTCCCACATGTTTGAAAGAACAATCAGAAAACTCTAAAGCAAGGCGTTTGATATCGCCCACCAAAGAACCAACAAGAGTGCGGTCTCTCACGGAAGAAGAAATCTTCTGGATGAGAGAGAGAGACAATCTGACACGAGTATGATGCTCCTGAAGCCATGATCCTTAGTCAGAGTAAGAGCTCTCCGAACCGCCAAAGCCTCGGCCAGTTCAGGGTATACACAGCCAGTAAGCCCCTCACTACAAGCCAGTTTGAGAGATCCCATATGGTCACGCACCACAACACCCACTCCCATCCGATCCTCAGCCTTGAACAGAGCAGCATCAACATTCACAAAAACGAAGCCAACAGGTGGTGGAAACCAACATGGCGAAGAAGAGGAATCACACCTTTTTGTCGACGAGGTTTTGAAACAATACTGAATAATGTTGTTCACATAGGCTGTGATCTTACCCGCAAGACGAGCTGGATGCAACTGATCAAATCCATTTCTAGAATTATTTCTTGCTTCCCAAAGATACCAGCATGTGACCACCAATGTTGTAGCCTGAATAGGGGACGCCCTACTAAGAAACTCAAAGACGCATTGTTTCATATCTGAAAATGAACTGCGACTGAGCTTTAGATGAAAGTGCACCTTCACTTCATCCCAAACAGCTCGTGCAAAAGGGCAAAACAGAAAAGTATGCTCAACTCTTTCTGAACGTTCACATAAAACACAACAAACATCTGCTGGAATGTTGCGATAATGTAATTGAAAACCGGTTGGGAGGCAGTCATGAACCATTCTCCAAAGAGTGATTTACATCTTAGTGGGAGACGTGATCGCCCAGATTGCTTTCCAGCTCTTTTCCTGATTAATGTGATCAGAGTTGTCACCAAAGCCCTTGGTACCACGTTTTGAGAAAAACTTCTCAGTCCTGGCCAAATTATATGCAGATCGTGCAGTATAAATACCAAATCTATCAAAAGGCCATGAGGCATAATCGTCACCTCCAAAAGTGCTGATCGGGATTTTCTGTATAGTCTTCACCATGTTGTCAGTAAAGAACAAACACAGCCTATCCACATCCCATCCGTCAGCAGTATGATTCAGCAGAAACTGAACTTTGGTACCCTCCGATAGGTCCTCAAGAGTGGTGAAAGTACCAGCTGGGTAGTCGGGAATCCAATTATCTTGCAAGATATTAATGCCCTCTCCATTACTGACGCCCCATCTGATTCCTTTTACCAGAAGATCACGGCCAAATAAAATTGAGCGCCAGGTATAAGAAGACGAACGGGGCTTCACCGCTGACAGAAAATCAGTATCCGGGAAGTAGCGTCCCTTCAAGACCCTTGCGCAAAGCATAACATCTTGTCTACCTTCAAACACGTGCATTTCCTCCTCTCCCCACGGTAACTCCTCAAGCAGACGGTCCTGTTTTCAAATAAAACAACACGAGTATCAAATGTTCTGTAACCCGCAATAAGCGTTGGTAAGGGTAACATTTATGATGTATATATCAAATATATATTTATCTTCATCATCTATGATCTTTGCTGGAGTTGGTGCTTCATCAAAAGTCCGTAACTTTCCTATGATCTCATAGAAGGTGAACCGTTATCCTTGCATGTCAATCTTCCTAACACTATCCTTGTAGCTAGGTGGAAGCGAACGCAACACCCTAGCCAGTGTGATATCGTCAGATATTAAGTAGTCCCAAAGATTCATAAGATTTGAGTATGCCTTCCGCATCCTCTCTATGTGATCCTCCAGACATGTGTTCTCATCCATCTTGATAGACAAAAACTCGTCTAAATACGTTTACCAAATGAGCATGACTTATCCAAAGAACATCAGCTTGAGTCTAATGATCATATCCATTGGACTAGATTGCCCAAAACGCATTGTCAGCTCAGGATCAATGGTACTCCGCATAACACGCTCGATATAGCTGAACTAATCACGACGTTGTAGGTATAAAATCTTCTCCTCCACGCACACGATATCGCTAGGCTTATCTCTCAGGAATTCCTTTAGAACATAGAGTGCTCTATGTAGGATAACGTTGCATAGAAAACAAAAAATTTCCTACCGCGAACACGCAATCCAAGCCAAGATGCAATCTAGAAGACGGTAGCAACGAGGGGATTATCGAGTCTCACCCTTGAAGAGATTCCAAAGCCTACAAGATGAGGCTCTTGTTGCTGCGGTAGACGTTCACTTGCCGCTTGCAAAAGCGCGTAGAAGATCTTGATCACCGGCGCCACGAACGGGCAGCACCTCCTCGGTCACACGTTCGGTTGTTGATGAAGACGACGTCCACCTCCTGTTCCAGCGGGCAGCGGAAGTAGTAGCTCCTCTTGAATCCGACAGCACGACGGCGTGGTGTCGGTGGTGGTGGAGAACTCCGGCGGAGCTTCGCTAAAGCACGCAGGAGCTATGGAGGAGAAGGGGGGCGGCTAGGGTTTGGGAGGGGGTGGCCGGCCACTCAAGTGGGGGCGGCCAGCTTGTGGTCTTGGGGTGTGGCCAAGCTATGGGCTTGTGGTGGTCAGCTCCCTCTCCTATGCCCCTCATTATATAGGTGGAAGCCCCAAGAGTTGTAGTCCAAGTCTTCGAATAAGACCCCAACACCAAAACTTCCCAAAGGTGGGAAACCTACTCAAGGAGGGAGTCCTACCCAAGGTGGGACTCCCACCTTTTCCTTAGGTGGGGTGGCCGGCCACCGGTGGAATCCACCTGGGATTCCTTCCCCTTAGGGCTGGCCGGCCATGCTAGTGGAGTCCACCTTCCATAGTGCTATTTTTTCGCACTTTTCTAGAACCTTCTAGAACCTGCCATAAATGCATCGGATCATTTCCAAACTTGGAATATGACTTCCTATATATGAATCTTATTCTCCGGACCATTCCGGAACTCCTCGTGATGTCCGGGATCTCATCCGGAACTTCGAACAAAACTTCGAACTCCATTCCATATTCAAGTTCTACCATTTCAACATCAAACCTTAAGTGTGTCACCCTACGGTTCGTGAACTATGTAGACATGGTTGAGACTTCTCTCTGACCAATAACCAATAGCGGGATCTGGAGATCCATAATGGCTCCCACATATTCAACGATGACTTAGTGATCGAATAAACCATTCACATACGATACCAATTCCCTTTGTCACGCGATATTTTAATTGTTCGAGGTTTGATCATCGGTATCACTCTATACCTTGTTCAACCTCGTCTCCTGACAAGTACTCTTTACTCGTACCGTGGTATGTGGTCTCTTATGAACTTATTCATATGCTTGCAAGACATTAGATGACATTCCACCGAGAGGGCCCAGAGTATATCTATCTGTCATCGGGATGGACAAATCCCACTGTTGATCCATATGCCTCAACTCATACTTTCCGGATACTTAATCCCACCTTTATAACCACCCATTTACGTAGTGGCGTTTGATGTAATCAAAGTACCTTTCCGGTATAAGTGATTTACATGATCTCATGGTCATAAGGACTAGGTAACTATGTATCGAAAGCTTATAGCAAAATAACTTAATGACGTGATCTTATGCTACGCTTAATTGGGTGTATCCATTATATCATTCACATAATGACATAACCTTGTTATTAATAACATCCAATGTTCATGATCATGAAACGATGATCATCTATTAATCAACAAGCTAGTTATACAAGAGGCTTACTAGGGACTCCTTGTTGTTCACATAACACACATGTATCAATGTTTCGGTTAATACAATTATAGCATGGTATGTAAACATTATCATAAACTCAAAGATATTATAATAACCATTTTATTATTGCCTCTTGGGCATATCTCCAACAGTCTCCCACTTGCACTAGAGTCAATAATCTAGTTTACATTTGTAAAGATATAACACCTTGGCCTTCCGGTGCTTTATCATGTTTTGCTCACGGAGAGGTTTTAGTCAACGAATCTGACATGCTCAGAAACGTATGTATTTTGTAATTCATTTGCGTCTCAACGCATCACTCATTTCCAAATGAGTCGGCATTAAATATGTTTGGTCTTCTGGTGGAACCTTAATTCCGCGGTCTGAAATATGTCACTAATATTATCACACACAATATAGCTTCAAAGTTCTGACTCTCTCGGAATTATACCAAGTTCTCAAAGAACCTCTTGATTTTAACATCTTTTGTCATTGTCAAAACAATGACACACTCTGCCCTCTTTTGTAGAATCTGTCACAATATTTAGAACTCTTCTAAATCTAGCATAGACAACTTCTAGCTCATTGTGCTACCTTTTAAACAACACTTAGTCTAATTTGAGATTGAAATTTTATTTTCATATGTGACAAAACAAATATCGGTGCAACACCTTACAATGATTTGTTTGCCATTTCTCCATACAAAACTATATATATATCATTGGTTCTTCTTAAGTACTCAAGAATATTCTTACTGTTTTTCAATGATCATCACATGAATCATTCTGGTACATGCTCATAACATTTTTAAGAGCACATTACATCTGATTGTGTACATATTATTTGTGATCTATAATCACTCATGTGTTTTTACTCATTGAGTGTCAGATACACTCAAGTCTTGTTAAAACTTCACATGACAAGAACATTTTCTTAATATTTCTATATTGAACTATTTCAATATCCATTCTATGTACTTTGACTTAAACTTATTTTGTGTTTCAATCTATCTTCATAGATCTTGACACTAGATATATTTCAGTCCATTTCCTTTCATTGAAGTTAATTTCTCAATGAAACCTTTTAATCAAGTATATAATTACATCATTTATAACCAACTATATGTCATCTACATAAAGTATTATAAATATGTCTTAGCGCTCCCACTTAATTTCTTGCAAATGCAAGCCTCTTCATCGTTTCTGATGAAATAAAAAACTCTTTAACTATTTCATCTGGTGAAGATTCCAACTCCGTGATACTCACTTCATCCAATTGAAGTTTGTATACCTATCTAGTATTCCACGGACCAGCAAAACTCTTGGTTGTATCTTGTATACACCTTTTAATACATACTTCTGATAAGTAATGTATTTTGCCATCCTACTAGCATATCTCATAAAATAAATATGTAGTGATTACTAGAATAATCCACATAGACTATAAACATTGCTACGGAAGATCTAATCTTATCGTAGTCAACTCTTTGAACTTTGTCGTAAACAATTTTTCGACAAGTCGAGCTTCTTCAAGGATATTTCATCCAAGTCCATCAATTTCATAGATCCATTTACTTTCAAAAAGTATTCATCTATCTTGGATTTCATGGCGTATAGCCATTTTAATGGAGTCAGGGCCCATCATAACTTCTTTGTTTGTAGTTGGTTTATCATTGTTCAAAATCAATCCTTTGTCCACAAATCATTTATTTGATCACAAACTAAACAATACCTACAAGGTTCAATATGTACTTCGATCTCCATGGCTAAAACACTTTGTAGTCATGGGAGCTATGATCGTTGTGGCCGCTTCCGAAACCAATTCCGATGCTGCGCTACTCTGATCATTATGCTCAGGTTCATAAACCTTATCAAGTTCTATTGTCCTCCCACTCAAATACTTCACTAGAAACAATTTCTTGGAAATAAGAAATATTGACAAACACTTTTGTCTTTGTCTACATAGTGGGAAGAATTCCCAATCAATTCTCTGGGATAACCAACAAAGACATTCATCCGATTTTGGTTGTAAACTCTTAGACCAAAATTTAAAGAAAAGACTATTAGGATTCATACCCATACCATAACTCGTATGGTGTCATTTCAACGGATCATGATGATGCTCTATTAAGTGTAAAAGCGGTAGTCACTAAAGCATAATCCACAAAATATAATGGCATCAATATTTTATCTCATCATTGATCCAACAAGGTTTGGATACGTCTTTTGGATACTTCATCATCACTATGATACTCCAAGAAACGTGAGTTGTAGAACAACTTCATAACTCTCTTAGATGTTCGCTAAAACTCGTAATTCAAATATTTCCACCATGATCCAATCATAGATATTTGACTTTTCTATTACGATGATTTCCACTTCATGCTGAATTTATTTGAATCTATTAAAATGTTTCAAACTTCTTCCTTATTGAATATATCCACATATATATATACTCAATTCATTGTTGGAAGTTTTCATGAAGTAGAAGAATCTCCCGCACACAACTATGCCCAGTGAACCACATACATCATCATGTATTTTTCCACTAAGTTTGTTGCCCGTTCAACTCTTGGCCTATGAACGGTATTTTAATCATTCTCTTTAGAAAAAGATTTGTAAGCGCCAAATGATTCAAAAATCAAATGACTCCAAAAATCCATTTGCATGGAGTTCCTTCATGCGTTCCTTTCTAACATGACCTAAATGGCGGTTCCACAAATAATGGAATTCAAATCATTTGCCTTATGGCATTTTAGCGTCAGTGTTATGTATGTGTGTTTCACCATTAAGATTTATAATAACTTATCCATCGTACATGGAGTAATGTCATAATTTGAACAAATCATTGTTTTCATTTGACCAGAGCAAAATAACAATTATTAAGTTCTTTATTATAAATTCTAAGGGCTAGATAGAATGCTAACGACGAACATAATAATACTTTATTTTGTTCCAGACGTGCATTCCTATCATATTCCTTGTCACTCACTTAGGCCATTGTATTCTTGTATTGCGTTGTTTTGTATGACACTTCATACCAACCAATATAGTACTAATACCCAAGAATTTCATAGTGTGACCTAACTAGGAATACAACCATAACATGTATATCATTTATATACACCTGAGCTAGACTTTCTAGTCTTTTCTTTCTTTCTGCCAAAATATCTTTTGCAGTTTCTCTTTTAGTTTTCCTCATTATTCAGAAAAACACTTTAACATCAATAACTTCTAGATTTGTTGGTCAAATACCAATAACCTTGAGGTTCTTACTTTGAAGTTGATCATCATATGACAAGTGTTCCGGATTTCTCTATTAATAACCTTTTAATATGATGAACAATTTCACTCATAATTTTATCCATCATATCATGACGAATTTTCGAGACCATGTCTGTACATGCTAGGCTCGTAAAGTTTAACCTTAGTATTCGCATGTGCAAATCGCCTTGTACCCGTTGTAAGCACACGTAGAATCTATCACACCCGATCATCACGTGATGCTTCGAAACGACGAGTCTTAGCAACGGTGCATAATAAGGATGATAACTTCATGGATATGCGAATATCGTTAGTGCCCCAATAGTTGGAGGATTGTGACGCCTGGCGTCTTCAACCTTCATACATTCCCATAAAACTTATGAGTTTATGTAGTCTCACCAAAATATATTCTATCATCTTGCAATAAGGTCTTAGATATCACATATATCTCATACCTTGATTATTTCTGAAAACTAAATTTTCAGCTCCTTACTTTTCAAACAGATTTGAACTTCAAGTTTCACGGAGACAAGATAACTTTAGGTACTAATTGAAACCACAACTCTTTGAATCAACAATGTGAGGTTTACTAAAAGTTTGCAATAGGACTTAATCATTTCTTGATTCTTTAACAATACATCCGTAAAGTTTCTTGTCAGACTTAACAAGTATTTCTATCTCAATTACAAGACTAGCGCATGGTAGAAAACGGATGCCAATACTACAAAATTAATTCAAAATACTACTCAGACTATGTTTATGATAATTAGTTCATGTTTTAATCTAATTACTAATGAACTCCCACTTAATACAACATCCCTCATAGTTGTTAAGTGGTACACGATCCAAATCCACTATACTAAAACCGATCATCACGTGAGATGATGTAGCTTCAATGGTGAACATCAACATGTTGATCATATCATCCATATGACTCATGTTCAACCTTTCGGTTTCCGTTGTCCCGAGGCCATGTCTGTACATGCTAGGCTCGTCAAGCAAACCCAAGTATTCCGCGTGTGCAACATGGCTTACACCCGTTGTATGTTGAGTTTATCACACCCGATCATCACGAGATGCTTCAAAACGTCAAACAATGCAACGATGCATACGAGGGGAGAATACTTTATTATCTTGATATTAATGTGAGGGATCATCTTATAATGCTACCGTCGCGTTCTAAGCAAAATAAGATGCATAAAGGATTAACATCACATGCAATTCATATGTGATATGATATGGCCCTTTAGTCTTTGCGCCTTCGATCTTCATCTCCAAAGCACGGACATGATCTCCATCATCAACGGGCATGATCTCCATCATCGTCGGCGTAGCGTCAAGGTTCATGGCGCCGTCTTCATGGTTGTTCACCTCATGTAGCAACTATTACAACTACTTTGAAATACTACTCAACATGAAATTTAAAGACAACCATAAGGCTCCGCCGGTTGCCACAATACAATAATGATCATCTCATACATATTCATCATCACATTATGGCCATATCACATCACCAAACCCTGCAAAAACAAGTTAGACGTCTCTAATTTGGTTTGCATATTTTACGTGGTTTAGGGTTTTCGAGAGAGATCTAATCTACCTACGAACATGAACCACAACGTTGATACTAATGTTGTCAATAGAAGAGTAAATTGAATCTTCACTATAGTAGGAGAGACAGACACCCGCAAAGCCTCTTATGCAATACAAGTTGCATGTCGAACGAGGAACAAGTCTCATGAACGCGGTCATGTAAAGTTAGTCCGAGCCGCTTCATCCCACTATGCCACAAAGATGCAAAGTACTCAAACTAAAGATAACAAGAGCATCAACGCCCACAAAACCATTGTGTTCTACTCGTGCAACCATCTATGCATAGACACGGCTCGATACACTGTAGGATAACGTTGCATAGAAAACAAAAATTTCCTACCGCGAACACGCAATCCAAGCCAAGATGCAATCTAGAAGATGGTAGCAACGAGGGGATTATCGAGTCTCACCCTTGAAGAGATTCCAAAGCCTACAAGATGAGGCTCTTGTTGCTGCGGTAGACGTTCACTTGCCGCTTGCAAAAGCGCGTAGAAGATCTTGATCACCGGCGCCACGAACGGGCAGCACCTCCGTACTCGGTCACACGTTCGGTTGTTGATGAAGACGACGTCCACCTCCTGTTCCAGCGGGCAGCGGAAGTAGTAGCTCCTCTTGAATCCGACAACACGACGGCGTGGTGTCGGTGGTGGTGGAGAACTCCGGCGGAGCTTCGCTAAAGCACGCAGGAGCTATGGAGGAGAAGGGGCGGCTAGGGTTTGGGAGGTGGCCGGCCACTCAAGTGGGGCGGCCAGCTTGTGGTCTTGGGTGCGGCCAAGCTATGGGCTTGTGGTGGTCAGCCCCCTCTCCTATGCCCCTCATTATATAGGTGGAAGCCCCAAGAGTTGTAGTCCAAGTCTTCGAATAAGACCCCAACACCAAAACTTCCCAAAGGTGGGAAACCTACTCAAGGAGGGAGTCCTACCCAAGGTGGGACTCCCACCTTTCCAGGTGGGGTGGCCGGCCACCTCAGGTGGAATCCACCTGGGATTCCTTCCCCTTAGGGCTGGCCGGCCATGCTAGTGGAGTCCCTCCGGGACTCCACCTTCCATAGTGCTATTCTTCCGGACTTTTCTAGAACCTTCTAGAACCTGCCATAAATGCACCGGATCATTTCCAAACTTGGAATATGACTTCCTATATATGAATCTTATTCTCCGGACCATTCCGGAACTCCTCGTGATGTCCGGGATCTCATCCGGGACTTCGAACAAAACTTCGAACTCCATTCCATATTCAAGTTCTACCATTTCAACATCAAACCTTCAGTGTGTCACCCTACGGTTCGTGAACTATGTAGACATGGTTGAGACTTCTCTCCGACCAATAACCAATAGCGGGATCTGGAGATCCATAATGGCTCCCACATATTCAATGATGACTTAGTGATCGAATGAACCATTCACATACGATACCAATTCCCTTTGTCACGCGATATTTTACTTGTCCGAGGTTTGATCATCGGTATCACTCTATACCTTGTTCAACCTCGTCTCCCGACAAGTACTCTTTACTCGTACCGTGGTATGTGGTCTCTTATGAACTTATTCATATGCTTGCAAGACATTAGACGACATTCCACCGAGAGGGCCCAAAGTATATCTATCCGTCATCGGGATGGACAAATCCCACCGTTGATCCATATGCCTCAACTCATACTTTCCGGATACTTAATCCCACCTTTATAACCACCCATTTACGTAGTGGCGTTTGATGTAATCAAAGTACCTTTCCGGTATAAGTGATTTACATGATCTCATGGTCATAAGGACTAGGTAACTATGTATCGAAAGCTTATAGCAAAATAACTTAATGACGTGATCTTATGCTACGCTTAATTGGGTGTATCCATTATATCATTCACATAATGACATAACCTTGTTATTAATAACATCCAATGTTCATGATCATGAAACGATGATCATCTATTAATCAACAAGCTAGTTATACAAGAGGCTTACTAGGGACTCCTTGTTGTTCACATAACACACATGTATCAATGTTTCGGTTAATACAATTATAGCATGGTATGTAAACATTATCATAAACTCAAAGATATTATAATAACCATTTTATTATTGCCTCTTGGGCATATCTCCAACACTCTATTCTGCCACAACACATTTTTTAGGCGGAAGTACCAATCTACGAAATTTGCCCCATCACTCTTAAGGCTAGCACCAATGAGGAATTGTTTGTCATCAAGGTAGATGATGTGGACATTACCCTTCGGGTAACCTATATTAGGCTACCTCCACCGGCCCAATCAGGGGCCCATGAAGATTTCCAAATATCAGAAGAAGGCCTACGCATCGACATCGAAGGAAAGGACTCATACGAAGTACTTGAAGGACAAGGAAAGACAATGATGAAATAAGGAAACTTTATACTATGACTCTATGTACTCTAGTCGAATCCGGACAGATCTTTAGGGACCTGACCTAGTATATAAAGGCCATGAGAGGATCTGCTGGATCGCAACTTACACACATAGAATCATGGCAATGCAACGCTTAGAGCTTAGAACCCCAGCCTCTAGGCGAATCCATCGTAGTCCTTTGTCTACCCCATTGTAACCCGATATACTTTTCGATAATCAAGATCAGACAAGCAGGAAGTAAGGGTTTTACCTCATCGAGGGCCCCAAACCTGGGTAAATCTCTCTCCCTGTTTGTTCGATCACCGATGTATCGTGCTAGCCTGCAGGATTCCGTCAATCCTAAACATATTTGCAAAGACATTGAGACTAATTTCATAATTTATTGTGAGTTCAAGTTTTAATCAAAGGATATAATGAGCTCACAATAGAAAACATTATACCTAAGAATGCTTTGGGTGATTACATGATCCCAATTCACTACGTCCGCCCTGATTGTTACAGAGTGATGGAGTAGCTTTAAGGGTGGACAATCATGTCGATCACATCATTCATGTGACTCATGCCCAATCTTTCGACCATCTTGTGTTCTCGAGGACTGTCTGTACATGCTAGACTCACCAAATAACTCCTTAGTTTCCGTGTTTGTGCAACATAGCTTACACCCTTGGTACATGAATGCCGCAAAAGGATAGTACATGATTATCACAACCCGCTTCATTAGGGTACCCAATTATTGTGGTGCACACTAAGGATGAACACTAATTTGATGTTTGATTCGGAGATTATCTTACTTAGAGCTTTGCTAGTGTGGCTAATATAAACTAGTAACTAAACAAGACACTATGTCGGTATCCACATCAAATATATTAGTTGACATGTCATGGATGAATCATCTACGCATCTAGATTTTCATCGTATGCTCTGGCATGGCGTCCACTTTGTAACGCCTCTAGTTGATTGACCATCATGACAATTGGCTATCACTAAAACTTAGTAACAACTAGTAGAAAGCTACTACACACCATAACCATAACATGTTACAAGCCCCCTTGCAAGAAAGATAAATGACTCTACTTTATTAGTTGCAAAGTTTACGTGGTTATTTGGGCTTATTCGACAAAAATGATTCTTAACCTACGAGCATACAACCACAACACCGATTATATAATTATCTCAACTACACCCCTGTCGGGTCCCTTCGTTGCAAATGCCATACCGCTAAAGTAAGAGAGATAGACAGCCCTAAGCCGCGTACATGGTACAAACCATGTGTCAAATGCGGAACCAGTTTCGCGTAAGCGTACACGTGAGGTTGGTCGGGGGCCGCTTCATCGAACAATTTCGCAGTAGTAGACAAGTACACGTGGAATGGTAACAGTTATAGAATCGATGCCCGCATGCAGCACATGCATTCTATCCATACAAGCATACTACACATAGATCAGCTCTGTTGGGTCTTGCAGACGAAAACAAAAAATCCTATTATAACACAAACCCTAATATGACCAAGATCTATCTATGTAGTAATGCGGTTAAAGTCCGCTAGAACGTGGATGATGTAGACGAACAATGGTCGCCGACCTCAGGGTCGTGAAGAAGTCCTCTCCCTGACGTTGAGTGTCGCAGGTGCAACAACTCGTAGTTTCGCAATCGTACGGTGCTCAATGACGCTCCCGACCCCAATCTAGCGAAGTTGCTCCCGACTCTGATCCTATATGTGCTCCCGCGTACCGGTTGGAGTTGTCTCCGCCCTATGCAGTTCTCCAGGGAACCGCACGGAGTCAGAAACTAGAGAGAGATATCTCTCTATTTAATTGTGTATTTAATTTACCCCAATTGACCACTATATATAGGGGGCAAGGGGGCATTAGGAAACATAAGAAGGGAAGGAGGGACTAAAGAAACAGGAGGAGGGAGGGCAGCAGGCGTCCCCTGGCCGCGCGCCGCCCCGCCCACCCGCTCGTTCGGCCGCCTAGGTGGGCCGGCCCACTTGGCCGGGCTGGCCACCCTTCCCTTATTTATTTTATTTTCCCTTTTATTTTTATTTATTTGGCCCCTTCCATATGGGGCCTAATAAAATAAGGATGCCCTTTTAATTAAATAAAAATCATATTTTTATTTAACTAAATATATTTTAATATATTAATTCATCCAATCAACATATTAATCATATCCTTTAAGTGCCATTAGTCCGACACACCTCCCGAACTATTCCGGACATCTTTCAGACTTCTCCAGAACCATATTCCGAATATATCTGTCAATTCCGATGAATCCAAAACTATCTTAGTTTCATTGAACCCGTAAGTGTGTTAGTCTATGGTTCTGGAATATCATAGCTATGGACCAAGACTGGGTCACCGGCCATATGATCTCTATGGGGGTCTAGAAAACTTTTGTGATCATTATGTTCTTCCACGAAGATATAAACGTCGCTTGAACTAATTCATTTTCTTCATTCGATACTTGCACTTGTCCAAGACATGTCACCGGTATCTCGATACATAGTTCGGTTTCGTAACCAACAAGGCTATTTCAGTTGTTCACATGTGATTTCATCCCCATGACCGAATCATTAGCTGCGCAGCTTTCATGGATGCAATCTCACCAAGTGGGCCCTTTAATAAAGTATCTTTCCTTCACATGAAACGAAAAAATACTGCTCTTGATAAAATAGGCCTCAACAATTCCATTGATATACCTAGCTACACCTTTATAATCACCCTACTACGGTGTGATGGTTGATGCAGCTAAGGCAACCTCAGGAGATGATGATTAATACGATCTTATTATCTAAAGATTAAGTTACTATGTGATGTCTACACACGCTTCTTTTCCTGTAGACAGTGTTGGCCTCCAAGAGCAGAGGTTTGTAGAACAGCAACAAGTTTCCCTTAAGTGAATCACCCAAGGTTTATCGAACTCAGGGAGGTAGAGGTCAAAGATATCCCTCTCAAGCAACCCTGCAATTAAGATACAAGAAGTCTCTTGTGTCCCCAACATACCTAATACACTTTTCAGATGTATAGGTGCACTAGTTCGGCGAAGAGATAGTGAAATACAAGTAATATGGATGATTGTAAGTAGTAATTGCAATCTGAAAAAAAAATAGCAGAAAGCAAACATGTAGCAGAACTTGTTGGAAACGGTGTTTCAATGCTTAGAAATAAGGCCTAGGGATCATACTTTCACTAGTGGACACTCTCAAGAATGATCACATAATTGAATAAAGCTACTCTTAAAAACTCTCTTGTTGGATAACAAACACCATTCATTGTGTAGGGCTACAAAAGCACACCTCAAGCCGGAGTAAACAAGCTCCACAACGTCCGGAGTTCATATTAAAGTAACCTCTAGAGTGAATAATAGACAAGAGCAACATCTACATATTCAACTAGATTACAAAACTTCACTTGTGCTACTCTGAATTACTCTCCTATTGGAATCACTAATCATCACGTAGTGGCTACGAAAGCTCCACTCAAAGTTCATCAAGTACTTAACAAACACCACTCATAGGGATATCCTCATCAAATCATAATCCAAGATAATACCATTGCAATTTAGACCGAGTACTAACATAGTATACACACTGTCAACAATAGCTATGAAAGGGGGAATAGATCACATCAATACTATCATAGTATTAGTTAACTTCATAATCCACAAGAGATTACAATCATAACCTACGCCAAGTACTACATGATGCACACACTGTCCTCTTTACATCATGGAGGAGGAACAAACTACTTTAATAACATCACTAGAGTAGCACATAGATTAATAGTGATATTGTTGGCCACCAAAACCCACCGGCGAGTAGCGACGGGCAACACGTAGAGCCGGGAGGCTCCCAGAACTGTGGGCCCTGGTCCCTCGAGCGACGGCCCGCAATGCTCTAGCACGCACGTCCGATGCTGGTGCAAGGGCGTGCCACCTGACCTATACCTAGTCAGGAAGGTGATGGATTTCTTCGCTTAGTTTCCTGCATGGCATACACGTAAACATTAAATACGAGCCTCGATCGGCTCTCAGGTTGTCCGTGAATCGGCTCAAGGAGCCGATCCACCCATGATTCGTATGAGGTCTACGACAACATGGTGGTCCTGCTTGATCAATATTAAGTTAAAACGACCTACGACGATTTAGGGTTTTCACCACATAATCGGAACATCCTACACGTGATTGAGCCTGGCAGACACGAAAGATGATAATAAACCAACCCTAGACAAGGCCTAAAAACCAACGTGGAGTTGATTCCCGGAACATCTTCTCTGGGGCTAGCAAACCACACCCTACGTGCTACTGGATCCTTCAACCCGTTTGCAAGGCCTAACTACGTAGATATTAAACTAATCCTTGAAGAACAAGGAGCAATCATAACGGATCGGATGTACTAAACAAGGATCAAGCAAGGTGCTACCCTTACACCTAAGATAGGTGTAAAGGCAGCTAGATGTCTAAGGGTAGCATAGATAAAAGCATATATCACGGCAAAACAATGCTAACCCTAACACACCTACGATAACTACGTTGCTCGCCATCAACAAGGCTTCAGCACGAGCAACGCATGAATAACGAATAAACTTGATACTGCCTAGATCGCGAGATGCGATCTAGGCAGCATGGTGCTTACCCGGAAGAAACCCTCGAAACAAGGGGTGGCGATGCGCCTAGATTGGTTTGTTGTGAACGTGATCGTCCTCCTTCTCAATAACCCTAGATACATATTTATAGTCCGTAGACTCTCTAACGTGGGAATAATCCCAACCGTGCACGAGCTAAACTCCTTTAATCCTAACCGACACGTATCCTACTATATTTACAGATACACGGGAAACTTAGCCCAAACTCTTGTACAAGGCCGATTCATGCATATTTTCCATGTATATTCTCCAAGCCCATCTTAATCACGGCCCACCTCTGATCCGGTTAAATTCTGGTGATAACACATGCCCCTGGTTTTGGTAATGATAATTCCAAAACCACTCTGCCTTTTCTTCGTCGGGTCACATCGTGGCAGGGCAAAACCGTCGCAGTATCCTTCATCATGATGCCTTGCCTTCTCAACTTCTCCGCGTGATTTGACAGTTTTTTTCTCTCTTTTGGCACCACTTCCTCGGAAACTGCTGTGGCATTAAATCCACTATACTATTTACCTTTTACAGTTCGCCTCTTCATCCCCTTGCTCTGTTCTAGCCATCGGCACCAGAAATCCCCCTTCTCCTGTAACAATGTCGTCCTCTTCCTCCTCCTCCGCCTCGTCGGATCTTTCCTCCCAATCCTTCCCTTCCTCATCTTCCTCCTCCCGCGAGCCCACGCCGGAGTGGGATCTGACGGCGGCGCACAACCAGCGCGCCCCAGAAGAATGGGACCAGGAGGACCACAACTCCTCCGTCTGGTCTGGGACGATAAGTCCTTGACCAGCGGAGACGATGACCTCCGTTCCTTGCCGATGGGGAACTGGAGGCGGGGAGCGAGGACGACTCGTTCTCGGACGACTACACTTCCTCCGAGGAGGAGGAAGAAGAGGAGGACGACGACTCCTCGAAGACTACCCGCCGGCGGCGCTTCCGCGCCGGGTCGATGACGACGACGACGACGAGGAGGAGGAGGCTCCCAATGAGGGCTACGGGAGCAGCGACGAGGAGCCGCCGGCAGCAGCGCCGACGGCAGCTTCAACGGCGACGACGAGGGCAGCGACGGCCCGTAGAGTAGCATCAGTAGTAGTAGCAGATTGGTCAATAGACCTTTCTTTTGTTCTTCCTCCCTTGAGCAATCGGCTCTTCTTTGTAAGAAATCCCTTCGATTAATGAAGAAAATGTTCCTATGTTGATCTTGTTTCGCCTCAGTTTTGCCGATTGCCAGAGTAAGTTAACGTGTAAAGAGCCGATGGCAGCGCATCGGCCTTTTCCATAACACGCGATTAAGGCCAAATTAGTTGCCTATTTGCACGGTAACCTGCAACCTTCGTTTGAGAGAACAAAATCAGATCCCCCAAATTGTTGTCCAAACAGGTCCAATCCGTGTCCACGCCAACCTTAGATCTCAAACGCACAGATTCGACTCCTCAGCAAATCCAATGGGAGAATCATCCCAACGCCACGGTCTTTGGCCTGAAAATAATCTGTTAACTGCTCAATCGAGCTTGTTCCTCTAGAGTCGATGACTATGCATCGGCTTTTTATTATTCTGAAGTCGATGTCCATGCATCGGCTGTACTGGTATCCATATTTCTAAAGTCGATGTCAGTGCATCGGCTGTGAGTTGTATAAATTTTTTTTACTGGCCGATTTAATGCATCGGCCCCCATATTTCACTGTTCGTCACCCCACATGCTTGGGAAATATTTCTTGAGATGTTGACCATTGACAGCTACTGGGAATTTAACACCGTCCAGCTGCTCGAGCATGTATGGAGACCATTTGCCATATGCTTTATCCTTAGTTCCTAATGGCAACACGGCTTCCCATACCAGATCACCAACCTGAAACTCCTTTGGTCTCACCTTCTTATTGTATGCGCGAGCTACCTTGGCTTTGTTCTCTTTAATCTTCTCCAACGACCAAAGTCTAAGTTCCGTTGCATCCTCAATAGTATCACTCATCAGGGCTGCATATTCTTCAGTGTTAGATCATTCGAAACGTAACACGTCTCGATCCAGCCGTAATTTCCCAAGGCAATACGGCTTCCTGTCTATAGACCAGCTGGTACGGCGAAGTTTTTATAGCTCCATGGCATGACATGCGATAGGCCCACAAAGCTTCCGACAATACCTCATGCCAACCCCTAGGGTTCTCGTTAATTTTCCTCTTAATCAGCTTGATAAGGCTCTGGTTGGATGCTTCAGCTTGCCCGTTGGCTTGAGCATAGTATGGAGATGATCGGATCAGCTTAATTCCCATATCATCGCAGAACTTTCTGAATTCTTTAGAAGTGAAGACCGAACCTCCATCGGTCGTGATGGTTTGGGGAATCCCGAATCTATGAATGACGTGTTCTTTCACAAATTTGATAACATCTTCCGATTTTACTTTCTTCATAGGGACGGCCTCCACCCATTTAGTGAAGTAATCGGTAATGGCCAAAATCCACTCGTGGCCTTTGCTCGGTGCGGGATGGATTTTACCGATCATATCCATGCCCCAACCTCGAAATGGCCAAGGCTTGATGATGGGATTCATTGCTGATGCGGGTACCATCTGAATCTTCCCGAACATCTGACACGCTTGGCATCCTTTGTAGTATTTGAAGCAGTCCTCAAGCATGGTGGGCCAGTAGAACCCTGATCGCTTGATCAGCCACTTCATCTTATGAGCCGATTGGTGAGTTCAACAAGCGCCTTCATGCACCTCGTGTAAGAGCCGATTAGACTCGGTTGGTCCCAGGCACTTGAGCAGTAACCCTTCCAACGTCCTGTAGAACATGTCATCTCCTATAAGGACATATTTCATGGCCTTGTACCTTATCCGTTTAGGTGCCCCCCCGAGCCGAATCTGTCAGGTAACTGCAGATATCGGCTCTGTAGTAATCCAAAGAACTGTACCTGAACATCGGCTCCATCAGGATCAATGTCGACTTCTTCTAGCTCATCAGCCGATGTAAACCCATATCCTAGCTTTCCGTCTCCTGTTAGATCAATGCTCAACACAGGCGAAACGTATGACGAGGATAATATGGGCCGATTGCTGGAATCGGCCCCCACTTTGATTGCATTGCTCAATGAAGGTTTACATCTTGTTCGTTCTTTACTACTACTACGTGACATGCTTGAGACAAGATCATCACTTTTTATTTTTTAGGGCCGATCGCATGGATCGGCCTTGCCACGTACGTCCATAGTCTTTGCTCTTGTTACACAGTCAGGCCGGTGGATAAGACCAGCCTCACCCCGTTTTTTGTCACGTCGATGCGCTCACAGTCGTCCAAAGTGACTCCGGAGAGTGGCTCTTGGCCCGCCGCCCCCCAAACGTTCATGCCAGCCGTTGAGATCTCGGCCGAGTCATCTGCGTGGACGATCTCTACTTCATCTCCATCCCACTGTATTAAGCATGGATGCATCGTGGATGGAATGCAGCAATTGGCGTGAATCCAATCTCTCCCTAGCAGGACAGCGTAGGTGCTCTTGCTATCGACGATGAAGAATGTTGTAGGGATGGTCTTCCTTCCTACGGTTAAATCCACGTTCAGAACACCTTGTGCTTCTGATGCTTGGCCGTTGAAATCGCTCAATGTGACGTTGGTCTTGATCAGATCCGAGCTAGAGCGTCTCAGACGACGTAGCATGGAGTATGGCATGATGTTGACTGCCGCTCCGGTATCAACCAACATCTTGTTGACAGGCTGCCCATCGATATAACCTCGTAAGTACAGGGCCTTCAGGTGTCTGTAGCTCCTTTCACGTGGCTTCTCAAAGATAACTGGCCGTGGGCCGCAGTCAAGTTGTGCCACAGGTGCCTCTTCTGTTCCAGGAGCACAAAACTCCACCGGAAGGATAAACACCATGTTTGTGCCAGCCGATGTCTCATCATCGGCTTTCTTTTGTTTGGGGCGCCACTCTTCCTTCTGTGGTCGACCCTCCTCGTCCAGAGTTCGCTGAATTTTCGCGGCTAGATCAGGCCGCGCTTTCCTCAACGTGCAGGTATAACCTTTCGGCTTCCTCCAAGCAACGTAGTCGCTGAACCCTACGCTTTTGGGAGTGGCTGAGTCCATCAGGGCACCACCTTGGACGGTGGTATTTATCTTCTTCTTCTTCTTCTTCTTCTTCTTCTCCTTCTTCGTCTTCTAACTCCTCGAGATCTTGCACCCGAGAGGACTCAGCCTGCTTGTTCCGAGATGGGAGAGGCCCTAGACGTTTGAACACTGACACGTCTCCTGCGCCCTTCTTCTTCTGTCTACATTCTCGGCGCTTGCCGATTGTAGGCAATCGGCTCATTCCTGAATCCCAGGTGTTTGAAGAAAGGACAGTCCCAGTGTCTGTCTACGTCGTCCTGCTCTCTTGACTTTTCCTTGGCATGGCGCTCATATCTTTCGTCATCTCGATCATGCCGACGATATTTCCTGTTGTCCCCGCTGGACCGACGATCTCTTTCGTCGTCGTCGTATGCGTCGGTCGTACCGACGCTCATATTTGTTGAGGAGATGCTCGGAGAGAGGTCGCGATATCGCACATTCTTCACTTCTCCTCTCGTGATGTAGCGCTTGCCATCGTGTCGGGGCCGGTCGCGCGGAACGGCCTCCTCCTTGTCCTTGCCACGAGAGCGGCTGCCCTCGTCTCTGTCCTTACCAGGGTGGTGCACAGGCCCGACCATGTTAATGCTGAACGAGAAACCTGGCTGGCACCTCCCGGGTAAGCGTACTCCACCATGTTAACGGCGGGGAAGGGGTGCGTGTCGACTTTCATGGCGTACTGGCTGAAAATTAGATGCCCTTGTTCTATCGCCATTTGGATCTGCCGACACACCCCCGGCGTTGGTGGTATGGGTGAACGTGTTATGCCACCTGCAATATGGCTTTCCGTTCAGCTCTTGCGCCGCAGGGATTTTATGGCCTTCGGGTAACTTCAGCTGCTTCTCCTTGAGTAAGAGGTCGAAAATCTGCTCAGCCTTGCTTACATCGAAGTCAAACCCTCTCGCAGGACCTTGCGGTTTAACCCATTTGCAGGACACGGGGCTTGCCCCCCGAGCCCATTCAGCAACTGCTACCTCCTGATCTCCTGCAGAGTCTTCATCCTCCTCTCGTTTCAACCAGGACTACCGGCGCTTGAACTTGTCCCGGTACAACTCGGGTGGCGCTGTTCATATAATGACAGCTTGAACCATATGCGCCGTGAAGGCTCGCTTGGGAAGCCATATCCTTGATCGGCGACGCGAGACCCACCACTGCGAGCTCGACTGCTTCTTTTTCATTCAAACGAGCCGAATAGCATCGGTTCCTTACGTTCCTGAAGCGTTGGATGTATTCTGATACCGTTTCTCCACGCTTCTGTCGTACTTGTGCTAGATCGGCAATGCCAGCCTCGGAAGCCTCTGAGTGATAATGCATGTGGAACTGCTCTTCCATCTGCTTCCAAGTCCGGATTGAATCTGGCGGCAGCGAGGTGTACCACTCGAAAGCCGATCCTGTGAGGGACTGTGCGAAGAACCTCACACGTAATGGGTCTGATGCTGAGATCGTGTCCAATTGCGCCAAATATCGGCTCACATGCTCAATTGAACTGGAGCCTTCTAACCCACTAAATTTGGAGAATTCAGAGAGCGATATTTGGGTGGTAGTGGGATCAAATCGTACTCGTTGGGATACGGCTTGAAATAACCGATTGTCCTCCTCTTCGGCACCATGCCGAACTGGTCCCTCAAGATTGCACTGATCTGATCCACGGTGCTAGCTGCAGGAGTCGAGCTTTGAAGATTCGTTGGAGTGGCATACTTAGCTAGCCATGCCTGCTTCTCAATATCTGATCCAAGCCCCTCTGTTCCGAAATCCCTGTTGCAGTTTGGTTCGTGTGTGCCCATTCGCAGCACATATGTGCACATGTATCCGTGCGGGATCTCCTTAGGCGGTTCATACAAGAACTGGTAATCACTAGGATCGCCACCGATCTTGTAGACGCCGTATGCCGGTGAACTGCACTTCGGTGCTGCCAGCACGAATGGCAGTGGTCGGGTCTGGAGTGGTATCTCTCCTTGGTGAGTCCCTAGAGCAGGTCCTGACGAGAGTACTGATGCTTCATGATTTCCTGGACCACGCGAAGCGCGACACGCTCCAAGGTGTTCAGGCTCTCGAATGGCGGTGTAGCGAATGAGCTACCATGTGATTAACCTCTGATGGAGACTGGCGTTCTTGAAGGAGTAGAGATCCACTCCATCGAGAGCGCCTTTGGTGAGAACCCTTTCCACCTGATGTGTGAGGGTCCTTCGGAAAGAGCCGATGAGGTCGGCTTCGAAGAGAGTTTTGATGTCATCATACTTCTTTTTGAGCTCCTCGTCAGATCTTCGTACGTGATGGATCTTCCGCCATCTCTCGATGCGGATGATGATGCGTTGATGTAGAAGACGGTCCCACCGGCGGCCGAATGTGTTGGCCACCAAAACCCACCGGCGAGCGACGGGCAACACGAGAGCCGGAGGCTCCAATCGCGGGCCCTGGTCCCTCGAGTGACGGCCCGCAATGCTCCGCACGCACGTCCGATGCTGGTGCAAGGCGTGCCACCCGACCTATACCTGGTCGAAGGTGATGGATTGCTTCGCTTAGTTTCCTGCATGGCATACACGTAAACATTAAATACGAGCCTCGATCGGCTCTCAGGTTGTCCTGTGAATCGGCTCAAGGAGCCGATCCACCCATGATTCGTATGAGGTCTACGACAACATGGTGGTCCTGCTTGATCAATATTAAGTTAAAACGACCTACGACGATTTAGGGTTTTCACCACATAATCGGAACATCCTACACGTGATTGAGCCTGACACGAAAGATGATAATAAACCAACCCTAGACAAGGCCTAAAAACCAACGTGGAGTTGATTCCCGGAACATCTTCTCTGGGGCTAGCAAACCACACCCTACGTGCTACTGGATCCTTCAACCCGTTTGCAAGGCCTAACTATGTAGATATTAAACTAATCCTTGAAGAACAAGGAGCAATCATAACGGATCGGATGTACTAAACAAGGATCAAGCAAGGTGCTACCCTTACACCTAAGATAGGTGTAAAGGCAGCTAGATGTCTAAGGGTAGCATAGATAAAAGCATATATCACGGCAAAACAATGCTAACCCTAACACACCTACGATAACTACGTTGCTCGCCATCAACAAGGCTTCAGCACGAGCACCGCATGAATAACGAATAAACTTGATACGCCTAGATCGCGAGATGCGATCTAGGCATGGTGCTTACCCGGAAGAAACCCTCGAAACAAGGGGTGGCGATGCGCCTAGATTGGTTTGTTGTGAACGTGATCGTCCTCCTTCTCAATAACCCTAGATACATATTTATAGTTCGTAGACTCTCTAACGTGGGAATAATCCCAACCGTGCACGAGCTAAACTCCTTTAATCCTAACCGACACGTATCCTACTATATTTACAGATACACGGGCAACTTAGCCCAAACTCTTGTACAAGGCCGATTCATGCATATTTTCCATGTATATTCTCCAAGCCCATCTTAATCACGGCCCACCTCTGATCCGGTTAAATTCTGGTGATAACAGATATAAAGCTCATGATCACATAAAGATCACACCATGGGAGAGAGATGAACCACATAGCTACCGGTAGAGCCCTCAGCCTCGGGGGAGAACTACTCCCTCCTCATCATGGGAGACAGCAACGGTGATGAAGATGGCGGTGGTGTCGATGGAGATGACTCGGGGCAATTCCCGTCCGGCGTGCCGGAACAAAGATTCTGTCCCCCGAAACTTGTCTTCGCGATGGCGGCGGCTACGTAACTTTTCGTGGAGGAAGACCGATTTCTTTAGGGTTTTCACCTCTGGGAGAATATATAGGCGAAGGCGCAGAGTCGGGGGACGCCCGAGGGGCCCACCCCATATGGCGGCGCGGCCAGGGGTGGGGCCGCGCCCCCCTATGGTGTGGCCTCCTCGTCGCCCCTCTTCGTCTCCTCTTCGGTGTTCTGGAAGGCTCCGTGGAAAATAAGACCGTGGGCTTTTGTTTCGTCCAATTCCGAGAATATTTACTGTGTAGGATTTCTGAAACCAAAAACAGCAGAAAACAGGAACTGACGCTTCGGCATCTTGTTAATAGGTTAGTACCGGAAAATGCATCAAAATGATATAAAGTGTATATAAAACATGTGAGTATTGTCACCTTTATAAACATTGCAACATTGAACTCGATATCGATTGATCGTGTTACAATACTTATATTGTGGATATGTCCACCATATCATTCATCCAATGATATGACCTCATTTTCAATGAACGTGTGTGTTCATGATCGGGAAAACCTCGACCAACAATTGACCTCAATGAAATAGTTATGCACTTGTGTGCTTACTAGCAACTCCTAGTTGTTTACAATAACACATGTGTATTGATGTCTTCCTCTTAATACCGTTATATCATGGCATGAAACTAATTATGAACATGTGACATATAATAAATAGCTATTATTATTTATCTCAAGAGCACTATCTCTAACAATATGTTCATATTCTTACCGCAAAGATTTGTTTCTGCAGTATGTTTCGGATGAGATACCGGCATCTTGTCATAAGGATTTGCAAACCGTCGCTATTGCGATACTTTGGTGCACTGCATAAGATACTTTTTTTAGTTAACAATGTCTTATGCCGTATTACCAGAATATTAGAAAGGTGACGAGAAGACCACTGAAGGTTCTCAATAAACTATAACTAGCACTTAATCTATGCCGACATACATGTGTATATGTGGTGTATGAAATTTACAGTCAAATATAGTGAACGCAGTGTTGAGTTATGATATGGGCTACTGGGGGCAGTTGAACATTGCTTGTTACATATATGAAAGGTCAACAATGCTGGCAGAAACCAAGCAGCTGGCTAAAATAAACGCATGCCATCTCTGTGAAGCACATACGCTTAAATTGACAACAACGTTTGCGATCTTCAAATCTACTGACGGTCGAAAAGGGAGCACCGTTTGAGATGGACCAGCTTATCGCACATGATTTCGATTTCACGTAATAAACCGTGTGCAACATTAGACCCATCGCACACGATTGCGATTTTAAAAACCGTGTGCTTTATTTTGATGGATATATATGCTTTGGGCTGAGCCCCTGTCCACATGTACCTGGCGAATTGAGGGCCTGACGTCCCTGCTTGGTCTGGTCCTGGAGTGGCATCACATTATAGATGTACGTTGTATGATCTATGTGGATGTACGTTCGCAATAACAGGCTGAGGTAATCGCTAACTCGTGGAACGCGTGGGGTGGCTCTTGAGATGCACGTTCGCAAGGACTCCTTGAAATAATCGTCCTTATCACTAACGCGTGGAACGCGTGGGGTGGCTCTTGGGTCCGTCAGATTTTGAGATGTTCAGTTTGTTATATACGAGCAGTTTTTTTTGTTTTTGAGCAATGTTATAGAAGAGCAGTTTGTTAGTATATACGAGCAGCAAATGTGGGCCTTATACATGGACGCTAGGGATTAAATTCCAGTTATTTTCACTACTTCTAAGGGCGCATGTCCAATGGTAGACGTTTATGTAGGCGTTAACAGAGAAAAAAGATACTACTAAGATCTAAGGAATGTCTAAGCGTCTTGCTTTTCCAACGCTAGGCGCTAAACCAAAACGAAAACTCTTTTCTGTTGGCGCCCTCTCTCCTCTGATTTTTTACCTCCGCCCAAACGAAGCGTCGTTGCTTATATTTGCGTCGATGCAACACCATATACCAGGATTTGCTAGAGCAACGGCTGCTCAATCAGGAAAATAATCCTGGTGCCCTCAGTTAGCGTCCCACGTTGGACATGCCCGAAGCGATTGGAATTGCGGCTGCTCTAATATGTCCTCTGCTACATAATAATAAATCCATCCACATTTTTCAAGATTTAATTTTTAATAATAGTTAGTTCAAGCATATTATGCTTATTTAATTTAAAGTTTGCATCATTAGAACTTGTTTGTTCAATACGAATGTGTATCAATACTAATTTTGTACACTCAAGTCATTGTGAAAGATTCGCCATGGAAACGGGCAAGCCTTATTCATATGTTTTGACATCGTATATGCTGTGAAAATATTTTGTAAGGCAAATAGAACGATAAGAAATTACATGCGCAGTCCGACCCACCAAAACACCAAGTTCTTATTATTCTTTGAAAAAAATGTACATTCCTTATATATTTCAATATCATTTAATTCGGAATTAAGCTTAGGGCATATACAGAGAGAATAGTGGCTGGATGCGTCGGGCCGAACGCCTGTCCGCATGTACCTGGCAAATTATGCTGGGGGGCCTGACCATCGTCCGTCCCTGCTTGGTCTGGTCCTCGACTGACATCGCACTGTAGATGTAGATCCATGTGGATGCACGTTCGGAAGGAGTCACTTGTGGGTCCGTCAGATGCACTTTCGCAAGACAAACCTTCACGCGTGGAACGCGTGGGGTGGCTCGTACACTCACGTTCCGTGTAAACCATACTCTGAGATGTTCGTTTTTTTTTTTAAGGAAACACATGCTCTTTATTAATCAATAATCATAATATCATTACAATTACAAAGTGGCTCTCGGATGCAATACCGCGAGATGTTTAAGGCATCTTCAACGCTAAGACCCAAACAGATGGTATATTTCATCCGTTTAGGTCATTCAGCGGATGTCGCGTGATGCATCCGCCTCGAATTTTATTCCCTAAGGCACAGGCACGATCCAAATCGGACGAGGCAAGAGGAGACACGAGGCGAAAGGGGCAAAAGGGGCGAAGGCCACACACGCACGACGCCAAGGGCACAGGCGGATGCCGTGGGGCGGCGGCAGCGACGCGCACGCGACGCCTAGGGATGGAGGCTGCCAGCGGTGAGGGTGGCGTGGCGCGTCGTAGCGCGACCGGCACCCGTGCCTGCGCGGCGTCGTCGAGGCGCGGCCGGCCCCGTGCCCACGGCGATGTGGCCAGGCCTGGCCGTCTCCGTGCTCGCGCGGCCTCCGATCGTGCCCGTGCGGTGGTGGGGCGCCGCTGGCCCCGTGCCCGCGCGGCCGACAACCATGGTCGCGGCGGTGTGGCGAGGCGCTGCCGGCACCCATTCCCGCGCGGGGTGGCGAGGCGCGCCCGTGCCCGCGCGTTCGTCCCTAAGCTCGACCCCGCGGTCGCTGACCTCCTCGTCTTCTTCCGCTCCGTCCAGGCCTCCGCCGTCGTCTTGCTTGTCGGCGTCGAGGCCGGCGGCGCGGAGCATGTTTCGCCTCCGGCGACTTTTTGCAGGTGTGAAAAAAAGGAGGCGGTGGCGACGGGTGCCTCCATTTATAGGCGACGGCGGTAGTCCACGAGGCGAGCCAAACTTCGACGGCTGTACCCACGATTTCCATGGGGAAAGGAGGACAAAGGAGAGAGAATGGTGCAGGGTCTATTGGGGTTCCTTTGTCTCTCTGTCAAATGGGCCAGAACGCATATCCGCCCGGACAGAACGGCCACAGATGGACGCGCTCGTGTCCGCCTAGCCCCAAAATGCTGCCTAATTTGAGTCAGTTTTGGGTCAAATCGGACGCCAACAACATCCGCTTTTAGGATGGGTTACCCCGCTGGGTGCAGTTTTGGCCCATCTGTTGTCCGCTTTTGGGTTTGGGTTTCCCCGTTGGAGATGGCCTTGGTTTGTTTTATTACGTCATTCGTTATACACTAAATCCATCCGCATTTTCAAGATTTTTTAATAATAATTAGTTTAAGTATATAGACTTTATTATTTAAAATTTGTATCTTTAGAAATTGTTTGTTCAATATGAATCTATATCAATACCAACTTTGTACACTAAATTTGTTTTGTAAAATATTCACCATGGTAAACTCGTATGCCTTATTCATA
The DNA here is from genome assembly GCA_030979885.1 of Lolium multiflorum. Lineage (NCBI taxonomy): Eukaryota > Viridiplantae > Streptophyta > Magnoliopsida > Poales > Poaceae > Lolium > Lolium multiflorum. The sequence goes on along the minus strand of JAUUTY010000566.1, from coordinate 166,412 downwards.
TATATGCTTGGAGGGAATAACTTTACTGATTATATGTTATGAATATATTTTTCAAGGCAAATAGAATGGTATAATCTTGACATGTACAATCCATATATACTATTGTATACATTAATCAACTGTTAAAGTTCCAAAATATTCACAAAATTGTGTCTCATATTTCTTTTAGATCAACAAGACACCGCCCCATTCCATTTCCGTAGAAAATCAAATGATAGTACAAAATAGCAGTTTAACTTAGCATACTCCGAGCTAAAACCAGGAAAAATCCCCATAGACAAAACAAAGCAAAAAAAGACACCCAGATTACAGTTTTTGGCGCACGGACAGCGAGCACCCGTGGCTTGAGCGCATCTGGTGTCCTTGGGCCAGCCACCAGGAGCATCTTGCGCTTATTCAGTTGCTATTCAGTTGCTTGTAAGAGCTGGGACTGCCACCATCTTCACTTGCAATTGTTTCACGCATCCTTCCAGGAACTCCAAATTCTTTGCTGGACATAGCATCTGCCATCTCTTCAGTAGCTTCACCACACGCATCCAGAGCACCTGCATCCCTAACCAAGAGCAACACCAAACAGAACGTCATTTCGATGTTTCCATGTTAACCACATAAGAGCAACATCAATCATGTTAGTAACACCATTCTTTTGATTGCTAATCAATAACCTGACAACACTTTCAAAATTGATCTCAAGGTTCTTTCCAAGCAAAGTTGAAACTTCTATCCACATGACTTTCATAATATCACAAAGAAAAATAACAGATAGTTAACAGTTTCCTTTTCAGAGCATAAAAGGCAAGTTTTATCAGGAATATTCTGCCTATTCACAAGGTTATCAAGTGTAAGCAATTTATTGTGTGATAACAGCCAGAGAAAAACTTAGACCCTAGGGGACACATTAAACTTCCACACCGCAGGGATAAAAATCGGAGTCACCCTACGATAATTGAGAACCGATACAACGATTGAGAGCTATAAACACCAGAGCTATGAAGGTTCCACACTAAATTATCTTCCACATCTGAAAGTCTGATAGAAGAAGCAATTTGTTCCAGTTGATACCATTGGTCTATTATTTTTTCGGTGAAAACTCTTGTAAAGGTTAGTTTCAACTAGCTTTTAACACATTTCCATCCCACATTTTATCCATCTAGATCAGAATGTTTTAGGCATTTCACAAATACATCACAAATAGATAAATTCTAGCCATATTTTAGGCCATTCAAATCGCAATCTCAGTGGCACGAATTACGCCTAAATATAGTCCAATCCACAGTGAACATAGTAAAATACAATTTAAGTTCCAAAAAGGGCAAAGAGGGCCATGGAGGCCATAGTGCCGACGAGCACGGGCGATCGGGCGTCTAAGGGCATGTACAATGGTGATGACTCAGCTGTCTGTAAGGAGTAGTTATAGGTGATTTTGATGATGTGGAGGAAAGAGAATGAGGAGAGAGAGGGAGGCTGTCTGTAAAGTTACAGACAGCTTACAGACAGCATTTTTGTTGTTGTATGAAGGGTGTCTATAACTTATACTCACACATGATTATGGCTAAAAATAGATAACTTACAGACAGACCACTGTAGACACTGTCTATACTACTATCTATATATGATATGAAGCGATATTACAGACACCACCTATCTAGACCATTGTACATGCCCTAAGTCAGCGAGCATGATCCGGTTATCCCGTGTGCCAGATTTTGCTGTCGCGTCAAGCATGATAAGGTTGATGTAGATGGCAGCAGAGGCCTCCGTCTTCAGTCGCTTCTTCTAGTCTCGCTTAGCCATGACGTTTTGTATACACAGTCTCGGCATGTCCACATATCACCTAGTTTTTTTTTTTTTGCCATAACCAACTACAACTGCATCGTCATGCTCAAACTGTCTAGGCGCAAAGGGGCGATCACGGTCCGGGTATCCCATCGAGTGCGAGTGACACAACTACAAAACCAGGATGGTACCAGCATTTCAGTAGGAGGCTCCAACGGCATCACGAGCCAAACACCAGGTCGAGTAACGACATGATAGAGGTAGATAATCCAAACGAGACACCCAATTAGGGAGCATGCTTAAGTTCGTGCCTCAGGGTCAGTATTGCGCGGGGCATGAGCAGGCCCACCAGTAAGCGTCAACAACACCAACCTCTCAAGGTCTATTAGAAGAATTGGAGCCGGGCTAAGCATCTCTCAGCCAAAAACTTCCAGTTGTTCAAGCGGCAATGCGGACACCATACCGTCACAAAGGCAGACCAGTACCAACTCAAGTTCTCCCCGGCTGAGATCACCACCCTGCAGTTAGGCCGTAAAAGTGCTGCCTTACCCTGGCGCTAGCTTCCTCATGCAATCCTCATGCACGCCAAGGAACTTCAGCATGATGTTTTTATTACCATCATCTTAATTATAAGTTATAACTGGGTGGTGTGCTATACTTGTTTCTTTTCTTGTTTGTGTGCTACTTGCTTTCTTTATGTTGAACCTAATTTTATAGTCGACCAGTGATATCGGTCGCGAACAATTAGCTAGTTTTATATATGTTGATCGAAGTTTGTCAATATGTTAATAATGAATTTCGGCTGATATTATGTTATGATATTGCTCTTAAATTAAATAATAAGAAATAATAATTCCAAAAATTGTATTTGGGAAATTCCACTGTGGTCACATGCCACTAATATTTCTGTTAAAAGCGGTGTCCCAAAGACATGCCACCAATATGTCAATTACTAGTGGGGTGTTAGTGGCACTCCACTAGTAAGAAATATTCAGTGGCGCCGTATCTGTGGCATCACTACAGGAATGGGAGGCTACGCCGAGGGCCAGACTATACGCCGACGGCCAAAAGTCGGGGCCGTCGGCGTATGGCATGGCCAGGCCAGCCTGCCTTTTCCACGTTCGGCGTAGCGCGGCCGTCGGCGTAGCGAGGTCTACGCCGAGGGCAGCCCTCGGTATATCTTTGGCCCTAGGCGTAGACAGGGCTACGCCGACGGCCACCCTCGGCGTAGGAAATTTTTCAAATTTGTCTAATTTTGTAAAAATCATAACTAATTCATATGATGTCAGAAAAATGCGTATGAGGTATCAAAATCATCAAAAAACATCCTCTATCCGTTTATGTTAAAATCATGCATATTTGAATCATGTACAGTACCATGTTAACATAAAAACAATTCAATCAATTTCTTATATGTCCTCAGGTTACCGTTTTAGCCAGATGGCAATATAAACGAAGTCAGAAAATCTCGCGGAGCCGCATGGCATCATTTTATGTGTACTAGTAACCACTCCAAAAGATAAAATTGGGTTACGGCAATTATTTTAGAACACCCTTCACGAACAGGGCTATCAAGTCCGGAGTTCTATGCCTTTTAGGGCAAATGAGTAGGAAACGGCCCGTGACACCGTATAGTTTGTCGGAACGAGACCGTATTTGGCACGTGCATGGACCCTGGGATGGGAAGCAAGGCCTCGGGAGAGGATTTCCAATCCGACCCATGGGTGATGGTTTTTTCATTTTCGGAGTGCCAAAACGGGTTTTTCGTGTGAAGCAGCTACATGGGGCGTATTTTAGTATTGCGCGAGACCTCCGCATAGTGGTAGGACACCGCGTTCGCACCACATATCACATGCCATATGTGCGCACTAGCTATCTGGGAATCCACGCGGCTTCCTGCTGTGTCCCGCCGAATCCGCTGGAAAGTGACCGGATTTGAACTAGGGCTACACTTTTCGTCGCTCAATAAATTCTGGGAATTTTTTTTAGGTCTATGACATATCATTTTATATGCGAATTTTTTTCCATTTAGCGCGATGGTAAACGGGTGCACCAGCGCGCCCGGTACGGCCATACCGCATCTCCGTGGGGGCCCGTTTTGGCCAAATTCATTTTAAACGAAGTCAGAAAATCCCGTGGAGCCGCATGGCGTCATTTTATGTGTCCTAGTAACCATTCCAAAAGTCGGAATTAGGATACGATAATTATTTTGGAAAACCCTTCACAAGCAGGGCTATTAGGTCCAGAGTTCTATGGCTTTTAGGAATGAGTAGGAAACGGCCCGTGACACCGCATAGTTTGTTGGAACGAGGCCATATTTTGCACGTGCGTGGTCCCTGGGATGGGAAGCAAGGCGCCAGGAGAGGATTTCCAATCCGACCCATGGGCGATGGTTTTTTCATTTTCGGGGTGCCAAAAAGGTTTTTTTTTTGTGAAGCAACTACATGGGGCGCATTTTAGCATTGCGCGAGACCTACGCGTAGTGGGAGGATACCGCCTCCGCACCACATATCACATGCCATATGTACGCGCTAGCTATTTGAGAATCCCTACGGCTTCCTGCGGTGTCCCGCCGAATCCGCTGGAAACTGACCGGATTTGAACTAGGGTACACTTTCCGTCGCTCAATAAATTCCGCAAAAAATGTTTTCAGGTCTATAACACATCACTTTATGTGCTAATTTTTGTCCGTTTAGCGTGTTGGCGAACGGTGCACCAGCCCGCCCGATACGACCATTTCACATCTCCCGAGGGGGCCGTTTTAGCCAAATGGCAATTTAAACGATGTCAGAAAATCCCGCGGAGCCGCATGGCGTCATTTTATGTGTCCTAGTAACCACTTCAAAAGTCGGAATTAGGATACGGCAATTATTTTGGAAAACCCTTCACAAACAGGGCTATCACGTCCAGAGTTCTATGGCTTTTAGGGCAAATGATCGAGTAGGAAACTACCCGTGACACCGCATAGTTTGTCGGAACGAGGCCATATTTGGCACGTGCGTGGTCCCTGGGATGGGAAGCAAGGCCCCGGGAGAGGATTTCCAATCCGACCCATGGGCGATGGTTTTTTCATTTTCGGGGTGCCAAAACGGGTTTTTTTGTGAAGCAACTACATGGGACGCATTTTAGCATTGCGCGAGACCTCCGCGTAGTAGGAGGATACCGCCTCCGCACCACATATCACATGTCATATGCACGCGCTAGCTATCTGAGAATCCCTGCGGCTTCCCGCGGTGTCCCGCCGAATCCGCTGGAAACTGACCGGATTTGAACTAGATGTACACTTTCCTTCGCTCAATGAATTCCGCAAAAAATGTTTTTAGGTCTATAACACATTAATTTATATCCTAATTTTTGTCCGTTTAGCGTGTTGGTGAACGATGCACCAGCCCGCCCGATACGACCATTTCGCATCTCCCGAGGGGGGCCGTTTTGACCACAGGGCAAATTAGGCATCATATTTGGATTCCTATAATTTTTAGGTTCAAATGATGATATGGATGTTATATTTAGATTCCTCTCATTTTTCTGATCGATTTAGACATATTATTTGTGGAATTTCGATTTTCCGATTTAAAGATATTAATTATTCCATATTAAATAGAAAAAGACCAAAAAATAAACAATGAATATATAAGTAATAATAATAATAATATTGAATTCAAATAACAATAAAATGAAGAGAGGTATGCGTCACGTTCAATGGTTAATAGGGTTGATATGCTATTATTATCAGCAAGAGGTGTCAATTATATAATGGAAGCTCATCCGAATGGAACCTAGGAGTTAAGCGTGCCGAGGGTTTTGCCGTCGGCGTAGCGTGCTACGCCGAGGGCCGGGCTACACCGACGGCGATAGTAGCTTTGCCGAGGAAGCTAAACGCCGAGGAGCTATGCCGAGGACGTCCCTCGGCGTAGCCTACGCCGACGGCCAAAGCAGGCTACGCCGAGGGTTTCCGGCCCTCGGCATATAGCCCCATTCCTGTAGTGCATGCCACAGACACAAGACTAGTGAGTAGTGACCATTTTCCCAAGCCACTAGTAATTGACATACAGTCACGTATCTTTGACATGCCACATTTAACAGATATATTAGTAAAGAATCATGCATAGTTCGTAAATCTTTCATACCCCACATTTCAATAGGCGAAATTCAGCTTCAGGCGAATGATGATTTTTTTCAGAGAATAGATAAAATTTCTTGGCATCCACATACAAAGATGCGGCCAAATATTCAGGATCCTAATGATACATAGTTTAGTAATTCAACATTTTCAAGATGTGTTCCATGATCTGTTGAAACTAAAAAAATTACAATGATATCTTCATACTCAAGATATCTAGAACATTTGGTAAGATAAGACATGCTTAGGTGGTGTAATTCTCTTCCAGGAGAGGCTGGTTTCCGTCGGTACCACCCCACCGTTGCACATGGCTCGAAGCTAGCTCTGCCTGTAATTATAGAAATGACAATATTTAGTTTACATAAATTAGGTGCATGATATAATTGATCATACAATGAAAGGAATAAGTTCTTAATCATATGATATTTATTGTAGTGTATGAGTCTTTTATCACAACGGGAAAACAACACTTCGCCGTGCAACGATTTGCATGGTAAAGAGCCCTATATGCACGGCAACTTTGCCGTGCGACGCCGCACGGCAAAGATCGCATGGCAGTGCCGTCGACAGTAACCGGTTCTTTGCGGTGCACTCTGAGTATGCCGTGCGCTCTGAGTATACTTGTAAATTTCTTTTTAAATTTTTTACTATTGTTATGTGGCCGTGTGCATATTAAATATGCAGAGTTAGAAGATGTGTGTTACGTGGCCTTGTTGCTATTATTTTAATTTAGCAAAGGTCCCTTTATCCAAAAAAAATAGATCAAGATTGGAAACGTTGTAATGAACATCTAACTATTATCATATATCTAGAGTTGTTTAGCTGGAACCTAATGAACGTCTATCTATTATGATGTCGAGCTACATTATCCGGTCTTTTTTGACGGCTGGCAATTTATTCTCTAATTCTGGTAAAGTTTTGTTCATCAAGTTTAGAGAAAACGAAAGCATGGTAAAAATGGGAACATGATGGAACATTATATATACCTCTTTGTTCCAATCTGTTCTCCACACTACGAAGAGTAAAATCAGTGTCTGAAGTGCAACCCCGCAAAGCAAGCCGGCCCAGATCCCCTGAATCAGAACGAATATAACACACATTGTTCATAAACTCTTTATTATTTTTTGCAGTTTCTAGCTAGTTGTTGAAATGAACATAATGAATTACCCCAACTCCGTAGTCGAACTTGTAGCCGAGAAGGTAGCCCAAGGGCAATCCGAAGGCGTAGTAGCAGCCAAGGTTGATGTATGCCACAAGGCCTTGCCATCCTCCCCCAATAGCAACCCCTGAAAAATCATGTTGAGGTTTTTGTTTCTTTTTGGATAGGAGGTTGAGGCGACATGAAATCATCATCGAATTGAAGAAGCATACATACCTGAAATCACCTGCTGCACGCTGTTGAGCACCATGGTCACACCGAGGAGTCCTGCAATCCTGGAGACGGCGTGCTGGAGCGGCAAATCGCTAGTGTAGAGGATGGAGAATTTATCTCTTAAGGTCAAGACGAGAACCATGCATAGTAGGCCGATGAGCAGGGACTCGACGACGACGACGATGACGGCGTGTAGAGCTGCCCTTGGTCGGCCAGAACCCAGCTCATTGGAGACACGAACACTGATAGCAGCATTGAGGCCCATGAAGATAGTAACCTCCCATCCGTCTACGTTCATGCTGAATAAGTGCAAAAATGAAAGCATTAATTTCTGAAGTAGTTTCGACTGTTGGTATATATAAACTCTGCCAACAAGTACACCGACCAGATGCCTAGCGAGTCGACGGCCATCTGCGCGTCCTGGAGATGGCCAGTGAGGACGGTGATCATGCTGAGGTACCAAACCTCGAGGCAGAGCATGACTGCGGACTCGAGCGAGAGCTTGACGAACGCCCACATGTCGTGGAATGCCGCCATGGACCATCCCCTCCAGCCGTCCTTGCACCAGCCGATGATGTAGGCCGCCTGGGCCAGCGCGACGGCCCAGAGCGACAGGTCGTATGCGGCGGCGGCGCCCGGCAATCCCCATTCGAGGACGGTGACTAGGAAGTAGCTGAGCCCGATGTGGAAGAAGAGTCCGGCGACGCCGATCCAGGCGAGCACCATGACCTTGCTCTGCGCCTGGAGGAACTTGGCAGTGGGGAAGTTGACGGCGTAGGACAAGCAGCCGGGGAGGATGTAGAGCGCGAAGCGTCCTGCCTCGCGCGCCACGTCCGGGTCCTGGCCAATGGCGAGGAGAAGCGGCTCGGCGAAGACGTAAAGGGGAACCATGAGGATCCCGGCGACCGCCAGGACGATCCAGGAGCGCTGCAGGTACACGCCGAGCATGGCCACCTGGCCGGCGCCGAACGCCTGCCCGCACAGCGTCTCCAGCGCGCTCCCCATGCCCAGCTGCACCCAACGCGCGCCAAGCATGTTATAATATACTTACTCGGTCATGGATGAAGCACACGTATGATCGATATGGTGGGATCAGAAGAGCGCACGTACCATGAATCCGAACGCGAAGGTCGCGAAGACGGCGATACCGATGGAGGCGGCGGCGAGGGGCAGGTTGCCGAGGTGCCCGACGAAGATGGTGGTGACGGATCCCACAGCATACAAGCTGAGGATGCTGATGGCGATGGGCGTGGCGATGAACCACAGCTTCTTCGATTCCTCCCACACCATCCGCGCGGCCTGTCCGGCGGTGTTCACCGCCGCCGCGTCGCCATCGCCGAACCTCATCGTCGTGTCCCGGCCTGGCTCGTTCGTGTGATACAAATGTGGTGTGTAATCAGTCCTCTTCTTCCAGGCGTGCGCGCCTCGGCCCATATATTTATCCAAACCAACCAAGAATTCTACTCCCTAGCTCAAACGTTTTTTTGCAGAAAAACCATCCGAACTTTTGCAAAGAAAAGGAAAACCCTTTATGGCAACTTGCTGTAGCTACATCCGATTTGTGTCACGTCGCGCGTTGCTGTCTCGCATAGGCCCGCCCATGGTCCACCTCCCCACCAAACCACCGGCTCACCGCTCGCCGTATGGCTCACCCAGCGCGCGTCCTTGTGCTCCTCATCTGTGCCACACGATTAGTTGCAGGTATCGCATACTAGATAGCTCTTTCTCTCGCTTAGCCAGCGCACACGATGACATGCAAACAGCTAGCTACTACCTAGATCTCTCTCTTAGCTAAGGGCATCTCCAGCGGCGCGACGCAAACGGACGCTCAGCGATCGTTTTCGTCCACCGTGACCGGAAATGCGTATGGGGCATGTTCCAGCGGGGCGACGCAAAGTGATCGGGCCGTCCGCGGAGACGCAAACCTGGCCCAAATATGCGCCAGCGATGCGTCTCTGCGGACGTCCGGAAACGTCCGCTCGTGTCTGGCGGACGTTTCGGCTGGCCCGCCTGGCAGCGACCCTGCGTCGATGCGTCTTCTCAAGCGACTGCAAAGCTGCGTCGCTGCATCGCTTCGGCACACTGCGCCACTTTAATGGCGACGATGCCTCGGCTGCCGAGCGACCGCCCACCTCCGCCAACCAGGTGAATGGCGACGCCACGCGTCCCGCGGCCACCGCATGCCGCCGGCCTATATAAAGGGGGCGCGCGTTCTTCTTCCTCATCCACTCCTCCAAAGAAACCCTAGCTAGCCACCACAAAGCTCGACCGTAGCGCCGCCTAGGTGTTCCTGCGACGCAGCCAAGCCCGCGAGGAAGTCCATGGCCGGTCCTGGTGGCCGGCGAGGCGGTCGAGGCCGCGGCCCTGGGCGCCCCCATGGCCAGGGCATGGGCCGCCGTGGTGGAGCAGCTACGGCCCCACGCTCGCCGTCGCATGCATCCTCCTCGTCCTCGTGGGAGGAGCACTGCTTCGAGTTCCTCCTCCGCATCAGATTCAAACTATGTGTTAGTTTGTATAAAATCATGTTTCAAAATGTTATATTTGAAACAATGTTTAAATGGAGAAGAGGGAAAAAAGGAAAAAAAAATTAAATGCGTCACCCCGCTGGAGCAGACCCCAGACGCAAACGGACGCGCGGATAAAAACGGTCATTTTTGCGTCCGCACCGCGACGCAAACGGATGCTCGCGGACATTAAAATGCGTCGCACCGCTGGAGATGCCCTAACTCCCGATTGGATAGCCGTGCTAACATAGAGTAATAACATACACTCACATTTTACTAATGTACTCCCCCCTTTTCAATTTAGGAACTTCATAAAGTTTATTTAACTGTATATATAAATATATAAACTTTTTTAATACCAAATGTATAAAATATGAAAATATATTTCATGGTTCTAAAAATAATGAGTCAATGTTGTAGATGTTGATTAAAATTTCCTGTACATTTGATTGAAGTTTACAAAGTTTAACTTTGACCAAAAATAATATGCATCCTAATATGGGAAGGACGGAGTATGTTACTACTAACTTTACAGGGGTATTAACAGGAAAATACATCAATACTCATTGGTGCCAACCACCCCGTACTCCATAAAAATCGTGGTAATTTAAATAAAGGTTAAAAATATGTTTTTTTGAAACAAAAGATGATCAAGAATTTTAGTTGTATAAAAATATTTCGCAAGGAAATTACTATTATTGTACCTTGGGTAAAAAGACAAAATCGAACAAACCAATGTTCATGTACTATTCACACTATATTCATCGTAAACTTGTCTTTTTTCGAGGATACTATGAGAATAATTTCGAGAGCAAATAATTTTATACGAGTACAATACCTAATCATCTTGTGTTTCTAGGAGGATCCAATTTTTTTCAATATTTCAAATTACCATGAATTTTGAGGTTTGCAGGTTCGCATGCGTATTAGCATAAGTATTTTATCATGCAAAGTCATATTTGTTAGGTTGTAGAGCCACCTTGTCTTGAAATGTGTGTTGTCATGGTAACATAGCTAGTTACCAAAACCCTTTATTCAATTAATAACTTGCTATGTCACCTTTCTAAAAAAACTTGCTATGTCACAAAAATGCTTAGTAAGCATTCCAGGTAGTACAATGTTACTATCTATGTTACTTCCATTATAATTAATTTTAGCTATAGATAATAGATCCCTCTGTTTTAGCTAGCTATCTCTTTTTAGCTAGTTTCACACACAGTGCATAAAATAGCTAGCTAGCTCCCACTAGCTGCGTGTCTGATTCGATGCGGCTAAGTCGTATCGACGCATGGCATTGTGTCCATGGTCGATGGCGAAAGTCAGTATTTTAAATTTGTCGATTTTGGATACAGTGTCGCGATTTTCTGCATGACACTTTTTTGTCATTGTATATGCACGTTGAAACATTGAAATATTATTCTAGACTAGCATAATACCCGTGCGTTGCTACGGGTAAGAAAAATACATATCTGTATTGGTAGAGGAATCGTTTGATTTTGTTGATGCACGCCATTTTGTATCTCCTTATTAATTCCCCAATTAATTTTTGCTATGCATATGTTGTCCTCGATATCCTCCTCCTTCCCTAACTTAAGGAGATTGCAATCTAAGTGGGGGCTGAAGTGGCAAATGGCCTCGGGCGTGTAGGAATTATCGAGGACGACACGCATCAAGGATGCGAGGACGAACCCGAGATGCACTCTATGAGCTGCCTAGCTGGGGTGAAAAAGCGGCGAGGACAATAGGACAATAACTGTGGCCAAAGGACATAGCGGCTTGTTAGGGTTATCGATTAGAGCAGTAGGAACCACGGCGTAAAACGAGAAATCATGGTCATGGGTTCGAACATGAATTTCACGTGTATATTTGAACATTTCACATCGTGAAAAAACAGATCACACCATACTGGAGCATTGAAGTTATTTTTTTTACGCATGTCCATAAAAAATACTTTTCCCATAACTTTGTTTAAAAGCATAAAATATCCGAATGTACACAAAAGTTTCTTTTTCGGATTTTTACATTTTAAAATATGCATTTTTACAATGGGGCATATAAACTTTGAAGCCAAAGTGATTTTTTGGTTCATCATATGCGAACTACGACAATTAGGAAGATTTCTTGTTTACGGTATTAGGAAGAAAAATTCAACCAAAAGTTCCTACTGGGAGCTCTCGTCTCATTTGAGCTAGCTAATAATCAAGGATACTGCTGGTTATCTACCGGTGCACAAGTTTGCTCCGTTCGTGATCGTCAGTTCAGCGTACGGAGGATCGCGGCCTCTTTACAGATGTGTGTACACGATTGAAGGATACGGCGAAGGACTTTGTTACCCTACATGGGTGGCAGCATAATCTCAAGATTGCTCCTCCAGAATCTTAGCTTTCCTGGCTGCGTCCTGAGTATTTCTCCTATGTCGTTTACATATATTATCGCTTCTTTAAAACTTGATACTTTTGGTTTGCGGCTGTGTGCATCTGAGTTATGCAGAGATCGGGTGTAATGCTTAAACCTTTTAAGTAATGAAATCGCTCTTTATAGAAAAAGCTAATAATCAAGGCAAGAAGCAACGTGCGGTTGTATTCACGATCTTTACGAATTGGGTACGACTCCACGTATTAGGTGGTAAGGGGCGTGTATAAGGCAAACTTTATGTAACAGTGTTTTAGGGATTGGACACGGCGTGCAGGTTATTTAGCAGAAGTTTGGGACGATATTTCAGATACAAATTTAATAGTAAAGATGTATGGTACAAAGAGTCTCTCTAATTTTACAAACATGTTTCAATAATGTTGGGTGCCATAAGCACATATGTTGGATGTGTTGACTTCTGTTTTTGCTACAAATAATGATAAACCTTACCAATATTTTGGCTACAACCAAAGGATTTATTGCATAAACTTTTGTTTTTAGCTACGTACCCAGCAGCGAAGGGCAGCCGGGCAGGTCGCCATATGCAGTGCCGATGCCGTCCACACACGGGTAAGCCACCGCATCTCTCTCATCTCTTTTCAGCTCTCACACAGCACCAGGTAGCCAAGATCACTGGGCATGATTGAGCCACGTCGCACAATCGGACGGCATGGACATCAGCTGGCCTCGGAGGCCTCCTTGCCCGCAGGCCGCAGCTATATATATCTTTTAGATACACGACATCGAGTCTCTGCGTTCAGCATCCTTTCCGAGTGAGCCTAGCTAGCTCGTAGACAGGTGGTGTGATGGAGTCGGTGCGAGTGGTGGAGAGGAGCGTGGTGGTGCCGAGCGAGGGGACGCCGATGAGGCGGCTCTGGCTCTCCAGCCTCGACGTGGACACGGCCGCGAGGGGCTACGTCCCCGTGATGTACCTGTACGGCTGCAAGCCCGACGTGCCCTCCGAGGACGTGGTGGAAAGGCTCAAGGCAGCGTTAGCCGACGCGCTGGTTCCCTTCTACCCAGTTGCTGGCCGTCTGGCTGCAGATAGCAGCGGGCGGCCAGAGATCGACTGCAATGCTAAGGGCGTCCTCTTCACCGTGGCGCGCTCCGACGACCTCACAGCCGACTACGTTCGTGGTTTCGCAGCATTGTCGGAGCTAAGGAAACTCTTCGTCCCTACCGTCGACGTTGAGTCGGGCGCCATGTGGGCAGTTCAGGTATGAAATTTCTATCTTACTTATATTATTTCTCAAACTAGCTAGGGCAAGTGAACAAGGCATGCATGTACTCTCCGGCCTTCATCATGCATGGCAATAATCCTATACGCGCGGCGCGCATGCAGTTGACATTCCTCAAGTGTGGAGGTGTCGTCATGGGGACGGCTTTACACCATGTTCTCGGCGACGCTCCAAGCGCCGCCAACTTCATACGGACATGGTGTATGATGGCATGTGGATCCAAGCTCGTCGACGACGATCTTCCCTGCCACGACCGAGGCCTCATGTGTGCCCGCTCTCCACCAACCGTGGACAAGGATTTACTACACTCGGTGATGTCTCCAAAGATATCTCTCAGCGCGGAGGCCCGGCCCGTCGTCTTCAAAGTCTTCCACGTCTCCGCCGACCAGGTCGCCGACCTCAAGCGCCTGTGCCAGCGGACTAGCACCTTCCGCGCCGTCACCGCGCACGTGTGGCGCTGCGCGGTCACCGCTCGAGGTCTGGCGCCGGGCAGCCGCGCGCGGATCAGCTTCCTCGCCAGCCTCCGTCGCCACGTAAGGACGCGCCTTCCGCCAGGCTACTTCGGCAACACCAGCATCATGCTGAGCGCCACGGCAGCTGTGACAGACATCGTCTCCGGCACGCTCGCCTCCATCTCCGACACCATCGGCGCTCCAGTCCAACGCCTCAATAATGAAGTGGCGCACTCGGCGATCGACTACCTCGAGCTGGAGCTCGCTCGTGCCGACAACGACGAGCCTCCGCCGCCCAAGGAGGGCAGCTTGCCGGACACCGACCTCAAGGTAGTCAGCTGGCTTGGCATGCCAACGCGAGACGCCGATTTTGGGTTGGGGATGCCAGAGTTCACACGACCACCAGACGGTTCAACCCCGGGGGTCGTACTTCTGGACAGCGCCGACAACGGCGACGGCGTTCTTGTGTCAGCTTACCTGGAGCCGGCGAGCATCAATCAATTTGGGAAGCTCCTCTCCACCACACCAGCGTATTAGTCATTTTCTACCAAGCGCGCTGTGCCCTACCACTTGATGATTTCTGGAATTGTCGACGTGCATTTCAAAGTGTGAGCTATTGTAGCAGTCGTTTTTTATCTATTGCCACGCTGTCGGTTAAGTTCATGTAAGCTATTCTTCAGGGTTATTTTGCTTGTTTTCAGTTTCGGGTTTTTACTCGATCCATCTCTGTAAGCCGGACTCGATTCGATTTCAAGGTGAATAAAAATAACGGTTTTGCTATGTCTCAGTCAACTGAGATTTTCTTAAGTCTAAATCACTTACAAAAATGTGTTTGAGTTGCACTTCTCTGTTAAAAAAGTGCAATTGCACTTTTCTGCTAGAAATGTGCAACTGGACCGAGTTGCACTTTTCTTTGAACTGCAGCTACACTTTTCTGAGGTGACTGAGACTTAAGAAAATCTCAGTCAACTTAGACATAGACACACCCTAAAAATAAAGAGCAGAAACCTTACATGCAGCGAGCGCCCATACTGTCTCCACTTTCAGAGTTCTCTAAATTTTAATTCTGAAAGTGCACATAAATATACATTGAATTTTTATTTTTTTGACCACTGGTAGAAAAAGGAGCTTTAGTCCCGGTTCGCAACTGCCATTAGTCGCGGTTGCGCAACCGGGACCAATTAAGCGCGACTAAGGCCCCCCCATTAGTCGCGGTTGCTTACGAACCGCGACTAAAGGTACATCCACGTGGGCGCCAGGCGACCGTCGGGGCGGAGGACCTTTAGTCGCGGTTCTCATGGCCAACCGCGACTAAAGGCCTCCGCAGGTTTAGAGTTTTAGCCCCCCCCCCCCCCCCCAAAATCTGGTTTCTTTTTAATTTGTATTGTTTTATTTCTTTTATATTTTATTTTGTGTTTTATTTTAATTTTGAAGGAGTTTCACATATTCTACGCTACTATATACATGCATATGAATATACAATTTCAAACAAGTTTGAAATTAGAACCAAGAAGAATTCAAGAGGAATATACAATATATATTCAATCTCGGATGACCATATACAATTTCGAACAAGTTTCCATACATAATCTACGTCCTCGTGATAGTGTTCTCCTTTAGGATGAAGGACTTCCCTCATAAAAAATCCTGCTAGTTCCTCTTGAATTGGTCGGAAGCGAGCTTCTGGACTAAGCGTCTTCCGCAAGTTATTCCTCTTGACGTTGTTCTCCGACGGCTTCCGCTCAGAGGTGTATCTCCGGATGAACTCACAAACATAGTATCCACATAGATTGGTCCCCGGTGGCTGAACATCCCCAGACAGTAGCCTTCTAAATTCTAGCTCTTTTTTGAATTCACCGACCGTTTCATCTGTGAACGTCTCGAAACCCTACAGGGCAAAGAAAATTAAATGAACAAGGGAGTTATTAGTTACTTGATATTAGGAAATAAACGAAAGAGGACGATCAATATAGAGCGCAAATGATTGAAAATAATTACTTTTGCATCATATTTCTCATGTTGACCCAAAACTTTGAATCCATATTCAGAGAGTCCATGACGAGAACTCTGGAGGTGTGAAAATCAATTATGAGCAGAATCCAGTGGAACCTGCAGACACGATACAATGCACAGTCATGCATAACTCATCGATTAGACATACCATGCATGGAGTAAACAAAAGAGAATGTGCTCAAGACAGAAACACTCACACAAAATGGTAAGGAAATAGAACTTGACTTTTGAGCTGCTGCTTTGTAAGAAAATCAAACAGGTCTTGCTCCACGTCGTGGGGGTGTTTTTCTAACACATATCCATTAACGATGTGCGGGTCAATGAACCCAACATCATGGATGTTCCTTATTATGCATTCCCTAATCTTCATTCTGCATAATAGCATACACAACAATATAGTTAGGACAATATATAGTGCAGACAATGAAGTAGATGGGGTAGAAATAAATCACTTACAGAACGTAGCAGCTGATGATAGATTTGTCGAGCTCGTAGATTGAACAGCTGGAATAATTCACTCAGATGAACTGTTACATAGTAATGTTTGAAGTGATTCTGATGTCTAACTTCCGCATAAATATATTCTTTGCCGGCGTTAGTTTTTATGTAACCCTTGTACCAACGTAGCAGATTTTGCATTTGTGGAGGTAGATTCTCTTCCTGCGCAGGCTCGACGAGAGGCCCATTCGGTACATATGTAATTGCTACCTCACTCATTGGCGCCTCCTCAAGGCCTAACACTGCACGAAGAGTCATACCGATTTGGGCCGCTTGTTCTCTGGCACCCGTTACAGTCATTCCTTGTGCTGCCGCAGCTGGTATGATTGTGGGGTCCATTAGTTCAGCATCCGGACTGGTGGCTTTCACTATGAGCGGGGGATCGATTGTTTACTTTGTTCCCCGAGCTGGGCAACTCGTTTCCCGCTTTTTTACTTTCTAATTCTTTCTCGGCCTCCTCCAAGGCTTTCTTCTCCTGCTTCTCCGCCAAGTTTTTCTTCTCCTTCAACATGAGTGCTTGCCTACGAAGTTCACGTGCATAGTCGTCAGGCATATTCTTCTCGGGTTGGGACGGTGTGCTCAAAAATGACTTAGCCCACTTCTTTTCCTTCTCAGAAAATACTGGCTTGGGCTCAGGCTCTCTTTTCGCCTTTATATCCGCCTTCCATTTCTCATAATCAGCAGCCGCAGCCAAGTTGGTTTGCTCTTCACTTAGTTCCCAAGGCCTTGGGATTAGAGGCTTCAGTGATGGCTCCGGCACCTTTGTGGTCTTAGGTACATAAGGGTCCGGGTTAATAGTCCAGGAGGAGGTTGCCTTGTTGGCCGCCTGCTTCCGCTTCTTCGCCGGAGTGGTGGCGGCGTCGATCCCGCCGATGGAGGGCGGCGATCACCCGCCGAGGTTGTGGATTGGGGGGGCGGCGTCGACTGATGTGAAGGAGGTGTAGGTGAACCACCACCACCACCACCGCCGCCACCACCACCGGAGGGGGGTGGACTTTTTAGCCTTGGCGCCTCGCCTGGAAACACTATGTACTTCATTTTCCATAGAATGAACTGGCGCTTGACATCTCCAAGTCTTGTCTCCCCTTCGGGTGTAGCAATATCAATCGGAAGCTCCTCAAACCCTTGGACTATTTCTTCCACCGTGACACGAGCATAGCCATCTTCAATGGGGTTATTGTGGTGGAGTGCTCCAGGTGTACACGGTAAAGCACTGCCGCTAGCTACCTTCGTGGAACATATGCCCCCCACTGGAAAATGCAGATCGCATTCTTTCATCCACGGGGTAGTGAGGCTCCGGCGCACGAATCTCGATCGTCGGTGCATTAGCACCAGCCGAGGTAGCACCAGCCGGGGCCAGCAAGGGTGCATTAGCACCAGGAGGGGCTTCCGTGGAAGCCACACTGCTTCTCCGCTGCTGGCTACCGAGATCTTCATGCGGCCCTGCAGCAGCCGATCTTTCTTTTGCTAGTACATACACCATCTGCTTCACCTCATGGAGTTCCGATGCCATCTTTCCCTAATATCTGCATCCCGATCCATCTTTCTCTTACGGCTTCTGTAACCGTACGGGTCATCGTCCTGAGAAAACCCTATTTTTCACGGAATGGCCCCCATTCCTCGTACACGTCCTTCGTGTTCAGGATTCCTGAGGGCTTTTGTCAGCGCGTCGTTCTCTCTGTTGAACTTGATCTTCCCCTCTTGAGCAGCGGTCATTGCGTCAATAAGGGCTTGGGTGGGTTTGAACGCTTTCTTCCGGTGAACACACACCCCTGTCTCCGGGTCTAGCGATCCCCCATGCCCGTACAACCAGCTTTTGGCCCTTGGGTCCCATCCCTAAATCAGTAATCGTTAACTGCTCGGTTGGCTTGGGAGTAGCGACTAATCGGAATTCAGACAATTAACTGATTTAATCGGTCGGCTATTAATCGGTGCAACCTACACAAATTAGCACTTAAAATAGTTTGTATAAGAAAAAATAGTATATGAGCCTCTATATGTATGTCCCTGCATCTCTAGAGCCTAAAATCCTAGAAAAAACATGTACGCTTCTTCTGCGTGACCTAATCTTCAAGGTCACGAGCGAATCAGGATCCATTAGCCGAAGCCGCCTTCCTTCCTTCCACTTCTTCTCTCACCTCTGAAAGGTTATCTTCTCCCACCACCTACCTAGGGTATGACCCCTCTTACACCTCAACCACCTAACCTATTGAAGGCATCCTCGAGCTCCTGGACGAGCTCCTCAAGGTTGTCGAGCTCCTATATCTGAGGCCTGGGCAACTACGAGTAACTGGTCTAGGAGGGCAAAAAACTATTTGGCGACCGTGGAAATCAAGCTACTGGAGGCTGCAATGAAGCGGGAGCTTCACAAAATCTACTTTATTGGGGAGGGTAGCGCCTGTATTAGCGATATGCATTGAAAATTTTGTAATTTTATTAGCCAAGTGTAATAGTTAATCAGGAACATACCTAGTAATCGAACTTTCAAACTGATTAATCGGGCTAAAGGATTTACCCAAGCGATTAATGGTAATCGACACGGTCAGACCCCTAGTAGCGATTAATCGGCCTAGTAATCGTTGAATCGGCCTAGTTTTTGAACAGTGATTTTACATGAAGGAGAGACTTCAATTGTTTTTTCTACAGTTCAACAAGAGTCAGATTTACATAAGCAGTGATGTATATGCAGATCATATATAGGTGTTTGGACAATTTAACTTTAACAAATTAAAAAGTAAATCAGGATAAAATTAAGATCATGATAGATATAATTTAAGGGTCGTAAGGTGTAGAAAATGAGAAGACTAGTTAATTAAATAAGAGAAGATGCATTATAACATATATATATACACACGTCTTTTAAGACAAAAATCTAAGCGTGATATAACTGAATAAGGAATAACAAGGATAGCAAGAACTAAACAATAAATTGTTTAGGATAAAAATATGTATCTAAGAAATATATCCTACATATCAAAAAAAATCCTATATTAGTTGTGATGCCTAAAAGAATATCGATATATAAGATCATCGATGATATGATAATTGAAATAACTTATAATATCAATATCATCGCTGTTGTTATCCCTAAAAATTTATGAAATTAGATTATTGTCCATAGATGGATCGGCAATACAAATATAAATATTTAACCTCTAAATAACCAATGTTTCAAAAAAATGGCGGTGGATAATTGTGCGTACATACATAGATGGATTTGACAATGCATATAAAGTTTGAAATAACACTAGTTTCCATAGAGTGCAGTTTGTTGGTCCTATGAAAGGTGATAAAAGGACAACCTACAAAGATCCATAAAAAACATGACCCTACTATAATAAATAAATACGAGGTATGCACTCAAATAAGCATACCTGGATTTGGTTTGACAGGCCAGGTGCCTTCGCTGGAAAACCATTATCTTCCTTTTATCGTCGTTGTAGTAGAAATATCCATAGGAGACAACAATTTTGAGATTGTGGTGACATGGTGAAATATTCAAGCATTCTATATACGCATTTAGATATGTGGTGCATGAATTTTGTAGTTTGTTGACACGTATTCCCACAGATTTACAAAATATATGATGTTATATCTATATTTTGTATTCATTTTTGAGGATTTACCATTGATCCCCTTTATTTTGGTTATAACTCTAGAGTAGAGGAAAAACCTTGTTTTGGGTATTTTTTACTTTCAGGAATCTAAACAAAGTCAAATGGAGCTAGAATTTTGAGGATGTCAATATTTCATCAAGAGAAGCATCTGAAGCGCTTGGATCTCACCAGATGGGCCAGAAGGGGCAAACAGCCTCTGGTGGTGCGCCCATGCAGGGAGGGTGCGCCACCAGGTCTATTTCCCTACTTGACCGTCCGATTCGCTTGATTCTCTTACACGCTGATTCTGTATGAACTAAAAACCCCTATATATAGGAACCCTCAGGGCTTCTTCGAGGATAGCACCGCAGAAACACCAAAATAGATCCAGAACTAGCGAAGATTTGACGATGAAACTCCATCGAAGCTGTCGCCGGAGGGATCTCCACCTTCTCAAGCGTCTTCACCATGATGAAGAGGGAGTACTCCACCTCTGGACTATGGGTTGGTGGCAGTAGCTTGATCTCTCTCTCTCTATCTCTCTCTCTTGTTCTTCATAGATGTAGCACCATATGAGCCGCCCAACAAAATTATGGTCATATATGTAATTCCTATGTGGTGTATCTTTATTTTGTGATATTGATATATGAGATTGGAAATTATTATGTGTAATATGTATATATATATGCATATCATGTACCCCACACTTAAGTACTTGGTATGATCCAACTTGTATGCAAGAACATGCCTGAGGAGAAGTGTGTATTAGATGGAGTATCATGGTGATGGCCTTTGAATTGTGACAACAAATTAAAGATCTACTATGGTATTTACCTTTCTTTTGCTGCCTCGCTAGGGATAAAGTGAATAGATATGCTATAATTATCATGTGATATTATGATAATCTGGTTTTTTCAAGCTAGCATATTTGATATTCAAACATTATGTAAAAATTACTTAAGGCTATACTTTGTTGATTGTTGATTCAAGATTCTTGAAGTTTTCGCTCTCTTGGGGACTAAAAGAGAGATGTGACTGTTCCATCATATCTATGTTAGGATATAATGCCCATATGAATGCTTATGAAATACATGTTTAAGTTCCACCAATATTATGCTACTAATGAATTATTTGTGTCCACTACAACTTAAAAAGAGAGTAGACAAGTGAACCCATGAACCCCGGCCCATTTTAAATCGCTAGAAATATCTTTCCAACACTATTACCATTTCCTGTTATTTAATCGTAAAGTACCAAAATACTTTCTGTACATAGATACACACAAAACCCAAAAACCACTAGCCCTTATTAGCTTTTGTCTACTTTACTTAGGTTTTTTTACTTTACTTTACTTTTATCCTTGTATTTCTGATTACTAATACGAAACCTTGTGCTTGATAACCACACGGTGGAGTTGGAGACACAAGGCAATAATTTTACTTTGTAGCTAGGTTGCTAGAAGAGGAGAGGAAAAATTAAGCTTCTAAGCAAATTCCCCAAGAGTTCGATATAAACCCTCGAGTCACCCTTGTGGAAAAACTATGCTTGATACGACAATCTACGCTTGAAGTCCCAACAAATTGATGATCTCTCTGCGAGCGTCATCAGGACAATTTTCTGGCGACGTTGGTGAGGAATTGTAAGAAGATCTCACAACCGCATCATCATCAAGCTAGGAGTACGTCAAGTCCCACTGCAACTACTAGAACCTTTTCTGGCGGCATGTTCATCAACTTTGTGCAAACACCAAAGATTGGGGCGGTTGGACCACTATGAGCTTTTCTTTCTCTTTTAGATTTTCAAATTAATTTTTTTTTCTTGTTTTTAGTATTTTTAGTTTCTATTTAAAAAATAAAAACACATAAAAATCAGTATCAACCTTTTGCTTGGAAACATGGGGGAAAGAGCTACAAAAACATTATGAAGACACAAACAATCCTAACGATCAATTCGTTGCTAAGCCTATCACAATAGCTGAAATAACTGCTGGAAGCTTGGAAGTAAGTCCTAGTCTATTAAAACTCATAAATAAAGAACAATTTGGGGGAAGTGCTACTGAGGGTTCTTCTTTGCACATGCATAAGATTGTCACCGTTGCATGATGATAAGAGGAGAGATAGCCGGAGATTGACAATGTCTCCCAAGTGTAAATATGCCTTTGATACGTGCATTTTACATCGTCAATATTGTGACATATATTGTTAGTTTTTGTTGATACCCATCATACATCATTATTTATGCATTTGTAGTTGATTTACGGGACTTTCTCACAAATTCCCTTTCATTGGTATTTAACTTCTGGGAGGCAGAAAACCACATTTTTCGTATTTTGTTGTTTCACAGACATTCGAGATATCTAAAAATCAAGGGAAAAATATCAGATCAATTTTTCACCAGAAGAAGCACCGTGGGCCAAAGAATTCGCGAGGGTAGCCACGAGGGACGAAAGAGTACATGTGGCGTTCCCCCCTGCATGGGCACGCCACCCGTGCTCGTTTTGTCCTCGAGGTTCACCTCGCCCCCACCCTTTATATAGACACATACGTTTCACCCAAGAACCTCAGCAATATTTTTCCCGAGATTTACTAAGGCGGCGGTGGATTAGACAGTCCACACCTACTCCGGGAGAGGGCAGATCCTGCCGCACCGGTGCCTCCGGTGAAGGGGAAATCAACGCCATTATCATCACCACTCCTCCTTGATGTAGGGGGATGCCCTATCATCACCATCATCACCATCTACGAGATTGACTTCATTCCCCTCATAGTTTGTGGCTGATTGAACCCAAATATTTTTAAGGGCTATTTGCATGTTTGTGATTGGTACTTTGTCTTTATTTGGTGGAGCGGTTATACTTTCAGATTATGTTATAATCATTATTCCTCTAGTCCATATCAATTTTGACACTTGTGAGTGGTTTCCCATGTTCCCGAGGTCATAGGAT
Organism: Lolium multiflorum; assembly: GCA_030979885.1. Taxonomy (NCBI): domain Eukaryota; kingdom Viridiplantae; phylum Streptophyta; class Magnoliopsida; order Poales; family Poaceae; genus Lolium; species Lolium multiflorum. The sequence continues at coordinate 143,484 of JAUUTY010000566.1, read as the reverse complement.
GATCTGGATATGATTCTATATGATGTGAAATGAGTAGTTGGTCAATTTTTATGTCTTTTATGTTGTTCTATGATGGTTTTATATGAACGTCGACTTCATATTACTACACCTATATGGGCTCATAGGGCTGCACTTTAGTTTAATGATGAGTGTTGGAAGGGACGGAATGACGAAAACTGTTTTCCAATATTTTGAGTTGCACTAGAGTGGTTTATGCCAGGGGCCAATGATCTAATTTCTATGTTGGGAAATTTATGTCTTAATGATTCATATACTTGCACATGATAATGGCTCTAAGACCCATCATACAGGGTGCATTTGCTCATATCTATGGCTACACATACGGCTAAAAAACGCCGCGTGCGTAAAGCACACACGCTTTTGAAATAAAAATACATGTCATGTGTCAGACTACACACACAATTTTGAGAGAAAAATTAAACGATGTGGAGAGCAGGGTGTCACCAACGTTCAGGCCATGCTGCGACAGTACTTCAGCGGTGGCGGCGTGTGGGGGGAGAAGGGTGCAATGCGCGTGTGACGCATGGTGTCTGGCTTGCATGCTGTGTTTTGGACAATTGGTCGAGGAGGAAGGAAGGTATTTGTCGTCGGTTATGACGAAGAGGACATGTCACGTACGACAGTGAGCACCATTTTGGCCATGCCGGTATCGGCATTGCGCTCATTTGGAGGCTTTAAGCCTCAGGTCAAGCTCAGGTTTTTCTGCGGTGTACCAAGTGTTGAGTAACATATTGTATAGGTATAGGTTCTCGTGTTTTCTCAGGGTTGTACCTGTAATTGTACATGTGTCCGCCTATATATACATGAGCAGCCGGCCCTATTGGTGCTGTGCAATCTCCAATAACCCTTCTACATGGTATCAGAGACCCTTCGGGTCCTGACCTAGCCGCCGCCCTCCTCTCCCTTGGGGCGCCGCCGGCCACCTCCTCCCTAGCCGCCGCCCTCCTCCTCCCCTAAGGGCGCCGCCGGCCACCCCTCCTCCAACCCTAGCCGCCGCCCTCACCTCCTCCCTAAGGGCGCCGCCGGCCACCTCTCCACCAAACCCTAGCCGCCGCCCTTACTTCCTTATCTGGGGCGCCGCCGGCCATCACCACCACCACCACCGCTTCCGCCTACCACCACTACCACCACTTCCGCCATGGATCACTTCGACTCCTCCGCCTCTGGCTTCTCCTCCGGCTCCGACAGCAGCAACCCCTTCGCCGGCCCCTCCGTCGCCGTCATCCGCGACATCCCCATCGCCGAGCGCGTGCCGGTGAAGCTCTCCACCACTGCTGCCAACTTCTTCCCGTGGAAGACGTACTTCGGGCTCCTCTTCCGCGAGTATGATCTCCTCGATCACACCGACGGCACCATCCACCTCCTCGCCATGCCACATGACCCCGAGTGGCTCGCCATCGACGCCACCATCATCCGCTGGTTCTACCACACCGTCTCCAACGACATCTTCCGCACCGTCGTCCGCGACGGCGACTCCGCCCACACGGTCTGGGCCAAGATCACCGGCCTCTTCACCGACAACAAAATCCAGCGGGTCACCTTCCTCCAGCAGGAGTTCTTTGGCACCCACCAGAACGACCTGTCTCTCAACGACTACGCCGTCAAGCTGAAGAGCCTCTCCGATGAGCTCGGTGACTTGGAGTTCCCGATCGATGACAAGATCATGCTCTCCACCCTGTCGGCGGGCCTCGGCGAGGATCTCAGCAACGCCGCCTCCAACCACACGCTCCTCACCACGCCCACCTTCGAGCAGCCCGTGGCCTACCTACGCCTCGAGGAGCATCGCCTCAAGCATCTTCGGGCTCGGGCGGCCCACACTGCCTTCGTCGCCGGCTTCTCCCGCGGTGCCCAGGCCCCTGCGCCCCGTGCCCCTGCACCTTGTCCCACGGGACCGCCGCCGGGCTTTCCCGCCGCCGGCCAGCCGCCCGGTCCAACCGTGCCGTGGACCGGCCAGCCCGGTCACCAGGCCGGTCAGACCGGACCAAGGACCGGCCACGCCGGCGCCCAGGCCAGCCAGACCGGGCCCTGGACCGGCCAGACGGCGCCTTCTTGCGGTGGTCGCCGCGGCCGTCGTCGCCGTGGCGGTGGTGGCAACGGCGGCGGCAATGCTGGTGCCAACGCCCCTACGCCTCGTCCACCTCAGCACACCGCCCCTCCGCCATGGACCGCCGGTCACAATCCGTGGACTGGGGTCGTTCACGCCTACTCCATGCCCGTGCCGCGCGCCCCTACCCGGGCATCATGGGGCCGCGCCCCGCCACTCTCCAGGCGTTCTACGCGGCGCCCCAGCCTGCCCCGGCCTACGCCGTCCCACCGGGCGCGACCCCGTGGGATCCCGCGCTCTTGACCGCCCTCCAGAGCGCCCCCTCCGCCGGGGCGTATGGTGGCGGTGGCGACTGGTTCATGGACACCGGTGCTTCCGCGCATATGGCTGCGCACCCCGGTAACCTCTCATTTTCTACACCCGCTTCCACCTCCTCTCGCATCATAGTTGGCAACGGTCATGCTCTTCCCATTACTCACACTGGTTCTGTCTCTTTTCCTTCTACTTCCACTCCCCTCTCTCTCCATAATGTCATTGTTTCTCCTGACTTGATTAAAAATCGTGTTTCCCTTAAGTCTTTCTGTCGTGAAAACCCTGTGACTGTGGAATTTGACGCTTTTGGTTTCTCTATCAAGGATGGTCGTACCCGGATGCTCCTCCACCGATGTGACAGCCCCGGTGATCTCTACCCCGTTGGCGCGGCCTCCACCACCACCGGCCGTCCACTCGCCCTCTCCGCCGGTGTCGACCTTTGGCACGCCCGTCTTGGCCATCCTAGCTTTGCCACTCTGCGTCAAATAATGCAAGGCTTCTCATTCACTTGTAATAAAACGGATGCCCACTCTTGTGAAGCATGTCGTCTAGGCAAACATGTTCGCCTTCCCTTTAGTTCCTCCTCCACAGTCGCGTATTTTCCTTTTCAACTTATTCATAGTGATGTTTGGACCTCGCCGGTTCCGAGTAATTCTGGTTATAACTATTATCTTGTGATTCTTGATGATTACTCGCATTTTGTATGGACTTTTCCACTTCGCCGTAAATCAGATGTTGCCGCCACCCTCATCGCCTTCTTTGCCTTTGTCTCCACTCAGTTCGGTCACCCCATCCACGCCTTACAAACCGACAACGACAAGGAGTTCAACAACATCACCATTCGCTCACTTCTCGCCACCCACGGTGTCGTATTCCGCCTCACGTGTCCATACACTTCCTCATAGAACGGCCGTGCCGAACGGATGCTTCGTACCCTCAACGACTGCGTCTGCACCCTTCTGTTCCACGCCTTCATGCCCCCGCGATTCTGGCCGGATGCCCTTGCCACGGCAACTCTCCTCGTCAACATCCGCCCGTGGTGTGTGCGTTGGTCCTACACGCCACATCATCTCCTCTACGGTGCGCCGCCCGCCTATGATGACCTTCGCATCTTCGGCTGCCGGTGTTATCATAACACTGCTGCCACCGCCGCGCACAAGCTTGCGCCGCGCTCTCTCCCTTGTGTGTTTCTTGGCTACCCCGCCAACACCAAGGGCTACCGCTGTTACGACCCGGTCTCCCATCGTGTCCTCACCTCCCAGCACGTGTACTTTGACGATTTGGTTTTTCCGTTTCAGCAGGGACTCATGGAGACACCTCCGATGACGACCCCGGCGCCCGCTGGCCCTCCTGCGGCCGCGCGCCGACGACTGACCGCGGTGGCCCCCTCTGCGCCGGCCCCACCTGGTCCCTCGGCGTCCCCGTCACCCGTGGCGCCCACGGTGCCCCCATCGCCGGTGACGCCCGAGGCGCCATCGCCCGCGGCGTCCCCTTCGGCCGCCTCTTCATCATCCGCCTCGTTGCCCGCCTCGCCACCCGTCGCTGCGGCTCCTGAGCCCATGCACACTCGCGCCCGTGCGGGCGTGCGGCAGCCGTCTACACGCTGCCCCGTCGACCAGTACGTCTGCGCGGCATCTCCGTCTACCGCGTCTGCCTTCTGGGCCAGCGGCAACAGCATCTTGCCGCACGATGGCGGCGCCCCTTTCACCCGAACCGGCCCAGCACCCGATCTGACCGGCCCCACGACCGGCCGACCTGGCCTGCCGCCCGGCCGGCCGCCCGGCCAGACCGGCCCTCCCGGCCGGCCCCGGCCGCCCGGCCGGCCCGTCCCGGCAGGCCGGCCACCGGCCCGCGCCGGCCCGCCGACCGCTGCTGCCGATTGCTCCTTCGCCGGTGCCCACCTCGGCTTGCGCTGCCTTGCGTGACCCGGATTGGGGCGCCGCGATGCATGAGGAGTACGACGCACTGTAGCGCAATGGGACTTGGGAGCTCGTTCCCCGGCCCCCTCGCGCCAACGTCATCACCGGCAAATGGGTCTTCAAGCACAAGCTCGGCTCCGACGGTACTCTCGAGCGCTACAAGGCGCGCTGGGATGTGCGCGGCTTTCGGCAGCGCGCTGGCGTCGACTTCACAGATACGTTTGCCCCGGTTGTCAAACCGGGCACGATCCGCACGGTGTTGCACCTCACCGCGTCTCGTGGCATCAGATGGATGTCTCCAACGCCTTCCTTCATGGCCATCTGCAGGAGCAGGTGTACTGTCAGCAGCCCATCGGCTTCGTCGACACCGAGCGCCCCGATGACGTGTGCTTGCTCTCTCGGTCCCTATATGGACTGAAGCAGGCGCCCCGCGGGTACCAGCGCATCGCCGGCTTCCTGCATCAGCTTGGATTCCGCTCCACGCGCTCCGATGCGTCGCTGTTCGTCTACCGGACCGGCAACGACATGGCATACCTGCTGTGTACGTCGACGACATCATCTGACGGCCTCCACCGCTGGTCTTCTTCGACAGCTCACCGACAGTCTTCGCGCTGAGTTCGCGTTGAAGGATCTTGGCCCGCTCCACTACTTCCTCGGCATCGAGGTTGTCCGGCGTGCGGATGGGTTCTTCCTCCATCAGCGGAAGTACGCCCACGAGCTTCTCGAGCGTGCAGGGATGCTTAACTGCAACCCTGCACCTACTCCTGTTGACACGAAGGCCAAGCTCTCCGCCAGTGATGCGTCGCTAGCGTCTGACGCGCCGTTCTACCGCTCCATCATCGGTGCTATTTAGTACTTGACGTTGACGCGATCGGAGCTCCAGTACGCCGTGCAGCAGGTGTGCTTGCACATGCATGCTCCTCGGGATGCTCATTGGGCCGCGGTGAAGCGGATTCTCCGCTACGTATGTGGTACCATGGGCTACGGCTTGTCGTTGCATGCTTCGCCCTCGACGTCGACTGACCTTGTCGCCTACTCGGACACGGACTGGGCGGGCTGCCCGGATACGTGCCGCTCCACCAGCGGCTACTGCGTCTACCTCGGCTCGTCGCTCGTCTCTTGGTCCTCCAAGAGGCAGCCCACCGTGTCTCGCTCCAGTGCTGAGGCCGAGTACCGCGCCGTGCCTAACTCTGTGGCTGAGTGCACATGGCTTCGTCAGCTTCTGTCCGAACTCTCTTGTCCTGTTGAGAAGGCTACGGTGGTCTTCTGCGACAACGTGTCGGCGGTCTACCTCTCCGCCAACCCCGTTCATCATCGGCGCACCAAACACATCGAGTTGGACATCCAATTTGTTCGTGAGAAAGTTGCCCTCGGTCGCGTTCGAGTTCTTCACGTACCGACATCTCAGCAGTTTGCCGATATCATGACGAAGGGATTGCCATCCACGACTTTTCCTGAGTTTCGCTCCAGTCTATGTGTCGGTGCCGACCCTTCGACTGCGGGGGGGTGTTGAGTAACATATTGTATAGGTATAGGTCCCCATGTTTTCTCAGGGTTGTACCTGTAATTGTACATGTGTCCGCCTATATATACATGAGCAGCCGGCCCTATTGGTGATGTGCAATCTCCAATAACCCTTTTACACCAAGTACAAAATGCAACACATTAGCTTCTAAAAGTTTTGCCAAATTCAAAACATTCGAAAGATTTACAAAACATCAGAACTAACATAAAATTTAAAGGATGGTTTGCTGATCAAAATGAAAATTTCTTGAGGCTGCTGTGTTTGAAAACACACCACTACATCTATAACATGCTAAGAGCGAATGGATTGCGAAAGACGTAAGCAAAGTCATAGTAGAGAGGAATATATAGTTGTATCGTGCATAATACACTATTCTACGTTAGTACTTTCATAATGCACGATAACACAGATGTAATATCATATATGTGTGCATAATTAGCTTGTACACTCATTTCACCTTAAAAACACTAGAAGAAAAATCCTTATAGGTAAAAATGTATTCTGTGACGCATCTAAAAGTGTGTTTTACACAAAAATATTTATGTATGTTCCGCATAATTTTTTAACTTCTGTGGCGCATCAAAGAGTGGTGCGCCACAAAATTCTTGCTTTATATGGCGCATGTAGCCATATGCACCACATAAACTTTATGAGGCCACATGGGGTTCGGTATTGCACATGGGTGAAAGCAATTTTGTGGCGCACGTGCCAACATGCGTCACAGAAAGATGGACTTTTGTGACGCACGTTGGCATATGTGTCAAAGAATTCAGTGTGGGGGCCCACACCTGACAATGGCGCATATGTTAATATGGGCCACAAAATGTGTGAATGAGATCTTGGGTTTTTTTGGCTATCCATGCAACCCACCCATCCACCCCCTTGGACCGGCTTTTTAGTTTTGTAAAATACAAAAAATAGATTGAAATGTAAAAAAATAAAATCCTTCGAGGTTTTCATGTATTATGTCATCTAGTTTAAATTAAAATTAACAAACATGAATTTTGATTTTTTTTGCCAAAATTGCATCATGAAATCTTCAAAATGGATTTTTGGTTGCATACGAACTCGAAAAATACTGCACAATATATCAAAATGACCAAAACAAAATTCTACATCCTAATTCAACAACATAGTCTGTTTTCAAATTTACAGAATAGGCAAATTCGAAAAGAGTAAAAAGTTACGGCAAATTCAAGATTTTTTCTGCAAAAATAAAAAATTCGAAAAAAATTCTGTGGCGCACCAAATGCACATGCTCCGCAGAATATTTATGATGAAATTTCAATTTCGACGGCGCCTTTCTCCTCCTCATCTCCTCTTTTCTCCTCCTCCTCCTCCTCCACTTCTCCTCTTCCTCCCTTCTCATCCCTTCTTCTCCCTCCTCCATACCCGGCCTACTCCTCCTCCACACCCGACGACCTCCTCCTCTACCGCCTTCCTCCTCCGGCGGCCTCCTCCTCCTTCGGCGACCTCCTCCAGCGACCTCCTCCTCCTCCTCCTCATCATCATCCTCCTCCTCCGGCGACCACCACCACCACCAACACCATCACCTCCTCCTCCTCCTCCTCCTCCTCCTCCTCCTCCTCCGGCGACACCCTCCTCCCCCACCTCCGGCGACCCCCTCGGCCGGCCTCCTCCTCCACCCACCCACCAACAACCTCCAGCCGGCCTCCTCGGCCTCCTACTCCACCCACCCACCCACCCACCTGGCCACCTCCAGCGACCTCCGGAAAATTTCAAAAAAAAAATCCGGTGAAATTCCGACGGCCCCAGATCTAGATCTAGATCTCGCCTCTAGTTTTTTAATTCAAAAACAATCAGTGGCGCACCACCGCTGGATGCGCCACAAAAAATTCTGTGGCGCATGCCTGCCTGGTGCACCACAGAAGTTTTAAAATTCGGTGGCGGATGTAGATATGCGGCACATAAATAAATATATGCCGCGTGCCACAGGAAGTCAAAATCATGCGCCACATATGAGGGTTTTTCTAGTAGTGAAAGTATAATATTAATGTAACAAGCTAGTTGTCACAACCTTCTCCATGCATTATAACTTAGCGTGCAATCTATGCTGGAATTTTGGGCATTTGGCCTTTGGCCCATGGCCCATTATCAAATTCCGAAACTCACATGACCCATTCCAAAAAGCAGTGGCAGCACTAGTGGGAGCTAAAGTTTAGTCCCACATTGCTAGTTGGGAGAGAGTTGGAGTGGTATACACTAGTGGAAAACAGGCCATTTGTGGCGGGTCGTAAGGGCCTTTTGTCGCGGGCGGCCATCCGCGACAACGAAGGCGCGACAAAAGGTCGACCTTTTGTCGCGGGTCACTTACCACCCGCGACATATGGTCCACCACGTGGCAGGCGCGGGGCGCGCAGGGGCAGCCCCTTTTGTCGCGGGCGGTATTACCACCCGCGACAAACGGACCTCTACGTGGCGCGCAGAACGCTGCTGCTTTAGGGTTTGAGGGTTGCAGCACCCCCCCGCCACCGCCCCCCCTTTTATTTCATCTTTTCATTTCAAAATAAAAGTTGCATATATTTATACGCTACTACAAGTTGTACACGTTAATTCATTATATATAAATCGAGCAAACAAATATTTGAAGCAAAAGTCGATCTATTCGTAGATTCCCCTTACACATATACATGGAGCTCACGACTACCTGGACTAAAACCCGTCGTTTCGAGAGGGAGAGCGCCTATTTGGACTAAACAAGCCGTTGTTGTCTATTACTTCTCTAATCAAAAGTCCCGCCACTTCCTCCGCAATTCCTAGTAGGTGTTCCTTTGGTTGGAGCGTGTCCCGCATGAAGTCGACCTATATAGGAAAATGAGATGAATATGACTATATCAATCTTGATAATGAAATATTGATGATAATAAATTAAAGTTGTGAATGTTACTGCTTACGTTGAATTTATTATTGTTGTGCTTCTTAGTGGTTAACATGCGAATGGACTCGCAAACGTAGTATCCACATAGATTCGTCCCCTATGGCTGCTGGGCGCACGGTACAGGAGTAAATGTTAGCCTCTCTGCCCAGGTACCCTTAGTATGTTTCCTGAAAGCTCTCCAAGCCCTGCCAGGCAAAAGAATGATTGAATGAGTGGATAATTAATTGAAATCTCACGAAAGATATAGCGCGTCAATGATTGAAATTACGTTTGGAGCAACTTCTGCAAGTCGCGGAACCCGTCTAGGCTTCTACTCATTGGGTCCCTTACTTCAACTATTCCGTTATCAACTTGAATGTCTAGTAGAATCCAGTGAAAGCTGCACATGTTTATGTATATATGTAAGGAATTACACTTAACATCGAGTAAGAAAAATTGAATGTGTATAACAGATCATTAAGACTCTCACTCGTAGTTGTAAGGAAATAGTATTGAATCACAGAAATGTTGCTCCCCCAAAAACCTTAGTAGGTTTCCCCCGTTTCTTCGCCTTTATGCTTTACCGTTTCATGATGTACTTTATCTGGGTCAATAAACCCAATATCGATAATATTATTACTTTTGCATTCACTGATCTTCAGTCTGCATAAGAGAACACATAAGATATAATGAGTATATGCAATGAAAACGAACATGAACTGAATGAACATGAACTTATATGTAGTTAACAACTTACAAGCAATAGCAACTCATGAGAGATTTGTCGAGGGCTTCTAAATTGAATAACTGCCAGAGTTCATTCATCTCAATATTGATCTCCTCCTTTCGATAGTAACATTCAAATGGTATATTCACCACGATGTAACTTATGTTCTCCTTGCATGCATCAAGGTACCACTGATGCAAATTCCGCATATGCGTTGGCAGTTTATGTAGCCGCTCTCTGCTGACCAAGTCAGCACCGTAGACAAATTTAGGAGCTATATCAGCAGTGGCTAGTGCAGCATCTGGCACCCAGCAATTCCTCCACGGTACATCCACAGTCAGCTGCTAGCTTTGCAGCTTCTTCCATATTGATACCACCACCATGTTCCAGGTACACCTTAGGAACATCAAACACTTTGAGTGGTGGGATCGAATGTTTGGCCTGTTCTCCGAGCTGGGGAACTTCCTTTCTTTTTTGCCTTTTGTCGTTTGCTTGGCCTTGAGGGGTGCACTTGTTGAACTTGATTTCTTCCCGGCTACACTTATAGCTGATGATTTGCTCGTGCTAGCACTATCCTTCTTAGCAGTACCCTTGTCATCAATTACCCTCGCAAGTGTGCGTGTATAGTCATCCTTCTTCTCGTGTAAGTCATATTGCGATGGTATGTTCAGAAAAGAAAGAGCATATGCCTTTTGCTTCTCGGTGTATGACTCTGGCGCTGGAGGTTTTGGCTTATGAAGCTGTTCATACGTGTGTTTCTTAACAATGGCCTCATTTTCCTCGACAGTTAGATCGTAAGGATGGGGGGGGGACCTTTGGTACTGTTGGGAGTGGCGACACTGCGGACAGGACTCTGAAACGCTTCCGGTTGGGTGCATTCCGAGTCTTAGTGGGCGCAGGCGGCGGCGCTGGAGATGGAGATGGACTACGGATGTCGTGGTCGATGTCGTACCCATGGGGTGATGGTGGCAACATGTGATCAGTCGGAGGAGGTGATGGTGGCCTGCGATCAGTTGGAGGAGGTGATGGTGACCTGGTGGGACGACTAGTAGAGGTTACCATGCCTGGAAGCTTGATGTTTTTCTTTTGCCAAAGAATGATTTCTCCCCGTACGTCTCTGAGTGTATCCGCACCATCATCTCCAGGGATTTCGAGCTGCAATGTCTCCCACAACGGTACAACTGAATCCACCCCGACACGAGCATAGCCAGCTGGAATCTGATTGCCATGCCATGTTGCCGGCTCACCTTCAGGTCCAAATGCAGGTAAGACATAGCCGACCGCCACCTTAACGACATGTTCCTGAACACCTCATGGAGATCACAAGGTGTTTGCTCCTTGATTCCATCCACGGTCGCCAGGACCGCCATCTATCATCCGTGTAGGCGGGGCCTCCGAGTCGGCCACGCTGCGTCTCGCTGAGATATGTCGGCGGTATTATCTGGCTGGCGCTGTCCTTTTAGTTCATTATTCTCCCGCTGCTGCTGAATCTCCCGCTGCTGCTGGTCAAGTTGGCGTTGGAACTCACACCATCCAGCTCGCGTTTTTTTGCTCTTGCTCAGCATCTATAAGTCTCCGCGTCATTCGGAAACCCAAGCGCCCACGGAAGACTAGGGCCGAAGCCTCTTGTTCATCCTCCAATTTCAGGATTACCGAGGACAAGCGTCAGCAAGTCTTTCTCTCTATCGGGAGCAAACTTCAGTTTTCCCGCTTTAATATCAGCCGTCACTTCAATCCATTTTCCCTGGGTACCCTAACCTTGCTGTCACTTTCAACAAGGTTCCCTGTCTTCATGTCATACTCACAGCCATGCCCAAGGAACCAATTTCGAGCCCTAGTGTCCCATTCTTCTCGCTCTGGTTCTGCAGTGATCCCATTCAGCCTCATCTCAGCCTCTTGTGCATCCCACTTAGGCATGGCTACTTCGTAGCCCCCTCGCCCCGTATGATGGTGATATTTCTTTTCGCTTGCATTCTTCTTGTTTTTCTTTGACAGGTTCACAGCCTCCTCTAATTCTTTTTTACTTCACAAATTCTTCCCAGTTATGCTCTTGCTTCGCTAGATAGTTCTCGAATAATGGAGGCTTCTTCTGGGCCTTATAAGCTGCCCATAACCGGTTCTTATACTCTCGGAAAAGTTCCCCATCTTCTTAAGAGCCCATTTCTTCACTAGCGCCCTCTGCTTGGCCTTCTCAGACTCCGATCCCAAATCTGGCAAAGTGAAATGTGTCATGAGGTCGTCAAAAAGTTTGTCTTTGTACCTATCGGCAACCTCACTTTCGGACACATTCTTGGTCTTGTTCCATTCTTTAATAGTGATCGGGAGACGATCCCTAACCAGAACTCCGCACTGATTTTTAAATGTCACTCTGACACTCGCGGGTGCCACCGGTTGGCCTTTCGGTGATATAGCTTCAATGTTGAAGTGGTCTTTTGGGCCCAACTTCTTTGCCGGGCCTCGTTTCTCCAACTTATATTCGGAGGCCTAAGAGAATAAAAATTAATTAATTTATATCGATATGTACATATATAATTCCATTAATGCCTAGTGATCGTATACCTCGCCATGACCGGAGCCGTCGGCTTCTCCATTACTGGAGCCGTCGGCTTCTCCATCACCGGAGCCGCGGGCTTCTCCATCACAGGAGCCGTCGGCTTCTCCATTACCGGAGCCGCGGTCTTCTCCATCACCAGAGTCGCGCTCTTCTCGGTCGGCTTCTGGACCATCGCAGATTATGTCCTCGAATAGGTCTTCCTGTTCCAAGTCTCGATGGATTTCGAATGGATCCATTGTTTCTGCAAAAAATTAAATCGATAAGTACATGGTCTAACCCTAACCAAACCCTAACCCTAATCAAACAATAACCAAACCCTAACCCAAACCAAAGATGGGGTAGGCTCAAGGAGGGGGCGGCGGCGTGGAGCAGAGAGAAGAGGGTGCGTCAGGTAGAGGATCAGTGGTCACGTGTTTGCGAGAGGGAGAGGGTGTCGGTGACGCGTGTTTGCGAGAGGGAGAGGGTGTCAGCGACGCGTGTTTCCGAGAGGGAGAGGGTGTCGGGGACGCGTGTTTGCGAGAGGGAGAGGGTGTCGGCGACGCGTGTTTGCGAGAGGGAGAGGGTGTCGGCGACGCGTGTTTGCGAGAGGGGGAGGGTGTCGGTGATGCGTGTTTGCGAGAGGGGGAGGGTGTCGGTGACGCGTGTTTGCGAGAGGGAGAGGGTGTCGGTTTTTTGCGAGAGGGGGAGGGTGCCGTCGACGGGTTTTTGCGAGGGGGAGGGGGTCGGTGTCGGCATTGGGTTCATCGGTGGAGGAGTCGTCCGCTAGACATGAACTAATTAACTAAATACATGAACTAATTATAAACTAACTAACTAAAAAGATGAACTAATTATAAACTAACTATACCAAATACATATACTAATTAACTATAAACTATACTAAATACATATAGTAACTAATTAAATACATATACTAAATTACGAACTAAATCCATATACCAAATACATATACTAAAAAACCGTAAATACATATACTAAACATTATTCTGAACTAAAAATATCATAGAAAAACAAACCATGACGTCAGCGCGACGTCATAGTGGCCATGGCCGGCGAGGTCGAGCACGGCCTCGATGATTGGCGCCTCCACAGCCTGCGCGGGCGAGCGCGTTGAACGCGCGGCATACTCATGAGCCAAAAGAGGGAGGCGCCACCCTCCAATGGTCGCCGGAGGAGCGTCGGCGACGGTGGCCGCAGCCGGTGCTCGCAGGCACACGTCGGTCGGCGGCTAAAGGGAACGGGAGAGTAATTGGAGGCTGCCAGGAGGATGAACAGCTCACCACGGTGGCGACGAGCTTGACGGCGAGGCGTGGGAAGGCCGGGAACGCCAGCGAACGGCGGAGGCTGGCGGCGCAGCACCGCCCGATTCGCGTGAAGGAGGGCTCGAGGAGGAGAACGCGTCGGAGGAGGACGGGGGCGACGAGGCGACGCGTCAGAGGAGCTTGAGGAGGCGAACGCCGGCGAACGGCGGCAGCAGCGTATTTGGGCAGCCTGGCGGCGCTCGTCTAGGGTTTGGCCTCCAGTGTCGTAGGTCGTGTGTCGGCCCGCGACGCGCGGCGCTTTTATACGCCACCCCCTTTTGTCGCGGGTCGTAGCACAACCCGCGACAAAAGGGGGTGGTGGCTGATTCGCGGCATCTGCATCCAACAGCGCCGTTGGACGCGGATCAGCCTCTGTTTTTTTTCTTTTTCTTATTTATCTACTTTAACTTAATAAAAACTATTATTTCAATAACTTTTAAATGTTAACTTAAATAGAAAAGTTTTATATATGAAAATTGATCAGAAAAATACAATGAACATTAATATGAACATGAATATGACATCCATATAACATGAAAATTGATCCGTTTCTGTTTCTTTTCTACTGCGCACCGCCGGTCTGCCACACGTGTCGCTTCCCTGTGCCACGTGTCGCCGCCGCTTCCACGTGCCTCGCCCCGCCGCTGCCGGCGTGCGACGTGTGTAGCCGTGGCTTACACGTGCCATGCCCCGCGTGCGCTATATAGAGCGACGCGTGCGTGCGCAGCCACACGTCGCCACCGCCTCCGCTCATTCATCTCCGGGATGCCGCCACGTCGTCGTGGGTCGTCCGGTTTCCGTGGCGTTCGAGCGTGTCCGAGCGGTAGGTTCTACACCGAGATACGCACCGGTGGCTTCCGCCTCATCCTCGGCACGTACAACACGCCGGAGCTGGCGGCGCGCGCTTACGACGCGGCGGCGTGGCGATTTCGACGGCCATGGCGTGACATGAACTTCCCAGATGTTGAATTGCTAGAGGAGGCGTTGTTCCTCGCGCCAGCGCCATGCCTCGTTGACGATGAGGACCGTCGCCGGCACCGCCATGTGCAGCGCAGGATCGCCATCGCCGAGCACGATGAGCAGTTGATGCACCAGTGGAGGGCGCAGTTCCCCAACGACGTCGACAACACCGACGTGTTTTTCGCTGACCTCAGGGCACAAGGCAGGTCCAACAGGCGCCACCGTCGGGCCGTCGCTGAGTTCGAGCTCGAGAACCCGAATACAACTTGGGCCGAAAACGACCCTCGGTGGGATGACATTTGGACGGAGACAACCTCCGACGACGAGTAGAGACTAGACTAGTCATTTATCTCTTTTATTGTAATTTAATAAAGTCGTTGTCGGTTGTTTTAGTTTAAATTCAGTTTATAAAGTCGTTATCCGTTGTTTTAGTTCAATAAAGTGGTTGTTAATTACGAAATTTTATTATGATTGAACTGGAATTAAAGTACAGAGCTCACCTGAAAATTAAGATACATGGCCAGATTCGAATGTTGGAGCCATTCAGTCATAGTCGTGCCAAGCCCTATAAACGTCGCCACTGTAGTCATCATAGTCGCCGACGTCATCGTCGCTAGCATTGGGGTCGCGGTTGTCGAACCTCGGCGGGTGAGCACGCGTGGGCTTGGATTGAGGGTAGCGCAGGCGGGGGCCACGGTAGGCCATGACGCTCTGGAGAGTCCGGCCGCGCCACAGTCGACAGCCGGCCTCGTTGAAGTTCGAAGGAGGCGGGCCGTCCTCCTCGTACCTGGCAACCGCCCTCTCACGCTGATTGATGAAGAAGCTGTCCCAAGTCGGGCTGTAGTCGGGATGCCATTGGGGATTCCTCCGCTGCTCTGGCGTGAGCTCGAAGTAGTAGTGGTTCGTGATGGACATCTCGCGTGCCACACCTAGAGGGATAGGAGGGACCGGTACGCCTCCGATGCTCAGCAACCAGCCGGTCGGGACGCGGTAGCCCGGCGGGCAGGGGTAGTTCGAGGCGCAAGCGCTCCGCCTCCCAGGGTGTTAGAGATACGATGGAAGCCATGGGAGAGGGTGATGAGGTTTGCAGATATGAGTCTAGATGTGATATGTAAATGGAGACCAAGCCTACATATATATAGTGAAAAAATGGCGGGAAGACGGAGGTGGGAAGCGGTGGAAAGCGCGGGAAGAAAATAGGCGGGCAACCAATAGTCCCCGCTGGTGGATGCAACCGGGACTAAAGCTGTCGGCAGGATGATGATGTGTTGGTAACCTTTAGTCACGGTTGGTGGGTGCAACCGGGACTAAAGCTGTCGGCAGGATGATGATGTGTCGGTAACCTTTAGTCATGGTTGGTGGGTGCAACCGGGACTAAAGCTGTCGGCAGGATGAGGTCGCGTGGGTGGACGCACTGCTTGATGCGATAAAGCATGTAGCGCACGACGCCCTGTCGAAGGAACAAGACAAAGTAGAAGCGACGCCTTGCCTATAAAAGGAGCATCGATGCACCTTGGCAAGCAGATGAACAAGGCAACCTAGCAGGTAGGGAGAGTTTCATCCCCATGGATGGAGGAAAGGGTTGGAAAATCTCCCGTGGCGCAGCTTCTCGAAGATGTCGTTGGTGCACACGCCCTACGGCATCTTCGGATGTTGCGCCTCGAAAAAATTTCCCTGCAAGCCCGTGAAAGACTACATCTCCTGTAACAGTGTTGGGGAAAGGGTTCTCATTATTACATAAATGTAGAGATTGTCTTGGGAACTATATATGAAGAATACATTATTACATCGCCATCTACTGTTGTGATCTTCTACGCCGTAGCCATGGAGAATCTTCATCATTTAGCAAGATGCTTGGGTCAATTTTCACCGTGAAGGGCGGAATTTCTTTAAACTTATTATAATCTTCTGACATGTCTGTCTTGTCATCCACTCCCACGATGTTTCTTTTCCCCGAAAGAACTATGTGGCGCTTTGGCTCCTCGGTTGATGTATTATTTTGTTGATTTCTTTTTCTCGATTTGCTAGACATGTCCTTCACGTAGAAAACTTGAGCCACCTCATTGGCTAGGACGAATGGCTCGTCCATGTACGCAAGATTGTTGGGATCCACTATTGTCATACCGTACTTATCGTCTACCTGTACACCACTGAGCTTCACCCATTTACACCAAAACAAGGGGACCTTAAAAGTGGGTTGCTGACGTGGGAGTTGGATTGCAACGGCACCAGAAAGTAGCTTCCTTGTGACGGTAAAGCACTCGTCCGTTGGGAACGCCAAGAGGAAGGTATGATGAGTACAGCAGCAAGTTTTCCCTCAGTGAGAAACCAAGGTTTATCGAACCAGTAGGAGATGAAGGCCACGCGAAGGTTGTTGGTGGAGGAGTGTAGTGCGGCGCAACACCAGTGATTCCGGCGCCAACGTGGAACCTGCACAACACAATCAAAATACTTTGCCCCAACTTAACAGTGAGGTTGTCAATCTCACCGGCTTGCTGTAAACAAAGGATTAGACGTATGGTGTGGAGAATGATGTTTGTTTGCAGAGAACAATGATTGTAGTATATTGTATTTCAGATGTAAAAGAATGGACCAGGGTCCACAGTTCACTAGTGGTGTCTCTCTAATAAGATAAATAGCATGTTGGGTGAACAAATTACAGTTGGGCAATTGACAAATAGAGAGGGCATAACAATGCACATACATATCATGATGACTACTATGAGATTTACTTAGGGCATTACGACAAATAACATAGACCGCTATCCAGCATGCATCTATGCCTAAAAAGTCCACCTTCGGGTTAGCATCCACACCCCTTCCAGTATTAAGTTGCAAATAATAGACAATTGCATTAAGTACTGTGCATAATGTAAACAATACAAATATCCTTAGACAAAGCATTGTTGTTTTATCCCTAGTGGCAACAGCACATCCACAACCTTAGAACTTTCTGTCACTGTCCCAGATTCAATGGAGGCATGAGCCCACTCTCGAGCATAAATACTCCCTCTTGGAGTTACAAGTATCAACTTGGCCAGAGCCTCTACTAGCAACGAAGAGCATGCAAGATCATAAACAACATATATATGATAGATCAATAATCAACTTGACATCAGTCCGGAGGCGGCCATGGTGGTGTAGAGCCCTCCGGTGATGATTCCCCTCTCCGGCAGGGTGCCGGAGGCGATCTGCAGAATCCCCCGAGATGGGATTGGCGGCGACGGCGTCACAGTATGATTTCTCGTATCGTGGCTCTCGGTATTAGGGTTTTCGCGACGGAGAGGATATATAGGCGAAAGGGCAGAGTCGGGGGAGGCACGAGGGGCCCACCCCATAGGGCGGCGCGCCCCCCCTTGGCCGCGCCGCCAGGTGGGGTGGCCACCTCGTGGCCCACTCCGTCTCTCCTTCGGTCTTCTGGAAAGCTCCGTGGAAAATAAGACCCTGGGCTTTTGTTTCGTCAAATTCCGAGAATATTTCTGTGTAGGATTTCGAAACCAAAAAACAGAGGAGCTGGCGCTTCGGCATCTTGTTAATAGGTTAGTGCCGGAAAATGCATCAAAATGATATAAAGTGTATATAAAACATGTGAGTATTGTCATAAAACTAGCATGGAACATAAGAAATTATAGATACGTTTGAGATGTATCAAGCATCCCCAAGCTTAGTTCCTACTCGCCCTTGAGTAGGTAAACGATAACAAGGATAATTTCTGAAGTGACATGCTACTATCATAATCTTGATCAATACTATTGTAAACCATATGAGATGAATGAAGTGATTCGAAGCAATGGTGAAGATAATGACTAAACAACTGAATCATATAGCAAAGACTTTTCATGAATAATACTTTCAAGACAAGCATCAATAAGTCTTGCATAAGAGTTAACTCATAAAGCAATAAATTATTAATAGAAGGTTTCGAAGCAACACAAAGGAAGATATAAGTTTCAGCAGTTGCTTTAAACTTCAACATGTATATCTCATGGATAATTGTCAACACAAAGTAATATGATCAGTGCAAATAAGCAAGTATGTAGGAATCAATGCACATAGTGGACACAAGTGTTTTCTTCTAAGATAGAAAGAAGAAGGTAAACTGACTCAACATAAAGTAAAAGAAAGGCCCTTCGCAGAGGGAAGTAGGGATTACTCATGTGCTAGAGCTTTTTATTTTGAAAACATGGAAACAATTTTGTCAACGGTAGTAATAATTCATATGTGTTATGCATAAGACATCCTATAAGTTGCAAGCCTCATGCATTGAATACCAATAGTGCTCGCACCTTGTCCTAATTAGCTCGGATTTCCATGGATTATCATTGCATTACATATGTTTCAACCAAGTATCACAAAGGGGTACCTCTATGTCACCTGTACAAAGGTCCAAGGAGATAGATCGCATTTGATTTCTCTTTTTTTGATAGATCTCAACTTGAGGACATCCATACCGGGACAACATAGAAAACAGATAATGGACTCCTCTTTAATGCTTAAGCATTCCACAACAGATAATATTCTCATAAGAGATTGAGGATTAATGTCCAAACTGAAACTTCCACCATGATACATGGCTTTGGTTGGCGGCCCAATGTTCTTCTCTAACAATATGCATACTCAAACCATTCAACTCATGGAAAATCACCCTTACTTCAGACAAGACGGACATGCATAGCAACTCACATGATATTCAACAAACAGTTGATGGCGTCCCCAGAAACATGGTTACCGTTCAACAAGCAACTTATAAGAAATAAGATACATAAGACATATTCTTTACCACAATAGTTTTTAAGCTATTTTCCCATGAGCTATATATTGCAAAGACAAGGAATGAAGTTTTAAAGGTAGCACGCAAGCAATTTACTTTGGAATGGCAGAGAAATACCACATAGTAGGTAGTTATGGTGGACACAAATGGCATAAGTTTTGGCTCAAGGTTTTGGATGCACGAGAAGCATTCCCTCTCATTACAAGGCTTTGGCTAGCAAGGTTGTTTAAAGCAAACACAAGTATGAACCGGTACAGCAAAACTTACATAAAACATATTGCAAGCATTATAAGACTCTACATTGTCTTCCTTGTTGTTCAAACACTTTTACCAGAAAATATCTAGACTTTAGAGAGACCAATCATGCAAACCAAATTTCAACAAGCTCTACGGTAGTTCTCCACTAATAGGTTTAAACTACATGATGCAAGAGCTTAAAATGATCTACTTGAGAACTGAAAACAATTGCCAAGTATCAAATTATTCAAGACCATATACCAATTACCACATGAAGCATTTTCTGTTTCCAACCAAATAGCAATAAACGAAGCAGTTTTCAACCTTCGCCATGAACACTAAAGTAAAGCTAAGAACACCAGTGTTCATATGAAACAGCGGAGCGTGTCTTTCTCCCACACAAGGAATGCTAGGATCCGATTTTATTCAAACACAAACAAAAATAAAAACATACAGACGCTCCAAGTAAAGCACATAAGATGTGACGAATAAAAATATAGTTTCACTAGAGGTGACCTGATAAGTTGTCGATGAAGAAGGGGATGCCTTGGGCATCCCCAAGCTTAGATGCTTGACTCTTCTTGAAATATGCAGGGATGAACCACGGGGGCATTCTCAAGCTTAGACTTTTCACTCTTCTTGATCATATTATATCATCCTCCTCTCTTGACCCTTGAAAACATCCTCCACACCAAACTCAAAACAATCTCATTAGAGGGTTAGTGCATAATAAAAAATTCACATGTTCAGAGAGGACACAATCATTCCCAACACTTCTAGATATTACCCAAGGCTACTGAAAGTTAATGGAGCAAAGAAATCCACTCAACACAGTAAAAGAGGCAATGTGAAATAAAAGGCAGAATCTGTCAAAACAGAAGTCCATAAAGACGATTTTTTCGAGGCACTTAACATGCTCAGATGAAGAAGCTCAAATTGAATGAAAGTTGCGTACATATCTGAGGATTACTCATGAATTTTCGCAGATTTTTCTGAGTTTCCTACAGAGGGATCTACTGAAATTCGTGACAGCTAGAAATCTGTTTCTGCGTAGAAATCCAAATCTAGTATCAACCTTACTATCAAAGACTTTACTTGGCACAACAATGCAGTAAAATAAAGATACAAAGGTATTGCTACAGTAGTAACAAGCACCTTGACTCAAATATAAAAAAAAATTCTGTAGTAAAATAATGGGTTGTCTCCCATAAGCGCTTTTCTTTAACGCCTTTCAGCTAGGCGTAGAAAGTGTGAATCAGATAACATCAAGAGAAGAAACATCATTATCCGAGTTGGGGGTTTTCTCAACGATGCATTGTATCTTATCTATGTAAGTTTCAGAGGCTCCTCTTTTATTACTTTTAGGCTTACTATCCTCTCCAAATAAATTTTCAGGAACAATCCAATCAAAATTCTTTTCCAGTGCCTCATGCATTCCTATGAGTGTATATGGTATTGGTACTTTAGTCTCCCCCTCACAATTAACTTTATTTTGTGTACTTTAGTCAATATTTTTCCATCTTTTCAAGGGTATTTGCAAAATTGGTATAAAAGCCAAGCATCTTATGTTGGATAAAGACTTTTCTAGCTTCTCTAGCTACATCACCAAATTCTTTAAGAAGGATTTCTAAAACAAAATCTTTCTTCTCTCCTTCTTACATATCACAGAGTGTAAGAAACATATATTGCATTATAGGATTAAGATTAACAAATCTAGCTTCCAACATGTGCACTAAAGAGGCAGCAGCAATTTCATAGGTAGGAGCAAGTTCTACCAAGGATCTATCTTAAAAATCTTTAGCTGTACTAACATGAGTGAATTTTTTTTCTATATTATCTCTTCCAATGACAGACCCACGTCCTACTGATATATCTTTCAAAGTGAACTTAGGGAAAGGCATGATGAAATAAACTAAGGTAAACTGATAAATAAAGTAAATGCAAGTAACTAATTTTTTTGTGTTTTTGATATAAGGAAAGCAAACAAGACAGAAAATAAAATAAAGTAAAGCAAGACAATAAACAAAGTAAAGAGATTGGATGTGAGAGACTCCCCTTGCAGCGTGTCTTGATCTCCCCGGCAACGGCGCTAGAAAAGTAGCTGCTGACGTGAGAGTTGGATTGCAACGCACCAGAAAGTAGCTTCCTTGTGACGGTAAAGCACTCGTCCGTTGGGAACCCCAAGAGGAAGGTATGATGAGTACAACAGCAAGTTTTCCCTCAGTAAGAAACCAAGGTTTATCGAACCAGTAGGAGATGAAGGCCACGCGAAGGTTGTTGGTGGAGGAGTGTAGTGCGGCGCAACACCAGTGATTCCGGCGCCAACGTGGAACCTGCACAACACAATCAAAATACTTTGCCCCAACTTAACAGTGAGGTTGTCAATCTCACCGGCTTGCTGTAAACAAAGGATTAAACGTATGGTGTGGAGAATGATGTTTGTTTGCAGAGAACAATGATTGCAGTAGATTGTATTTCAGATGTAAAAGAATGGACCGGGGTCCACAGTTCACTAGTGGTGTCTCTCCAATAAGATAAATAGCATGTTGGGTGAACAAATTACAGTTGGGCAATTGACAAATAGAGAGGGCATAACAATGCACATACATATCATGATGACTACTATGAGATTTACTTAGGGTATTACGACAAATAACATAGACCGCTATCCAGCATGCATCTATGCCTAAAAAGTCCACCTTCGGGTTAGCATCCGCACCCCTTCCAGTATTAAGTTGCAAACAACAGACAATTGCATTAAGGACTGTGCGTAATGTAAACAATACAAATATCCTTAGACAAAGCATTGTTATTTTATCCCTAGTGGCAACAGCACATCCACAACCTTAGAACTTTCTGTCACTGTCCCGCATTCAATGGAGGCATGAACCCACTATCGAGCATAAATACTCCCTCTTGGAGTTACAAGTATCAACTTGGCAGAGCTCTACTAGCAACGGAGAGCATGCAAGATCATAAACAACACATATATGATAGATCAATAATCAACTTGACATAGTATTCCATATTCATCGGATCCCAACAAACACAACATGTAGCATTACAAAATAGATGATCTTGATCATGATAGGCAGCTCACAAGATCTAAACATGATAGCACAAGAGGAGAAGCCAACCATCTAGCTACTGCTATGGACCCATAGTCCAAGGATGAACTACTCACGCATCAGTCCGGAGGCGGGCATGGTGGTGTAGAGCCCTCCGGTGATGATTCCCCTCTCCGGAGGCGATCTCCTGAATCCCCCGAGATGGGATTGGCGGCGACAGCGTCACAGTATGTTTTCTCGTATCGTGGCTCTCGGTAGTAGGATTTTCGCGACGGAGAGAATATATAGGCGAATGGGCAGAGTCGGGGGAGGCACGAGGGGCCCACCCCATAGGGCGGCCCCCCCCACTTGGCCGCGCCGCCAGGTGGGGTGGCCACCTCGTGGCCCCACTCCGTCTCTCCTTCGGTCTTCTGGAAAGCTCCGTGGAAAATAAGACCCTGGGCTTTTGTTTCGTCCAATTCCGAGAATATTTCCTGTGTAGGATTTCTGAAACCAAAAACAGCAGAAAACAGAACTGGCGCTTCGGCATCTTGTTAATAGGTTAGTGCCGGAAAATGCATCAAAATGATATAAAGTGTATATAAAACATGTGATTATTGTCATAAAACTTGCATGAAACATAAGAAATTATAGATACGTTTGAGACGTATCATGGGTCCATAGTCAAGTTCCCATATCTCCTCTATGTATCCATAATATGTGGTGGTCTGCCCATTCTCGTCTTTTGCATCGAAGCAGACACCACTGTTTTGGTTGGTGCTCTTTTTATCTTGGTCGATCGTGTAAAATGTATTCTCATTTATCTCGTACCCTTGGAATGTACATATGTTTGAAGATGGTAACCTGGCCAACAAGTACATCTGCTCTACAATAGTGGTGTCACTCATGAGATGTCTTTGCAACCAACTGCCGAAGGTATTCATGTGTTGACGTGTAATCAATGAATCGGGCTTGCCCGGGATTATTTCTCGTAAAACATTCTTATGTTTCTCGATGTACGGAGCCACCAAGCTGGAATTGTATAGAACTGTGTAGTGTGCTTGATTGAAAGAAATCTTGTCCCTGCACACCGTTGCTTTCCTTCCTAGTGTGCCTTTTCCAGTCAGCCTCCCCTCATACCGAGATTCAAGAACACCAATCGTCTTAAGGTCAGGAAGAAAGTCAACACAAAACTCAATGACCTCCTCAGTTCCGTAGCCCTTTGAGATACTTCCTTCCGGCCTAGCTCGGTTATGAACATATTTCTTTAATACTCCCATGACCCTCTCGAAGGGGAAAATATTGTGTAGAAATACCGGACCAAGAATTCTAATCTCTTCAACTAGGTGAACGAGGAGGCGCATCATAATATTGAAGAAGGATGGTGGGAACAACAACTCAAAGCTGACAAGACATTCGACCACATCTTCATGTAATCCTGACAAAGTTTCTGGATCCATTACCTTCTGAGAAATTGCGTTGAGGAATGCACATATCTTCACAATGGCTAGTCGAACATTTTCTGGTAGAAGTCCCCTCAATGCAACCGGAAGCAATTGTGTCATAAGCACGTGGCAGTCATGGGACTTTAGGTTCTGGAATTTTTTCTCCTTCATATTTACTATTCCCTTTATATTCGACGAGAAACCAGACGGAACCTTGATACTGAATAGGGCTTCAAAAAAGATCTCCTTCTCTTGTTTGGTAAGAGCGTAGCTGGCAGGCCCTTCAAACTGCCCTGGATGATTCCCGTTTCGTCCTTTATGACGTTCCTGGTCCTCCCGTGCTTCTGTTGTATCTTTTGTCTTCCCATACACCCCCAGAAAACCTAGAATATTCACACAAAGATTCTTGGTCAGGTGCATCACGTCGATTGCAGAGCGGACTTCCAGGGCTTTCCAATATTCTAGCTCCCAAAAAATAGATTTCTTCTTCCATATGGGCGCGTGTCCGTCAGCGTCTTTCGGAATAGGTCGACTGCCTGGACCCTTTCCAAAGATAACATTTAAATCCTTGACCATGTCAAATATATCAGCACCACTACGGGGGACAGGCTTCGGACGGTTGCCTCGCCTCGAAATGCTTGCCTTTTTTCCTTAAGGGATGCTTGCGCGGAAGGAAACGGCGATTGTACTGGTACACAACTTTTTTGCTTTTTCCCAAATATTTACTTTCAGTCTCATCTAAACAGTGTGTGCATGCATTGTATGCTTTGTTCGTCTGTCCTGAAATGTTACTAAGAGCAGGCCAATCATTGATGGTTATGAATAGCAACGCTCGTAGGTAAAATTCTTGCTCAGTGTGCTCATCCCACACACGTACACCTGGGTTGGCCTACAACTCCAAAAGTTCATCAACTAATGGCCTTAGGTACACATCAATGTCGTTGCCGGGTTGCTTTGGGCCTTGGATAAGCACTGGCATCATAATGAACTTCCTCTTCATGCACAACCAAGGAGGAAGGTTGTAGATACATAGAGTCACGGGCCAGGTGCTGTGCAGCTCTGCTCCCCAAAAGGGATTCATGCCATCTATACTTAGACCAAACCATAAGTTCCTTGCCTCACCTGCAAAATCCGGGAACTCTATCCCGATGTTTCTCCACTGCCGACCATCAGCGGGGTGCCTCAACATCGCGTCTTTCTTACATTCTTCCATGTGCCATCGCAACAACTTGGCATGCTCTTTGTTTCTGAAAAACGTTTCGACCATGGTATTATGGCAGCATACCACATCACCTTCGCAGGAACCCTCTTCCTGGGTGGCTCGCCCTCAACATCACTAGGGTCATCTTTTCTGATCTTATACCGCAATGCATCGCATATCGGCCATTTATTCAAATTCTCGTACTTCTCACTGCTGTAGAGGATACAATCATTAATGCATGCATGTATCTTCTGCACATCTAATCCTAAAGGGCAGACAAGCTTCTTTGCTTCATACGTACTGACGGGTAATTCGTTATTTCTTGGAAACAACTTCTTTAATATTATCATCAATTTTTCAAATCCCGAGTCATTCACACCGACCTCTGCCTTCCATTTCAGCAATTCCAATATGCTACTCAGCTTTCTCTGCCCATCTTCACAACCTGGGTACAACAATTTGTGGTGGTCCTCTAACATCTTGTCGAACTGCAACCTCTCCTTATCCGTGCCACAGTCTCTTCTTGCATCAGAAATGGCCCGACGAACATCATCATCAACAGGATCATCTGCTGCCTGTTCTTCCCCTCCTTCTTCTTCATTGTCTTCCATTGCGGTATCATCGCATTCAGAGAACATAGATCGGTACCGATCATCGTTATCTTCTTCTTCATCGCCATCTTCCATCATAACCCCTTCTTCTCCGTGCTTGGTCCAAACATTATAGCTGGAGATGAATCCAAACTGAAGCAGGTGGCTCTTAATGTCTCTTGAGCAAGAGTAATCCTTCTCGTTCTTACATTTCAGACATGGACAACACATAGAACCTTGCTTCGACTTGTTGGCCTCGGAAAGAATTCACGCCCTCTCTGAAAGCGGGAGCACATCGGTTACCGTACATCCATGGATGACTCATCTGCATCATAAGTACAATTATGTATCAGATGCAATCACCTTGCTAAAATTAGTCTTGTACGAATTATGTTTACGAGAAAATAGTTGCTAACCTTTTAGGATCAAAATGAGAAGAAATCTTATCAAATAAAATCAAGTGGCATCCCTCACAAACATTTCATCAAACACCTCTTGTGCACATGAAGAAAAAAAGAGGTAGCATAACCCCCAACCACCAAGGAAAAAAATGAAGGGAGGTGGGGAGGGGGCTGGCTGTGTGTATATATAGGCATGGCCCTTTTGTCGCGGGTCGTAATACAACCCGCGACAAAAGGGGTGCCAGCAGGAGGCGCCAAACCTCAGACCCCTTTTGTCGCGGGTTATATTACGACCCGCGACAAAAGGTCGCAACAAAAGGCCCGGCCCGCTCCAAAGGGTTTCGGGGCGACGTGGCCGCGCCATTTGTCGTGGGTGAAATTGCGCCCGCGACAAAAGGCTCCCAAGAAAGCCTTGTGTTCCACTAGTGATATAAGGTGGGCTGTTCTAGTCCTAGTAAGTGAGTGAGAAGAGAGAGAGCCCTTGCGCACTCCTCCTCCTCCACCGCCCGCCTCGCCATGCCTCACCTCGTCACGACACATCACGACGCGCCGCGGGTTGCGGGAATCTCGCCGAGCTGAGCTTATCTTTTTACTGTTAGGGAAATTAATTGTGTAATCAATTTTGAGTCATTAACGCACGCGTTACTCAGCCGTTTTGCCTTCCAGTTTTTTTTGGATCGTGGCTGTGCCGACTCGGACGTGGGCTGCGCCCCACGACCTTCCCGAACCGCACTACATAAGACCCTGCGCAACCCTAGCCACCACAACGAGACGCACACGCGACTACCTGTTTCCAGTTCATTGCATCGCCGCCTTCGCCTTCCTCATCCCGTCCGTCGGCGTGCACCGACTGCCGGGACAGTAGGCCTCCGGAACCCTGCCTCTCTTGAACCCGTACGGGTGAGGGCAATCAGGTTTTTGGGGAGCGCTCCGACGCGACTACTGGCACCACGACGTCGTCATCGGACGACGAGTTCCTCCACACCGACAACTTCTTCCCGGACCTAAGCGACTTCTTCGACAACCTCAACATGGGCGACAACGACGCTGTTGCGAAGTATGTGATCTTGTCGTTTCTCTTTCAGTTTCTGTTAGAGTTTCTTCTTCTAGTTTCTGTGGTAGTTGCGATCGGTTTGTCTTGTTTAGATGTGATCTGTTCATCTACCTTACTAGTCTGCACGATTAGTTTATTTGTTATTTTCGTAGTCATGATTTATCAATTACCTGTACGGATTATTTCATATGGATATTTGCTTATATACTCATCAATCCAAAAACCTGATTATAGGCAAATCAATTCAAGCAGTGTTTCTACCGCTACTCGACCTCCCCTCTTTGATGGTATGCATTACAAGAGCTGGCGCATAAAAGTAGTATGGTTTACAAACCTAGGCTGTTTTAGCGCCACAGATGCTAAACCTGAGGGGCCTCTGTCTGCAGAGGAGCAGGAAAAGTTTGAGAAGGTCGATGCCATGTTTAAGGCAGCCTTGATCAGCATTCTTGGGGACAACATTGTTGACCCGTACATGGCTTTCGACCATGGTAAAGATGCGTGGGATGCGCTCGAGGCCAAATTTGGGGTCTCGGACGCTGGCACTGAATTATATGTCATGGAGAAATATTATGACTACATGATGACTGATGAGCGCTTCGTGGTTGAGCAGGCTCAAGAGATTCAGTCCCTTGACAAAGAACTCGAGCAGTTTAAGTGTACCTTACTAGACAAATTTCTGGCCGGTGGCATTATTTCCAAGCTTGCTCCCTCGTGGAGGAACTTTTCTACTTCTCTGAAACATAAGAGACAAGAGTTTTCCGTTTCGGATCTCATTGGCTCGCTTCACGTGGAAGAGAAGGCGAGAGCAAAGGACAAACGCGCTCGTAGTTTTGAGAGAGGTTCTAGTGCCAGTGTGGTACAAAAGAAGAACTTCCAATCTCAGAAGTCTAAGAATAAGAACAATGGAAAAGGCAAGTTTGATGAGAAGAACAAAGCCTCCAACTCAACCAACTTCAAGAGGAAGACTCCTTATAAGAAGAAAGGGAACTGCCATGTTTGTGGCGCTCCTGGACATTGGGCTCCTAATTGCCCAGAATGCCATGATCGGCGTGGGAACAGTGGCAAGTCCGCAAATGTTGTTATTGGCGTTGATACTGAGATGAAGGACATTGGGTACAGTATTTCCCTTACTATCCTTTCAGTATGTAATTCTCCTGATTGGTGGATAGACACCGGAGCCAATACACATGTATGTTCTGATGTGTCTATGTTTTCTTCTTATCAGGTCGCAAGGACTTCCCCCGTGCTGATGGGAAACGGCTCGCGTGCTTCTGTTTGTGGTGTTGGTACAGTGGATCTGAAGTTTACTTCGGGAAAGACCATCCAGCTGAAGAATGTGCAGCACGTTCCCTCCATTAATAAGAATCTCGTTAGCGGATCGCTTTTATGTCGAGATGGTTTTAAGTTGGTTTTTGAGTCCAATAAAGTTGTAATTTCCAAGTGTGAATATTTTTTGGAAAGGGTTATGTGTGCGGAGGATTGTTCCGCTTATCTCTGTCAGACTTATGTACTCAAATTATTAATCATGTTTGCAATGATAGTGAGTCTGATATTTGGCATTCACGACTTTGTCATATTAATTTTGGGTGCATGACGCTGCTAGCGAATATGAATATAATTTTGAAATTTTCTATTGTCAAGAAATCCAAGTGCAAGTATGTGTGCAAGCTAAGAAACCACGTAAGTCTCATAAGACTGCGGAGGCAAGAGACTTGGCACCGCTGGAGCTTATACATTCAGATCTTTGTGAAATGAATGGTGAATTGGCAAAAGGAGGGAAAAGATACTGTTATCACCCGAATTTGACCAGATCAGAGGTGGGCCGCGATCGAGATGGGCTTGAAGATTACACATTGAAGAATGTACGTGAATCGGCCTTGAATAGCAAGTTTGGGCTAAGTTTGCCCTTGTATCTGTAACATAGTAGGATACGTGTCTGTCAGAGTTGGGCCCGTGCCCGGTTGGGACTATTCCCACGATTAGAAAGTCTACGGACTATAAATATGTATCTAGGTTTACGAAATAAACAACAACCATCGTTCAACACAAACCAATCTCGGCGCATCGCCAACTCCCCCAACTCGAGGGTTTCTTCCGGGTAAGCATCATGCTGCCTAGATCGCTCCTTGCGATCTAGGCAGTACAAGTTTATTCGTCATCCATGCGTTGCTCGTGCTGAAGCCTTTTTGATAGCGAGCAACGTAGTTATCTTAGACGTGTTAGGGTTAGCATTGTTCTTCATATCATATGCTATAGTCGTGCAACCCTGAGACGTCTAGCCGCCCTTACACCTATCTCAGGTGTAGGGGCGGCACCCCGCTTGATCGTTATTTAGTAGATCCGATCCGTTATGGTTGCTCCTTGTTCTGCAAGGATTAGTTTAATATCTGCATCGTTAGGCCTTACAAACGGGTTGAAGGATCCAGTGGCGCGTAGGGTGTAGTTTGCTAGCCCTAGACAGGATGTTCCGAGGATCAACCTCGTGTTGGTTTTTAGGCCTTGTCTAGGGTCGGCTTACGATCACCGTGCGTGGCCGCGAGGCTCAATCACGAGTAGGATGTTCCGATTATGCGGTGAAAACCCTAAATCGTAGTAGATCGTTTTTAGCTTTATTTCGATCAAGCGGGACCACCATATATTCGTGCACCTCGTACGAATCATGGGTGCATCGGCTCTTTGAGCCGATTGCAGGATAACCTGAGAGCCGATCGAGGCTCGTATTTAATGTTTACGTGTATGCCATGCAGGAAACTAAGCGAGGCATCATCCATCACCTTCCTGGCCAGGTATACGGTCAGGTGGCACGCCCTTGCACCAGCATCGGCGCGTGCGTTCCAGAAGACTTGCGGGCCGCCGCTCAGAGGGACCAGGGCCAGCCGCAGCCCTCGGTTGTTCCCGGCTCTACTGTGTTGCCCGTCGCTGCTCGCCGGTGGGTTTCTGACGCCAACACATCCTGGCACGCCCGGTGGGACCATCTTCGACAGCAACCCCATCGCCATCTACATCTGAGATGGCGGAAGGCACGCCATCACGTACGACGACCTGGCGAGGAGCTCAAGAAGAAGTACGACGAGGTCAAAGCACTCCTGGCCGACCTCATCGGCTCTTCACGAACCCGCTCGCACGGCATCAGGTGGAAAGGGTTCAACCCTGAAGGCGCGCTAGATGGAGTGGACCTGTCCACCCCGTCAGAAGAACGCACCAGGTCCCTGCGTCAGGAGATTAACTTCATGGTAGCTCACTCGATACACCGCCATTCTGAGAGCCTGGTGAACACTTTGGAGTGTCGCTCTTCGGGTGGTCCAGGAGATCATGAGGCATCAGTACTCTCCGTCAGGACCAGCTCTCGGGACTCACCAAGGAGAGATACCACCCGTCCCGTCCACCCTGCCGTTTGCGCCGGAAGTGCGGATTCACCGGCATACGTCGTCTACAAGATCGGTGGTGACCCTAGTGACTACCAATTCTTGCACGAGGCGCCTAAGGAGATCCCTCACGGATACACGTGCACATACGTGCCGACTGCAAGCTGGGCACTCACAAACCAGGTGCAACAGCAGGGATTTGGAACGACAGGAGGAGCTTCGGGGACAGATCTTGAGAAGCAGACGTGGCTAGCTAAGTATGCCACTCCGACAAACCTCCAGAGCACGGCTCCTGCAGTCGGCTCAGAGCTAGAAAAGCAAGCATGGCTGGCTAAGTACGCCACTCCGGCGAATCTTCAGAGTTCAACTCCGACAGCCAGCACCGTGGATCAGATCGTACCATCTGAGGGACCAGTTCGGCATTGTGCCGAAAAGGAGGACAATCGGCTATTCCAAGCCGTACCTCAATGCGTACGAGTTGATCCCGCTACCACCCAAATATCGGCTCCCTGATTTCTCCAAGTTTAATGGATCAGATGGTTCCAGCTCCATCGAGCATGTGAGCCGATATTTGGCACACTGGGCACGATCTCAGCATCGACGAGCTGCGTGTGAGGTTCTTCGCACAGTCCCTCACAGATCGGCTTTCAGGTGGTACACGTCGCTGCCACCTGACTCAATCCGGACTTGGAAGCAGTTGGAAGAACAGTTCCACACGCAATATCACTCAGACGCTTCCGAGGCTGGCATTGCCGATTTAGCGCAAGTACGTCAGAAGCGTGGAGAAACGGTGTCAGACTACGTCCAGCGCTTCAGGACCGTTAGGAACCGATGCTATTCGGCTCGTTTGACTGAGAAAGAAGCAGTCGAGTTGGCGGTGGTGGGTCTCGCATCATCGATCAAGGACGTGGCCTCCCAAGCAGACTACCCTTCATTGGCTCACATGGTGCAGAAGCTGTCAGCATATGAAGAGCGTCACCCAGACGTATACCAGGACAAATTCAAGCGCGCGGTGGTCCTGGTTGAGGCCGATGAAGACGAAGGCTCTGCAGGAGATCAGGAGGTAGCTGTGGCTGAATGGACTCGGGGGGTAAACCCCGTGTCCTGCAAGTGGGTTAAGCCACAAGGTCCTCCCAGAGGATTTGACTTTGACGTTACCAAAGCTGAGCAGATTTTCGACCTCTTACTCAAGGAGAAGCAGCTGAGGGTACCCGAAGGCCACAAGATCCCCACGGCACAGGAGCTGAACGGGAAGCCATACTGCAAATGGCATAACACGTTCTCCCATCCCACCAACGACTGCAGGGTGTGGCGCCAGCAGATCCAAATGGCGATAGAGCAAGGGCGTCTAATTTTCAACCAGTACGCCATGAAAGTCGACACACACCCCTTCCCCGCCGTTAACATGGTGGAGTGCACTTACCCAGGAGGGTGCCAGCCAGGATTCTCGTTCAGTATCAACATGGTAGGATCTCACCCCTGGTAAGGATGGAGACGGGCAGCTGCTCTCGTAGCAAGGACACGCAGGGAGCCGCTCCACGCGATCGGCTCCGGCATGATGGCAAGCGCTACGTCACAGAGGGAGAAGTGAAGAATATACGATACCAACGACCTCTCTCTGATCACCTCCTCAACAAATACGTGAGTCGATATGACCAACGCCGACGATACATCGACGATGATGAAAGGGATCGCCTGGCTAGGGACGCCGGGAGGCATCGTCGGCGGGAGCGCGACGAGGAGAGATATGAGCGCCACGCCAAGGAAAAGGCGAGAGAGCAAGACGACGTGGATAGGCACTGGGACTGTCCCTTCTTCAGGCACTGCTGGGATTCAGGAATGAGCCGATTGCCTACAATCGGCAACTACCCAAAATGTAAACAAAAGAAGAAGGATGCAGCTAACGTGTCCGTGTTCGAGCGTCTAGGGCCTCTCCCGCCTCGGAACAAGAACGCTGAGTCATCTCGAGAAGAAGATCTCGAGGAATGGGAAGACGATGATGAATAAGAAGATAAGTACCACCGGCCAAGGTGGTGCCCTGATGGACTCAGCCGTTCCCAAAAAAGAAGGGTTCAACGACTACGTGGTCTGGAGGAAGCCGAAAGGTTATACCTGCACACGTTGAGGAAGGCGCGGCCTGATCTGGCCGCTAAAGTTCAGCGAACCCTGGACGAAGAAAGTCGGCCACAAAAGAAAGAGTGGCGCCCCAAACACAGGAAAGCCGATGATGAAACATCGGCTGGCACAAACATGGTGTTCATCCTTCCGACGGAGTTTAGCGCTCTAGGATTGGACGAAGCACCTGTGGCACAACTTGACTGCGGCCCACGGCCGGTTATCTTCGAGAAGCCACGAGAAAGAAGCTACAGGCATCTGAAGGCCCTATACTTGCGAGGTTATATCAATGGGCAGCCTGTCAACAAAATGCTGGTGGACACCGGAGCGGCAGTCAACATAATGCCATCCTCCATGCTACGTCGGCTGGGACGCTCTAGCTTGGATCTGATCAAGACCAACGTGACATTGAGTGATTTCAACGGCCAAGCGTCTGACGCACAAGGTGTTCTGAACGTGGATCTGACCGTAGGGAGGAAAACCATCCCTACAACATTCTTTATCGTCGATAGCAAGAGCACCTATGATGTCCTGCTAGGAAGGGATTGGATCCACGCCAACTGTTGCATCCCATCCACGATGCACCAATGCGTAATACAGTGGGATGGAGATGAAGTAGAGGTCGTCCATGCAGATGATTCAGCCGAGATTTCAACGGCTGACATGAACATTTGGGAGGCAGCAGGCCAAGAGCCACTCTCAGGCATCAATTTGGACGACTGTGAGCGCATCGACGTCACAAAGGACGGGGTTAGGCTGGTCTTAGCCACCGGCCTGACAATATAGCAAGAGCAGGCCTATGAATAAACGTGGCGAGGCCGATCTTTGGGATCGGCCCCAAGGAGCTATGGGGGAACATTGCAAGCCTTCATTCGAGCGATTCAATCAACGTGGAGGCCGATTCCAGCAATCGGCCAAAATTATCCTCAGCACACGTTCTGCCTATGTTCAACGCAGATCTAATGGGCAGCGGTGTTACGTCGGCTGAGGAGAGTAAACTTTAGTCATACTGAAGCCGACGTTCAAAGACAGTGCCGTGGCTAACTACAGAGCCGATATCCGCAGTAACCTGGCAGATTCGGCTCGGGGGGCACCTAATCGGATGAACATGTGCGATACATGCGCAGTAACATATTGGGGGCCGATAGAAAATCGGCCCGTAAAAAAAAATTTCATGATACACAGCCGATGCACGGACATCGACTCTAGAACTAAGGAACAGAGCCGATACACAGTCATCGACTTTAGAACAGAGTACACAGGATCTACCCGCTGTGTGTTCTTCTTCAACGGCAATAAGCCGATTTTGGTGCCTAGACCTCTCCTTCGAGGAGTTTCAACCCTTTGCACAAGGTCGCCAGTTCAGCAGTTTTATCAGAAGCATCAGTTCTGGCAGACGAGGCATTAAGCCATTGGTGACTCGTTCATGACATCGGCTTTCAACTGAAGAAGAGGTGATCGATGGGGGCAGGTTTGGCTGGCTCGGCATGGTGACTGATCTGAACATCCTCGCCGTTATCCTCGCCTTGACTGAGGCTCGGGGGGCAACCGATCTGCAAGTACTCTCTGAGAAGCCGATTGAGTTTTCATCGGCTAGCCCGCCATCGTATACTTCTCCCAAGGTGGTGAGTTGTTGCAAGAGGAGATCACCAGAGCTGCTGGAGGGAATCTGAAGGGAGGTCTGTCATTATTGATAGACTTTGAAACAGAACAGGGTTATGAATCATCACTGGAATCTATCGCAAGAATTTGCGAGCAAGTGACACCTGTTCTACAGAAGTATCAGCTTCAGCATCAAGTCGTTTCAAGTGACGGTCCTAGAGTTCTCCTGAAGGCATGGGTTTTTCCACGTTTATCCACCAGAACCCAGAGTCGTTTGGAGAATCGAAGGGTAGATTGTGAAGAGCCGATGCGTTGCCATCGGCTTATTGGGCATTGGCGGAGCAAGCAGTCGGCAAGGTCAGTATGAGGGGAAATCGGCTAAATTAGCATAAGGAAATCGGCTAAATCAAGTTAAAGGAAATTCTTCATTAATAGCCGGATTTCTTACATGAAGAGCTGATTGCTCTCAAAAGGAAGTACCAGGGGATACATTGCCCCATCTACTACTGGTCCTATGCTAAGGGTCCTATCTAGGGGCCGTCGCTGCCCTCGTCGTCGCCGTCGTCACCGCTGTCGACGCTACTACCGGCGGGCTCGTCGTCGCTACTATAGCGGCCGCCGGCCGGGCCCTCATTGTCCTCGTCCTCCTCGTCAGCGTCGTCGTCGTCGCTGTCGAAGTCACTGAGGTTCCCCGGCCAGGGGCAGAAGCGTTTGGCCGGCGGTTCGTCGGAGGAGGTGTCATCCTCCTCCTCTTCCTCCTCCTCCTCCTCGAGGGAGGTGAAGTCATCCCAGGAGAAGTGATCGTCATCGCTCTCCTCCTCCGTTTCCCCACCGGCGAGGAAGAGGAGGTCACTTTCCCCGTCGGTCGAGGATTTGTCATCCTCGGACCGGACGGAGAAGTCCTGGCTGGACTCCTCCCCCGCCTCGATGGCTTGGCGGATCTTGGCCGCGTGGGCCTCCTCCGGGTTTTGCTCCGGCGTCGGCTCGCGGGAGGAAGAAGACTGCATGGAGAGGCCTGATGAAGCAGAGGAGGAAGAAGACATGGTGGCGCAGGAGGGCTTTTTGGAAAGCTAATGCGAGGAGGATGAAAAGGTGAACTGCAGGATGCAGTTAAAATATGGGCGATATAGTGGAGATTCAATGCTACAGCAGTTTCCAAGGAGGTGGTGCCCAAAGAAAAAAAAATTGCCAAGTCACGCGGAGAAGTTGAGAGGGCAAGGCATCATGATGAAGGATACTGCAACGGTTCTGCCACGACATGACCCGATGAGGAAAAGCAGAGTGATTTTGGAATTATCAATTCCAAAACCAGGGGGGCATGTGTTATCACCCGAATTTGACCAGATCAGAGGTGGGCCGCGATCGAGATGGGCTTGAAGATTACACATTGAAGAATGTACGTGAATCGGCCTTGAATAGCAAGTTTGGGCTAAGTTTGCCCTTGTATCTGTAACATAGTAGGATACGTGTCTGTCAGAGTTGGGCCCGTGCCCGGTTGGGACTATTCCCACGATTAGAAAGTCTACGGACTATAAATATGTATCTAGGGTTTACGAAATAAACAACAACCATCGTTCAACACAAACCAATCTCGGCGCATCGCCAACTCCCCCAACTCGAGGGTTTCTTCCGGGTAAGCATCATGCTGCCTAGATTAGGCAGTACAAGTTTATTCGTCATCCATGCGTTGCTCGTGCTGAAGCCTTTTTGATGGCGAGCAACGTAGTTATCTTAGACGTGTTAGGTTTAGCATTGTTCTTCATATCATATGCTATAGTCGTGCAACCCTGAGACGTCTAGCCGCCCTTACACCTATCTCAGGTGTAGGGCGGCACCCCGCTTGATCGTTATTTAGTAGATCCGATCCGTTATGGTTGCTCCTTGTTCTGCAAGGATTAGTTTAATATCTGCATCGTTAGGCCTTACAAACGGGTTGAAGGATCTAGTGGCGCGTAGGGTGTAGTTTGCTATCCCTAGACAGGATGTTCCGAGGATCAACCTCGTGTTGGTTTTTAGGCCTTGTCTAGGGTCGGCTTACGATCACCGTGCGTGGCCACGAGGCTCAATCACGAGTAGGATGTTCCGATTATGCGGTGAAAACCCTAAATCGTAGTAGATCGTTTTAGCTTTATTTCGATCAAGCAGGACCACCATATATTCGTGCACCTCGTACGAATCATGGGTGCATCGGCTCTTTGAGCCGATTCGCAGGATAACCTGAGAGCCGATCGAGGCTCGTATTTAATGTTTACGTGTATGCCATGCAGGAAACTAAGCAAGGCATCATCCATCACCTTCCTGGCCAGGTATACGGTCAGGTGGCACGCCCTTGCACCAGCATCGACGCGTGCGTTCCAGAAGACTTGCGGGCCGCCGCTCAGAGGGACCAGGGCCAGCCGCAGCCCTCGGTTGTTCCCGGCTCTACTGTGTTGCCCGTCGCTGCTCGCCGGTGGGTTTCTGACGCCAACAGATACTTCATGACTTTAATTGATGACTCTACTCGATATTGTTATGTGTACCTCCTGAAATCTAAAGATGAAGCTATTAATCACTTCAAAATCTTTAAAGCTAAAGCAGAAAACCAACTTGATCGAAAGATCAAGCGGCTAAGGTCTGATCGTGGCGGAGAGTACTTTTCCAACGAGTTTGATTCTTTTTGTGAGGAACATGATATTATCTATGAGAGGACGCCTCCCTACTCACCTCAGTCAAATGGAGTGGCCGAAAGAAAGAACCGTACTCTAACTGATTTGGTTAACGCCGTGTTAGATACATCGGGTCTATCCAAGGCATGGTGGGGGGAGGTGATATTGACTGCATGTCATGTCCTAAACCGTGTCCCCACAAAGAACAAAACCATTACCCCTTTTGAGGAATGGGAAAGGAAAAGGTTTAAACTCTCTTATCTCCGAACTTGGGGCTGTTTGGCGAAAGTACATGTGCCGATACCGAAGAAGCACAAGCTTGGACCAAAAACCGTGGATTGTGTTCTTCTGGGATATGCATTTCATAGCATTGGCTACAGATTTTTGATAGTAAAATCTGAGGTATCCGACATGCATGTTGGTACAATTATGGAGTCGAATGATGCGACTTTATTTGAGGACATATTTCCTATGAAAGAAACGTCTAGCTCATCAATTCAGGAGATGCCCAGTTCATCTACTCAGGAATTATTTCCTGAACCTACCATGGCTATAGAACACTTTGATAATCCTGTGGAGGATGACAATGAAGCTCCCAAAAGGAGCAAGAGACAGAGGACTGCAAAGTCCTTTGGTCATAATTTCATTGTGTACCTCGTGGATGATACTCCCACTTCTATTTCAGAAGACTATGCATCTCACGATGCTGACTACTGGAAGGAAGCTGTCCGTAGCAAGATGGATTCCATCCTAGATAATGGAACTTGGGAGGTCACTGATCGTCCTAATGGGTGCAAACCTGTAGGATGCAAGTGGGTGTTCAAGAAAAAGCTTAGGCCCGATGGTACTATTGAAAAGCACAAGGCACGACTTGTGGCCAAAGGTCATACTCAGAAAGAAGGCGAAGACTTCTTTGATACATACTCACCTGTAGCTCGACTGACCACTATTCGAGTACTACTTTCCTTGGCTGCCTCCCATGGTCTTCTCGTTCATCAAATGGATGTTAAGACAACTTTCCTAAATGGAGAGCTCGATGAGGAATTCTATATGGAGCAACCTGATGGATTGTAGTAGATGGTCAAGAAGGAAAGGTGTGTAAATTACTGAAGTCTTTGTATGGGCTTAAGCAAGCGCCTAAGCAGTGGCATGAGAAGTTTGAAAGAACTTTAACCGCTGAAGGCTTTGTTGTAAACGAAGCTGACAAGTGTGTATACTATCACCATGGTGGGGGCGAGGGAGTTATTCTTTGTCTCTATGTCGATGACATATTGATATTTGGGACCAACCTTACTGTGATTAAGGAGGTCAAGGAGTTCCTATCTCGTTGTTTTGAGATGAAGGACTTGGGAGTAGCTGATGTGATCTTAAACATCAAGCTGCTGAAGGATGACGATGGTGGGATTACATTGCTTCAGTCCCACTATGTGGAAAAGATCCTGAGTCGCTTCGGGTATAGCGACTGCAAATCTTCTCCAACGCCTTATGATCCTAATGTGATAATTCATAAGAATAAAAGAATTGCTGGAGATCAATTGCGATATTCGCAAATCATTGGCTCGCTTATGTATTTAGCCAGCGCCATGAGGCCAGATATCTCCTTTGTTGTAAGTAAACTCAGCCGTTTTGTGTCTAGACCTGGAGATGTTCATTGGCATGCTCTTGAGAGAGTTTTGCGCTATTTGAAAGGCACTGCGAGTTATGACATTCACTCTACTGGGTATTCAAGGGTACTTGAGGGTTATAGTGATGCAAATTGGATATCTGATGCTGATGAGACTAAGGCCACAAGTGGTTATTTGTTTATACTTGGAGGTGGCGCTGTTTCCTGGAAGTCTTTCAAGCAGACCATCATTACGAAGTCAACTATGGAAGCAGAACTCACAGCATTAGACACATCCACTTTTGAAGCAGAGTGGCTTCGTGAGCTCTTGATGGACTTACCTGTGGTTGAGAAACCAATACCCGCTATTCCTATGAACTGTGATAATCAAACTGTGATCGTCAAAGTAAACAGTTCTAAGGATAATATGAAGTCATCAAGACATGTGAAGAGGAGACTGAAAACTGTCAGGAAAATGAGAAACTCCGGAGTTATAGCGTTGGATTATATCCATACGTCTAGAAACCTGGCAGACCCCTTCACAAAGGGACTATCACGAAATGTGATAGAACATGCATCGAGGGAGATGGGTATGAGACCCACATTATAAGCTGCCCACGGTGGTAACCCACTCTATGTGATCGGAGATCCCGTGAATTAGAACTGGAAGACGAGCTGTTGGTCAGCTGGGAGGAGAGTATATATCCCTATAGAAATTTTACCACTCCGTAAGATGCAATACTCTCCTAATCTGCATGGCAGGTTGATAATTATCTTAATGTGTTCTAAGTGGCTTATTTTAGCAGAGATGTTGTCCTGCAGAACATCTTTTGAAGAACACACCTATATGAGTCGATTGTCAAACGTCGCAATCTATGAGAGTTGGGTGCTCTCTAGTAAACTCATGAAAGGCCCTGGAGTATGACGTATAAGCTCCAAACCGCGAGGAAGCCTCGCGGCAGCCTAGTATCGGTCTAGGCTTTGTATGAAGCTAGTGCGCAGAAAACTTGTAGTTCAAGGCATAGTCCACTATCCAAGTTGCAATCTAGTGTAATATGAAGCCTTAAGTGGAAGTTCAACTTAACAGTCTCCACGACATACCGGTATATAAAACAATGTTCTGGAAACTTATTGATGAGATGTGCCAATGAGAGTTTGTGGGGGATTGCTGGAATTTTGGGCATTTGGCCTTTGGCCCATTTTCAAATTCTGAAACTCACATGGCCCATTCCAAAAATCAGTGGCAGCACTAGTGGGAGCTAAAGTTTAGTCTCATATTGCTAGTTGGGAGAGAGTTGGAGTGGTATATAAGGTGGGCTGTTCTAGTCCTAGTAAGTGAGTGAGAAGAGAGAGAGTCGTCGCACACTCCTCCTCCCCCGCCGCCCCCCTCGCCTTGCCACACCTCGCCTTGCCTCGTCACGACACGTCACGACGCGCCGCGGGTTGCGGGAATCTCACCGAGCCGAGCTTATCTTTTTGCTGTTCGGGAAATTAATTGTGTAATCAATTTTAAGTCATTAACGGACGTGTTACTCAGCCGTTTTGCCTTCCGGTTTTTCTGGATTGTGGTTGTGCCAACTCGGACGTGGGCTGCGCCCCAGACCTTCCCAAACCACACTACATAAGACCCCGCGCAACCCTAGCCGCCACAACGAGACGCATACGCGACTACATGTTTTCAGTTCATTGCACCGCCGTCTTCGTCTTCCTCATCCCGTCCGTCGGCGTGCACCGACTGCCGGGACAGTAGGCCTCCGGAACCCTGCCTCTCTTGAACCTGTACGGGTGAGGGGCAATTAGGTTTTTGGGGAGCGCTCCGGCGTGACTACTGGCATCACGACGTCGTCATCGGACGATGAGTTCCTCCACACCGACAACTTCTTCCCGGACCTAAGCGACTTCTTCGACAACCTCAACATGGGCGACAACGACGCTGCTGCGAAGTATGTGATCTTGTCGTTTCTCTTTCAGTTTCTGTTAGAGTTTCTTTTTCTACTTTCTGTGGTAAATACGATCGGTTTGTCTTGTTTAGATGTGATCTGTTCATCTACCTTACTAGTCTGCACGATTAGTTTATTTGTTATTTTCGTAGTCATGATTTATCAATTACCTGTACGGATTATTTCATATGGATATTTGCTTATATACTCAACAATCTAGACAGTTTTTCACTTTTTTAGGAACTGATACTCCAATGCATCCTATATATTAAGGGGTTGTGTCTACCCGCAAAAAAAAAAAAAAGGGTTGTGTCTAATTAAGCAAGCTTGAATTTAATACTTTTGGTCTCATTCATATATGTGATTAGGCTAGCAACCTTGTTTTCTTGACTAATACAATATGGTAAGATACAACAGTCTCTCCGATCATCTATTATAGTGTCACGTATCATCAGTTTTGCTATGATACGGCGCAAAGAAAATCTAGCAAGCAACGGCCCTTGCGGACACCTCCTCGCGCCAAGATCCACAGAAGGCAAACAAGAACGACGGCCTCACGTGGGAACGGAAGAAGTGAAGCCGGACACCTAGGATGCGAAGGAATATCCTCAATCATATCCTCGTGTACCACGTGCTGACTCGTCCTAGCCTGACAGCCCGCAAAGATAAGACCACAGTCAGTGTCAGCAAAGCTCTCATCAAGTTATTCATGTGGACGTGCTGGTTCGCCGCCACTCTTGGTCCTGCCCACCTCTACCATACAAACCAACATGCCATACTCGACCACAACGATGAAGGACCAACACAATTTGAGTACCAACTCAGAACGACCTTTCACATTATTTTGCATCCACTGTTGTTTAAGCGGATCCATTTGAATTTCTTGCTGTTTGATATTCTAGAACGTGTGAGGCTAGGCTCCCTATGTGTAGTTTTCATTTTTTTGGAAAAGGAGACTCTTGTCCCAGCCTGTGCATCGAGTGATGTATACGGTTTTTATTGATGATTATTAAGTTTAAGTGTAAGTCATACAAAAGATTATATCATGGGTCACACAGGGTTGAGATATGAATCAACCATCTAAAATCAAGAGAAAACATGTGACGACTCTGGGCTACCATGTTAATCTAAAATCAAAATGTCAACTGAAATGGTTGTATATATCATGTGCAACCTTCTCTAGCCAGTTGCACCAAATATCCAAGTTCTCGCGTTTCTTCGTTGGTTGTAGAAAGGACCACATACGAATCTAATGCGTAGTCATTGGTATTACCTGCATAAAAGAAGATGATTTTGCATTGTTAAAAATATAATCATTCCGAGTATTCCACATGCCCATAATAAACAAGAGACACCAACTCTGATGTGCAGTTTATCTTTCCTTGGTACACCCGCTAACCAACTCCTAAACAAGTTCATAATATTTGCGGGAGGGATAATATTAAAGTTCATATAGACTACATGCTATACCATTTTTTGCAAAGGGACAAGCGATAAATAAATGTTGTATTGTTTTATCTTGATCACAAAAACAACATCTACGACTTCCTTGCCAGTTCCTCTTTGCGAAATTAGTATCTTTAGTAAGCAAAACTTTCTTGTGCAAGAACCACATAAAAATTCTAATTTTAAGTGGTACTTTCATCTTCAAATGTATTTACGAAAAAACTTTGTGTGGTCATTCATGTAATCTAGATACAAAGATTTGAAAAATTCTAGACGTTGCTAACTTCCAAATAAGAACATCCTCTTGTGTGGACAAATTAACACTGATTAAGCGGCGGCACAAGTGTGTCCATCTATCCTCCCTCTTTCCCACAAGTGCCTGTCTAAAACATATGTTTAAAGGTACATGTGTTGTGTAAAAAAGGTATCTGTCACATAACATGAGCAACCGAAATATGTTTGTGTTGGACAATATTATATAGGGAGGGATATTGTTGGGAGAGAGGCATATTTTCAAGTCATGTATCTTCCCAGAAACGACTTTCTTCTCCATTACCTACCGTGTGAAGGACCCTCGTTTGGAAAAATCATCTTTCGATTTCATCAGACCGCGCCAAAAAGGGGGAACCATAGGTTTTGCTTTAACTTGGGATAGCGATTTTGAGTGAAGATATTTATTTTTATAAGCTCTTGCCAAACACCATGTTTATTTAGCAGTTTAAAAACCCACTTGTTGAGTAAACACTTATTTTTCATCTCCAGCACTTCCACACCTAGGACACCTTGATCCTTGAGTGTCGGCATATGATGTTCCAACAAGTCAGTCTATACATCTTCTTATGGCCATCACATTGCTAAAAAAACTTGATCTAAAAAAATCCAGTCATTTCCTAACCCTTTTTGGTATTTCAAAGAAAGAGAGCATAAACATTGGCAGGCTAGTTATTACTGAATTAATTATCACTAACCTATCACCATAAGATAAAAGCTTTCCCACCCAACTTGTGAATTTCTTCTCATAATGGTCCTCGATGGCCTTCCATTCACTATTTTTAGTTTGCGGTGATGAATTGGGATTTCCAAATTTCTAAATGGAAAAGAGCCGGCCTCACACCTGAAGAGAGTTATGTAATCCATCTCAACCTCCTTTGATTTGCCAAAGCAGAAAATTTCACTCTTGTGGAAGTTAATTTTCAGCCCCGACAGCTCCTCGGTGGTTAGTTTTCATTACAATACTTAAACTGATCAAGTGAAAGTTAGTACTACTAAGTTCTGAAAAAAGATCCAGCATGTTGTTACAATTTTATTTTTCTGCATGGTCAAGTAGGAAATCAATCACCCGACAGACGGCTTGTACTTTTTAGCTAATACGGAGCCATATCTACAAACGTTCTTATATACTAGCTATCATGGCATTCTCGAGACATTTTATCTGAACTGTACAACTATATTCTTCTTTATAGTGCATGACCATAATAATTATCTACATCATCGACGTAATGGAAATGCCTAAAGTCAAGCTTAGAATGTTTTGCACGAAAATGTTGGACTTGTTTGTGTTAAACGCATTTGGATATTTCCACCAGCTCGGTAATGTGAGAGACCCAAGATTTATTCACACAAAAAATTAGACCCAAGATTTACAAAAAAACAATTATTGTCTATATGTTGTGTTTGAATCATATATCATTAATGTCTCCTAATTTTTTGTTCTTTGCATTATTTTTTTAGAGTTTGCTCTACCTCAAGTTATATCCGTCCTTCGCCAATGGTGAAAAGTGAGCAAATCATCTTCTGATCTGATATTTATATTTCAATTTATGTGCTAACTTGAATTTGATGTCCGTCCCATGGTTAGTCAGTTTATAGACTAACGTGTGAATACTTAAGTTGTACGTACTGTTAGAGTAATGAAACTAGAGTTACACATATGTCTGTGACAAATACGCGTAGTTGTGGACTATCCGGATTCCGGAAAAGGAAGGCACAAATCATCGATGTAAATGCCATTGATTTTCCAAGTTTAGCATGGATGCACGCCGTAGGTGATAGATGACTGAATCGGCTCAACATCACCATGTTTTTTTTTGCGAATAAGCTCAACATCACCATGTGGCTGCCACGCATGTTGGCAAGTCGCTGGAAGCTGTTTCTTTCCGGAATGGTTCTGGGTCATATGAAGATGTTCACGTCAGAGGACAAAACACAAGGGAGGTTTGCCCTGCAAGAATGTGTGCACCATCAATGGTCACCGTGGTTTTTCTTTGGAGATCTCTCGACAACAGGGGCATCAACACATGCCGACTTTGGTATGGTGGTTACTGCTGCTCCCCATTACCTAGTCTTGACTTGCATGGCGAAAGCTGTATATCTGCTATTCATTTGTTTTACCTAGTTCTGATGCTCGGTTCTGGAGAAGCTGGCGTTCTCTAGTCGTACGTATATATATTGCAGGCGTTACTATTTGGGTAACTTTTCATAGTAGGTGTGTGGCTTGCCGTACTGGTTGATGGATGTTGTTGTTTGACGTTGATTTATGGGCACTTGGTTCGATCATGTTTATTTTTCTTTATTATTATTATTTTGGTTATGCAGACTATTGATCTCTCGAGTAGCTATTCATATGGAGTTTTTCTTTTGCAAAGGTTTGTCCTATTCGTGTCATCCATATACTAATATATAACTTTTTATTGAAACTAGCAAGGTGGCCCTCGCAAATGTGAAAGCATCATATTCATTATTTATTTATAAACAATTATTTTGTCCTCCTATTACCTTCTATATACAAAATACATGACATATTCGATATTGAGATATTGGGAAGATAAAGTGTTGGCAATTGTATATATAATTATATTATTAAGTAAACAATTGATTACCAAATCATGTGAGCGTAAAAATCTTATGATATCAATTTCTCAAAAAATAAAATATCATGACATTCCTTATTTCTCATTGTTTTGAATTTCTCAATGTCATAGTAGAGGTAAGTGACCTCATGATCTTGCCATCGTTACTTTGATTTTTCCAATGGAAAAATTCTTAATGAAAGTACTTCACCATTCAAAAGTAGATGGCATTTAGATATTGATCAGTTGCAACCATGCATATGACAATAATTGTGACTTTTT
Source organism: Lolium multiflorum (assembly GCA_030979885.1). Classification (NCBI taxonomy): domain Eukaryota; kingdom Viridiplantae; phylum Streptophyta; class Magnoliopsida; order Poales; family Poaceae; genus Lolium; species Lolium multiflorum. The sequence continues at coordinate 98,650 of JAUUTY010000566.1, read as the reverse complement.
GTTAAAAAAATGAGTGATGGACCTAATGCATACTTCTTATTGAAGAAATGAGAAATATTTGAATTAGAGGCCAAATTGATATGTCCGACATCACACTTTGGGGGATACATTTTGGAACATAAGTACAAAAAATAAGATTGTCTATGTATCTAGAGCTATATTCAATATTCAGTCAGATTATTTCGTACTCATGACCAAACAAACTAATGAGTGCTTAACTAAATATGTATCAATTTTAGAAGTGAATTATATATTAAAGATATAACCAGAAGAAAATAAGACGAAGCCAATTCAAACAAACTTTAAAGTACGATCAAAGAATCATTGAGGCATATAACTAAATGAGATACATTACCCAACGCCAAGGTCTACTGCCGTCCTGAATCTTGGAATCAAATTTTTAATTGATATGCAATACAAGTTTTTTTCTTACACCTGGACAGAAAAATGTGGCTTCAAACACCTAAGCATGAAAATTTATTTAACTTAGCATTTCTAGTTGTTGCATCCATGCTTCAAATACGTAAACTTGAAAACTAATTCAGCAGGGCGTACCTATTTCAACCATGTACCTTAATATGTAATAAAAAAATTATATTCCATGTACGCAAAACTCCAGGTCTTCAAATGTAACGGTCCAGCCAGACATGTACCTTAATTTTCTGTCCATATTTTATAATTTCCTAGATGTGATGAACTTCCGTTCTTTATAACCATGTAACGTGTGGAGGCATCAACTTTGCATGTAGGGTGTGGTTGGACATTACATCAAAGGCACCTTGGAGCCTTATCCTCTCCCCGTCCACGGTAGAGAGAGGGCAACTTTTGGGCGATCCCGAGCGTTCCACCTCGCCACCACCAGATCGGCGGGTTCCTCACCCTCCGGCGGCAGCTCCGGCAGCGGGAGGATGGGGAAGCCCCGATCTGCGGCGTGTAAATAGCGTAGGTTCGGTTTGGGAGCTAGCCGGCGGCGTTGGGGAGTGGGCGGCGCGGCCGGAGTGGCGTTTCGGGACGGAGGTCTTCCTCTCAGGCGGTGGAGGTCCGAGGAGCTCTGCTGCTGATCTTTCGCTTCCGCGTGCTCGGGGCTCGATGGAGCTGCTGGGTGCGACAATCCCTCGCCGGAGTCTGCGGGACGACGGATCCGAGGTCTCGAAGATCTGAATCGAGCTGGTGATGCGGTGCAGGGCGTTGGCTTCGGCGGCGCTGGAAGGAGGCCCTCCGGAGCCGAGCTTCGTCGACTTCCCGTCCAAGGCATGTGTGGAAGAGCGGCGGCGGCGCGTCGGCGGTACGTCTTCGTCATCGTCTTCATCAACGGGGTGCTGAGGAGCTTCAATGTATTTTCCTTTTGTCTCAGGACCTTTCAGTAAGAACCTTGTGCTAAATATCAGCAGCTCTTTTCCCGCAAAAAAAAACTTTGCATGTAGGGTGAAAAGAGTTTTAGGGAATCCTATCAAAGTGTTGATTGCTTTGCCTCCTCACTACTACGATTAGTGATTCGTCCGTCAATAGCTTAATCAAGCCACCGCCTTTCAGTTTCATTGGTAGTGGAGTCAATGGGAATAATGCTTTATGATTAGTATCATTGAAAGAAACCAATGAACTTATGCCGCCGATTCGAAGGTGAAAACACGGTTGGATGATACGATAGATTGATCCCTCGCTCATGTGGTATTGTTTGTTTGGCTTATTTGCCCAAGATATTGGGAGGAATACTAATGGATCATTGCCTAGTTGATGTTCTTTGCTGATTTTCTACCTGGTGGCAATGTGATTTTCCCATGCCAGTGGGAGGAATAATGTTGGATAGTTGCCTAGCTGATTTTTCTCACGGCGGCAATCGCAACACAATGTGCTAAGGCTAGGCCAGACCGAATAGGCGTGCACAATGCTAAAAGGTATGTGATAGGCATAAATAGATTTAACTAGTCAAAGGTCTGATAGCACTTTTCATCAAAGTTACAAAACTATAGCGGTTAAATGTAATATTTTATTTAAAAAAATCTTTCAAATTGACGGTTGGATGATTTCCTTTTTCTCTTATAGAATGTTGTAATCAACATAAATCGCATCTTTATTGCTTAATTATTTTTATGTACATACAACAAACTTTGTCCTCTATTATTACTCTTTGAAATAGGTGGTTTTTGTTGACAAAACATTGATGCTTTCAGTAAAAAGTTACAATAATATAATCTTGACAGTAGGCAAATACACATATAGTGACCGATATTGTTGATTAGCCTGATCATAATATATTTACCCGTACGTGCAGCCCCTTTTCATGGAGTGGCGTGAGCGTATGTGTTTTTTCTTGGTATATCTCTGGCCAGGTGCACGATCCATGTGTGGACTCTCCCGTTGTAGCAAGTTTACACGTTTCTATTTGTTTATTTGGCACGTGCGAAAGTTAGTCTGGGTGAATAAAAAATGTATGTAACGTAATTTCTCCTTAAATCCTAACCGTAAATTACAGATCTAACAATTAAAAATAGTCATGATGATGTGGATTAACGTGGTGTCTCTATTTTAGACCCCCGTATTGTGCTTTAATATATAATAGATATGTTTTTGATATTTAAAATAATATATGACTATCTTAATAATATTAAAGCATCAGAATATATAACGACAGTGGAAAAAAGGAAACTATTTATTGTCGATCGTATTTCTATATAAGACTATTTCGCAACTTTGCTATTTCATGTGCAAAGTGAACTCTAATTTGAAGATAGGATGTTTTCCTAAACAATAGTATTATTCTTGTGTTTCACGAGTCAATGTGATACACAAGGTGAATCTAGAGATGAAAGACTTCTAAGGATCTTGTCGTAACTTTTAGTCTTATATATGATAAATACTTGTTATTATTTCTTTTTGTTTCTGAATCTGATTTACTTGAGTAGGAAAATTATTGAAGGCATAACTTTTCATGTGTACAGTGAACTAGAATAAAATCTACATCTATAGTGTACTAAACTGCATTAGGCCCTGGCAGGCCAAATCATGTTCCCATGGAGGTTTCACCATAACGGTTTAAAATCTGTTAACCTCTACGTTGCGGCACTACTCTTTTTGTTGGGCTTGTATTATATGAAAAAGTGATGATATTACAATACATGTAATGATAAAATTGATTGATGTTATATCTTACTTAATTTTTTGTGGTGGTCTTAGGTTAAATATAAAATAAATCACCACAAAAATTATAGAATGGAGGGTATAGAAAACATACAAATGTTGCGCTTGCGCGTAGTCATAAGCAATGAAATAATTGAAGTAAGATAATATTGGGATTCGTAGCATAGAAAACAAAAAATTTCCTACCGCAAGAACGAATAACAAGCCAAGATCTAATCTAGTAGATGGTAGCAACGAGGCGAAGATCAACATACCCTCGAAGATCGCTAAGCGTTAATGAGATAAATCTCGTGGTGGATGTAGTCGATCACTTGCCGCTTTCAAAAGCGCGTAGAAGATCTTGACGGTGCCACAATCGGGCAGCACCTCCGCACTCGATCACACGTACGATGTTGATGACGACGTCCTTCTCCCTGTTCCAGCGGGCAGCGGATGTAGTAGATCCTCCTCAAAATCCCGCCAGCACGACGACGAGGTGGTGGTGGTGGTGGAGATCTCCGGCAGGGCTTCGCCGTAAGCACCGCGGGAGAAATGGGAGGAGTGAGTAGCTAGGGTTTGGGAGAGAGGAGGGGCTAGGGGCGCCGGCTTGGGAGCCCCTTGGTGGTGTGGCCAACTATTGTATTCAGCCCCCTTCCTCTCCCACTCTTTATATAGGTGGAACCCCAAGGGTTTGCCCAAAATCCGAATAAGAGTCCAACTCAAAACCTTCCATATGGGTGAAACCTGGGGGAAGTGGGATTGCTCCCTTTCCTTCCCCTATGGCCGGCCATGGTGGTGGAGTCCACCATGGACTCCACCTCCCCCTTTGGTCCGCCTAGGGTTTGTGGAGTCCATCCAGGACTCCACCTTCCATGGTGATTTCTTCCAGAAGATTCTAGAACATTCTAGCACCTTTCATAAATGCACCGGATCATTTCCAAACTTGGAAAGTGACTTCCTATATATGAATCTTATTCTCCGGACCATTTCGGAACTCCTCGTGATATCCTGGATCCCATCCGAGACTCCGAACAATATTCGAACTCCATTCCATATTTCATATCTACTTAAAACGACATCAAACCTTAAGTGTGTCACCCTACGGTTCGAGAACTATGCGGACATGATCGAGACTCCTCTCCGATCAATAACTAATAGCGGGACCTGGAGATCCATAGTAGCTCCCACATATTCAACGATGACTTCGTGATCGAAAGAACCATTCACATAAAATAACAATTCCTTTTGTCTTGCGATATTTTACTTATCTGAAGTTTGATCGTCGGTATCCCCATACCTAGTTCAACCTCGTTACCGATAAGTACTCTTTACTCGTACTGTGATATGATATCCCTTGTGAACCAGTCACATTCTTGCAAGCTAATTAGATATCATTTCGCCGAGAGGGCCCAGAGTATCTATCCGTCATTAGGATGGACAAATCCCGCTATTGATACAAGTGCCTCAACCCTATACTTTCCGAACACTTAATGCCACCTTTATAACAACTTATTTACGCAGTAGTGTTTGGTGTCATCAAAGAATCCATCCGGTGTAGGTGATTTACAAGATCTCATGGTCGAAGGATTAAGTTACTATGCATATTAAAGCTTGAAGCACAAAGAACTAAATGACTTGATCATATGCTACGCTTACTATGGGTGTATGTCCGTCACATCATTCACCTAATGATATGACCTTGTTATTAATAACATCCAATGTTCATGATCAGGAAACCATGATCATCTATTAATCAACAAGCTAGTTTAACAAGAGGCTTACTAGGGACTCTTTTATGTTTACAAAACACACATATATTAATGTTTCCGGTTAATACAATTATAGCATGGGATGTAAACATTTATCATGAACACTAAGATATAACAATAAACACTTTTATTATTGCCTCTTGGGCATATCTCTAACAGATAAAACCTTAATTTTTTTTTTGGGTGGGTCAATTTTTAAAGTACACCAATTTCTGAAACAGCGAGGTAAGAGCAAGTACAATAAGACCGAGTCGGCAGGCTAGAAAGATTTAAATATAATAAATGTACTTAGTTGGAGGGGAGATAGAAGATATGTGAACCATGTATAAATAAAATATTATATTGTTATATCAAATTATTGTACATGTTAACTATATGTTAGCTATAGATGATATAACATCTTATTTATACCGAGGATACTAACATGGACTTGGATCTCTCCTCCTCGTGGAACGCGTGCAGAGCGCAGACAGCTTGTTAAGGTTTGGCAATAAAATCAAAGATGAGGCCCCCAGATGAAGGTCGATCATAGGCACATCCGCACATGGATGACTGCAGGATGTCTGCTAGTGACTCATCCAGCGACGCATGTGGCCTCCTGATGAGCACACCTGGCAGTTTTCACTTCCGTACAAGACAATGATCCCGTCGTGTGTTCTTTAGGTTCTATACAAAATCAGTGAGTAGATGGGGCCGTGAGTAGTTAATTATCCTTAAAACATAGAATCTACACTTTTTTTTAATATAGAAGCATCTGCATCAATAGTATTGATGCACACGGCTTTCTTTATTAAAAACGAGTACGAAGTTATAGAAAATCCACTATTACAATCAAGCAAAAACTAAGATCGACACATGAATCAACCATAAGAAAATGCAACATGTAGAAAAGTTATCCATTTGCTATTCTATTAGTATGTCGCCATCCAGTAGCCTGGAAAAAGAAGTCCTGAACAACCATTAGCATTCGGTTGCATCCAGTAACCATATCCTGCCGCTGGTCCGGCGGGAGGAGGAAAACTCATCCATTGAGGAGCGCGTCGGATAACCTGCAAAAAATTAGTCCCAGTATGTTTATTAAAAATGATATCATTCCTAGTCCTCCAAATAGACCAACATAACGCTGAAACTCCAATCCGAATCATCTGTTTATCTTTCTTGTTTACACCATTCAGCCATCTACCAAACATATTAGTAACATTTGCTGGTGGGGGTATGTTATAAGAGAAATAAACCATTGCCAAATAATTTTTGCAAACTGACAATGAATGAACAAATGATTAACGGTTTTCAGTAGAATCACAAAAACAACATTTTTGACACACATTCCACTTCCGTTTGGCTAAGTTTTCCTTAGTAAGGACATAGAATCTACACTGTCCCTTGTTCTAATGCTGTCAACACCCGGATTTTTAAGTCTAAATGCCTATTATGTCATACATCGCAATCCCAGGAAGATTGTTTTTGCGAGACATAATAGTTAAATAGCATAGAGTCATCATTTATTACAACACATACTTGTCTTACAACAATAGATCACATGATCCAATATTACACAAATAGATGGTCTAGAGACCAACAACACCATAAGTAGCGGAAGCGAAGTAGTAGTGGACTATCTATTTCACAGGCAACGCTTGACGTTAGAAGATGATCCTAGTTATCGTAGACGTCCTGTTGTCCGTCTTCCTGATACTGTTGCTCCTCTTCATAGTCTGGCATTTGAACAGCCAGGGATACAGCCGTGAGTACTTTAAAGTACTCGCAAACTAATACTAATGTAATTAATTATCAATTGTAATAAGGGGTGCTAAGCTCTAGGTTTGTTTGCATAAAGCCAAGTTTACTTCAATAAACATTTAGTAAAGACTCTTCATTTGCTAGACTAACTCAAGTGGGAACATTAGTGTCATTCTCACAACTCATTTGTGATTCAAGTCAAATCCCCTTTCCATTCAACATTTCTTTTTAAGACAAAAGTTCTGACAACGGAACAGTATGGCCTTTCCAATCGTCCGTAACCGTGGACACGTCTATTCGAATAGGTTTAACACTCTGCAGAGGTTGTACTCTTATGCCACAACTTTTGATTACATCCGTCGAGGATAACCTCGAATCATCGTAACTCAGTACGCGGATCATCAACCTTAACCTTTCACGTATACACCCTAGTATAGGCACCTCTCCCCATGAGTTTGGCCTCCCGGTGAAAACAAACCGTCAACCCGGGAACTGCATAGGGCTTGGGTCGTACATTCACCTCATATTCACATCATTTCACTTTTAACGGAGGCAGCCTCGGCATAACCCCTATGATGCTTCTTTAGAGGAAACCCATACTAAGATACACAAATTTCTAGTTAAGCCCTACCCATAATCAGGTATTGTGGGGGTACTTGTATAATTGGAAAGGTATCGCATTCAAACCCAATCATCAGTTTTCATTAAAATTCACCAAGTCATCCATGTCACATTCACCTTCACCTCTTTCAAAATCATTTCACATGTTCCCATCTAGAGTAGTCAATTTTATTTAGTTAGCAATAGCAACTAGTTCATGAGGGGTGCTATCTAGCTTTGATCTGCCCTATGCTAACTTTGATGCTCTTGTTCTACTCTAGACCAAGTGAATCATAAATCAAAAGTAAACTTTGAAATACAATAAGCAAAATAATTGCAAAGTAAAAACATGGGATAGGTTGATAATACATAAAATAAAATGTGATGGTGCCTTGCTCTTGTAGAGCTTTGCATTAGAGTGATTGGCAAAAATATTAGCTTGCCTTGAGCAGGGTAGTGGTCAAAGTTTTCTTCCTCCTCCTTAGAGTAGGCTTCCTCCTCCTGATATTCCTTGGTACTAGCGTCTATACACGAATACGAGGTATACAATCACCAAACTAAACTTACATGCTAGACTAAGCACACCAAAGGTTCACACAAACTTATTCTAGCATCACATCATTCATAGCATGGTGATTTACTTGGTTTTCTTATTTAATAGAAAAAAATAATTTCCTCTCATTATAATTATTGATTTGGTTTGCTATTTAAGGCTTTGGAGAAAATAATTTCCTCACATTACCCCTATTAAGATTTAATATCCTCAAATAATAACAAGGTATGAAATATAGGTTGACCAAGGTCAACATTTCATATCTATTATGTGGGAGTATAATTTAAATGAGGTGCTACACCTCATGCATTTTAAGAATAGCAGGGTAATGATTTAAAATCACTAAGTAAAAGAATATGAGGTTCATTAGACTAAGGTGATTACCTCTCATTGAACTACTTAGGATCAAGATTTAAATAAGAGAGTAGCTCTCATACCATTTAAACAATTTAATGATATGATTTAAATGCACTAGAAATGGCTCCATAGCCATTATCTCACTCTAGTCCATGACCATACAAACAACTAGGCTATCTTTTTGCATAATCAATTAGAGGGTATCAAATGTGATTTATGAGAGTTGGAATCAATTCAAAATAAATTATGGTTGAATTTTAAATAAAGTTTAAAGTTTGAAAATTCCCTGCCTTGTCATTTTTACTATTTGAATTCTATTATGAACTTGAGGGTGAGACCAGTGAGAGTGTTTATAGAATTTCATAAGCTTTCAGAATATATAAAGTTCACAAAATTTGGTTCAGCCAATTTGAAATTATTCAAATTTGAAGTTGACATCAATATTGGATTTGAGTTAAAAGAATTAATCCCGATTTGAAAATTTGGGCCGCGCGGGAAAAGCCTAACGGGCCAAAATGATTTTAACAGAGAAACCCAGCCCAGTAACGCGGCCAGCGCGAGTGGGCTATCTGACGAGAGGGGTCCACTCGTCAGTGGCTCTATAACTCGCGAAACGGTACGAGGATCGGGGGACGTTGGATTAGAGAGGGAATCGACGGCGCACGAGCATCGTCGTCTCCGACGAGAGGCCGTGGCTCTGCCGGCGAGCCTAGGGGGTCGGAGAGCATGCCGGGGCTCCGGCGGTCGACGACGAGGTGCGCGGCGACGTTGGTGAGGACGGCGAGTCGACAGGTACAGGTGGTGGCGCTTGGGGAGGCTCCAATCGACAGCGGCGACCTGCGGGTACTGGCGGCTCCGATCATCAAATTGCGGCGACTCCGGTGACGATTGAGCTAGCTATTGATTCGAGGAGAAGCACGGAAGGGAGGAGAGCTGGATGGTGTGAAGGGTTTAGACGCGGGAGTGCTATATTTATAGTGTCATGGGGGTGCCGCGGGTGCAGAGAAGGGCCATCCATGGCACGGCGTCTCCGGTGCTCGAAGGGGCAAGTGAAGGACGGCACTCGATGGGCGACGACATGGCGATACTCAACCTGCTTTCGGCGCTGAAAAAGGTGGACGGGATCGATCAGGCGCTTGTATTTAGTGCCACGGTACTGGCGGTTCGATTCCGATGAGGACAACGGCGACGTTGCTTCTGCACGTTCTGGAGCGTGTCTAGTAGCTAGAGGAGATGGAGGCGTTGCTCGATGCAGGAGTAGGGATGCAAGGAGAGGGCTGAGGCGATGGGGCATTGCCACGCTCTGGCGCGTCCAGGGCGTGGTGATCACGCCGACTGGCATGCCCTGGCAGGGTTCTGGGCGTGTGCTGCCTGGCCAATGCCAGCCTCGCGCGCGCTCAGGCCGTGCATCGTTATGATCAACAAGGTCAGGGGTATCTCCAGGACATGGTAAAAGGGAAAGGAGAGGGTCAGAGAAAGAGAGGGCAAGGTGGCCGGCATGTGCACGGCATGGCATTTATTTTGCCCTCCCCTCACTTTAATCAGCCAAGGCAAGTACTGGTGTTGATGCAGAGGTCCTAGAGGAGCAATGATCAACAAGTTGGAAAGAGGTTTAGGCTAAAATCTGGTGGATATTAAGGTGTGTGTCAAAACTGAAATGTTTCCTGCCATGTGTTCGACACAATGACCGCATGAAACTTTTCTTTGAATTTTGAAAATCTTTTTGGTGGAGTTCATTTATATAATTAAAGGAGTAGAATGGTGGTGGTGGTCAATTTGGTGCTAGTTTGCAAGATTTCAAAATTGGGCTAATCATCTCTTTGCTTTATGGTTGCAACTTGTCTCCTTTATTCTGGTCCACCTAGGCAGAGTCAACCTTAGTAGTCAACATCAAAAGTGTTCACCTTGACATGGTCTTGGATGAGGTGGAAAGAGTTGACCAAATTTAGTTTAAGAATCTTCCAAACCAGGGGTGCAAAGTGGGTATGATTCTAAAAAGTGGCAAAGTGACCATTATCACATGTAATTGAATTTTGATTTTTTCCTTTGATTTGATTTGTGATTCTTGGATGCAAAAGTGTTTGTTATTGATATATAAGTGTTTCACAAGCAATGGCACAAGCAATTGGGGCCTGGTTTGATGATTTTCATAATTGGCCTAATGTGTATGAGAGTGAAAATGGCATTCTTCTCTATTTCTCTTATTTCTCTCAATTTAGGGTTTTAGGATCATGTGTTAGGGTTTAATCGCACAAGAACAACACACAAACACTTATCATGGCAGTGGCATACTAAAATGCATGAACACTTATGCATAGCACTCTATGTAAAGAAAAGTTTTTGTTTGTTGTAAAATTTGAGTATTTGAATACTTGGTCTTTATTGAAATTGAAAACTTGGGTTGTTACAAATGCCATAATAGATAGATATACCAAGTGTTTCTTTTTTTGGAGAAAATCCAATTGCTGATGATATTTACGTCGAATATGGTTATACTAGTGTGAAATTTCACAATTGTAACTTTTGACTAAACATTTACATGTTGTGAATTTTTATATTAACCAAATTAAAACATATTAATTGTACAAAGTAATGAAGCTGAGTCCCTGCATATAGTTTGTGCAAAGAAAAAGAAAAAGAAGCTCCATAAATGCACGTAGGAGGCCGATGCGTGTGGGAATCGGTCTCCTTACGCATAAGGTTTCGTTTCCGCAACTTATATGCGCTTTAGAGGCCCATTGTCTACACATTTATACTTGTTGGGTAAATCGTGTGTGGCGTACCATGCATATTAACACTGTGTGAAAGATTGTTCTGTAATAATGAATAAGATGCTACGCTGGCCTTGCCACATCAAAGCAGGGCTAGATATAAGTATAACCAATGAAGATCAGATCTATAACTTTCAACATGCAGCTCGATCGAGAGTCGAGAATACTAGGAATGGAGAGAGCACAACCAGACTGAAACCATCATGCGTTGCTGAGAGACCAGTACCGAAAAAAGGCGATCGATCATCCATGGTGTACATACGTGTGGAGGCAACACCTCTTGTCTTTGGTCCTCCCGTGGACATCTTCAACGTGACTGAGAACCATTCCGGGAAGAAAGCGCTGCTAGCACCCAGACAACACGCGTGGGAGCCAACATCCTGATGCTGACCTGATTGGCTAGGTCACCTACGGCGTGCCTCCGTGCTACCCAGGGAAAAAACCAATGAACTTTATAGACAAGACTTCTACCTGTCGCCTTCCGAACCGTCCAGAACTACAATTATCACTAGTGGAAACCGGGACTTCAGGCCCAGTTCGTTTGGGCCATCACTTCCGGTTTTTAAACCGGATCAAACAGGCGGGACTAAAGGATCCCCCTTTAGTCCCAGTTTAAATATGCACCGGGTTCAAAGGTCCCGTCACGTGATGCGGCCAGGGTGCTCGTGGTGGAGGACCTTTGGTTCCGGTTCGTGGTACGAACCAGGACTGCAGGGTCTCTGCCGCGGCAGAAAATTGTCGTTTCTCTACCGCGACACGGGTTTAGGGTGGAGCAGCGTTTCTCTGCCGAGGCAGAGAAACTGAGCCGCGGCTGAGTTTCAGCAATGCATACATCATTCAAGAAATCACAAAACATCGTCATGAATATATAGACATCGTCAACAGTACACGTAATGCATGCATATTTACAATATAAAGTCGCACCTATTTACTAAATCTATCTCATATATGCCTAACGACTACGAATATGTCGTTCAAGATCTACGAACTTCCGATAGTACTCTCCATTTGGGGCAAGGGTCTCGTGAAGAAAGAATCCCGCGAGTTCCTCTTGAATTGCTCATATGCGATCCTTCGTTATGAGAGTGTCCCGCAGGCGTATCATCTATATTAAAAAAAGAGATCAATATATATGAATGGAACTCAATACAATTGATGGTAATAAGATTAATTGTGAAATATTGTTCACGTACACGAGTGTGGTGTATAGAATCCTCCGCATCCCTGTGACAGGCCATCTGACGAATGAAATCGCAGACGTAGTATCCACATAGGTTATTCCCGGGGTTCTGCCTCATACACTTGTTATTTACTCTCATATGCCTCTATGGCATTTTTATTTTCTTTTTATTTTCTTTGGTTTCACCTTGGATTTGGTTTGATAAGTACTAGGTAAGGTTTATGAAGGTTTTCCAAACCTCTAAACAAAGTATAAAGGCCTAGGGTAAAGTTTTACAAAAATAGCCATAGGCATATATGCCCCTTTTTCTTATTTAAAATTTCTTTTTATTTTGTTTTAACTTGGGTGGTGAAAAGAGAGGTGAGGTTTAGGGTTTAAGATCATTTCAAAGTAGTCCAACAAGCAATCTTGGCAATAGCACAAGAATTAAGCATGATCACTAGGTATCAAACTAAATTTAATAAAAGTTTTTGTTGGCTCCAGAATTTGGAAAAAGGGAAATTCATTTTCTTTGTTCTGAAATTTTTGGGATGTTACAATCCTTCCCCATTAAACAAATCTCGTCCCGAGATTTTGAGAAAAGTTAGGTTCCTAAGAGAGATTGAGCAATTGGATTAACAGGAAAACATACTTGGCATGCCCTGGGGTGCTTCCTGGGCTTCGGTGGCATTCATGTGGTAGAGACGGTCGTTGTTGTTGTTCTGGTTCCTTCTTCCTGCGAATCGGCGTTGTTGCTGGGCAGGTGCAGCAGTATTGGGGGCAATCTTGGCAAGTTTCTTGGGGCATTCATTTGAGTAGTGGCCAACAGTGCCACATTCATAACAGGTGATTGTTGCCTTGTCTTTGGGGGTGATGGGGGTAGCATTGCTCCCAGTCCTTGGGGCAGTATTGGGGTGGTGGTTGTTCCCATTGTTGTTGTTGCTGTTGTGGTGGTTGTTGTTGTTGTGGCTGTTGTTGTTGTTGCCTCCGGGCTTCGGGGGTCATCCGTTGTTGTTGGTGTAGTTGGGGCGATAACTCTGAGCAGTTGGCTTGTTGTGTCTTGGGGTAAATCCTCCAGAGGAGTTGTTGCGGTACTTCTGGGTATGGTGGGGTCCACTCTGGTTCATCATCCTGCGCTTGCGGTTCTCATTAACTGATGCGACTTTTCTTCCATCGAATGGCTGAGTCCACGAGGGCTTCAAGTCAGCGAACGGAATGTTCACTAACACGGTTGCATCTCGTCATGCAGTCCATTCAGAAATCTCTCCTTCCTTTTCTCATTGGTGTCGGTCTCATCCGGGGCGTACCTTGACAGAGTAGAAACCTGTATTCCACCATGGCCATCCTTCCTTGCTTGAGTTCGCGGAACTCGTCTCTCATCTTCTTAATCAGTCCTTGGGGCATATGGTACTAAACTTCAGCTTGAAGTCTTCCCAGGTCATCATCTGTCCCGCATTCATTGCAGGCACTTGTCCACCAAGCTCCGGCAGGTCTGACAGGTAGTGGGTGGCGACGTTTTCTGCGGCTTCTACTCCGCAACCGAGGTTGTTCTCCATTGTCTGGAGCCAGTCGCATCTAGGGGTTCTTCAGTCTTGTTGAACATTGGAGGGTTGGTGTTCTGAAAATTCTTCAGCTTCGATCCAAGGTGATCGTGGTTTCCATGGCCTTGATTGTTCTGAGCTATCTGATGCAGTGCAGCAATGTTGGCTTGTCTTTCATCTCTTTCGACTTCTCGGTCTGCCATCATCATCTGGAGCATCTGCATCATTGCGTCCTGGTTCGTGCTGCGGGTTGGTGGGGCCATCTGAACATTGAGATAGATGATAAGATAAGAGGGAAATTTCTATGGTTTGTTTGGTTAAAGTTTAAAAAGTTCATAACTTGAAAACTTGAGTAGTGTTGAGGGGGTAAAAACCAACAACACTTTTTCATTCATACCAAGCATCAAATATTACAAAGCTAACACACCGGTGGTTTGAAGAACCATTCATTCGTTCTACGATACAAGTGGATCCTGATACAAACTCACACCTACGAAAGTGCTTTTAATGATGCTACTCTTCAGGGGGATTCTTCGTCTTCACGGGTAATGTGCTTGGCGAAAGGCGAGGGTGTTGTCCAACTCCTTGCGGGTCTTGTACAACATAAAGTCGAGGTAGGCAACATAGTGGTTCATCTCCGGGTGCGGTGGCATGGTTATTGGTCTTCCCATGGGGTCAAGTCTTGGGTAGTAAATGAAGCGGGTATTCTTGAACTTGTTCACATTCTGTCCGCACATACGGGCAATTGCTTCTTGCATAGCTCTGACTAGTCCCTCCTTCCAAGTGTTTCCCATTACAGAAAACCAGATGGTTTCCCATATTGGGGCTCCAAGGCTTCCTCTCAGATCTGCAGTAACTTCCCACCGAGGTTGTCCTCCCGATGGATTGTTGAGGGGTATTCCGAAGAACTCGGGATACGGGCGTCCTAAATACTCAACCAGTTGTTTCAGATCCTTCTCGAACATTAGGTTTCCTCCGTGGCCAAGTTGATAGGACTCACATTGGTACTCCATCTGTGAGTAATTAGGATAAGTAAGTTAGGGAAGTGATCAAGTGTGCAAAATTTTACGTAATAGTACCCGGAAAAGTAGAGCATGAATTTCTCATTTTGCAAAAGATCTCAAGGATAAGAGTGAGAATAAGTTTTCACAAATATTCACTTCATTGGTTTTGAAACTAAGTTTTTCAGACGTCCATTCTAACTAGGGTCTCCTAAGGTCAACAATGGCTCTGATACCAACTTGTCAACACCCGGATTTTTAAGTCCAGATGCCTATTATGCCATTCCTCGCAATCCCAGGAATATTGTTTTTGCGAGACATAATAGATTGATATCACAACACATCATTCATTACATACCATAATTGTCTTACAAATAAAGGATCACATGATCCAGTCTCATTACAATAATAGATGATCTATGGATCAATTACGAAACACATAGCGGAAGCGAAGTAGCGTAGTAGTAGTCCATTTATTTCACAGGCAACTGCTGACGTCAGGAGTGATCCTAGTTGTCGTAGACGTCCTGCTGTCCTTCTTCCGGGTTCTGATACTCCTCTTCATAGTCTGGCCATTTGAATAGCCAGGGACACAGCCATGAGTACTTTAAAGTACTCGCAAACTAATACTAAGGTAAATACTATCAACTATAGTAAAGGGGTTCTAAGCTCTAGTTTCATTTGCATAAAGCCAGTTTTATTTCGTAAACACTTTAATAAACAAAGCCTCTTCATTTTACTAACTTAACTCAAGTGGGAACATTAGTGTCATTCCCACAACTCTGTGTGATTCAAAGTCAAAGTCACATTTCAAACTCAAGCCACAAGTCACCATTCATATTTTTGGAAAAATTCTGATGACGGAATAGTATGGCCTTTCCAACTGTCCATGACCGCGGACGCGGCTATTCGAATAGGTTAAACTCTGCAGAGGTTATATACTTGCGTCACAACAATTGCAATAGTCCGTCAGGGGTAACTGGCCCTGATTTATCGTACGCAGTACACGAACTACCAATCCTAACCTTTCATTTACATACCCTAGTATAGGCACCTCTCCCCATGAGCTTGGCCTCCCGGTGAAAACAAACCGTCAACCCGGGAACTGCACAGGGCTTGGGTAGGACATTCACCTCATTTCACGTCATTTCACTTTCGAGGAGGCAGCCTCGGCATAACCCCTATGACGCTTGTTCAGAGGGAACCCATACTAAAATACATAAGTTTTCAGTTAAGCCTTACCCAGATTCAGGTATTGTGGGGATACTTAAGAATTGGAATGGTATCGCATCCGAACCCAACCATCAGTTTTTGGTAAGTTTCACCAAGTCATTCACAAATCATATTCACCTTCAAAAATCTTTGAATGACTCATCATTCCAAGGTTTTCAAAGTCATTGGTTTTCACAAGTTCCCATCTATATTAATCAATTTTAGTTTAGCACTAGCAACTAGTCCTGAGGGGTGCTAATCAACTTGTATTGCTCTAGGCTAAGTTTGATGCTCTTGTACTACTCCATAATTAAACTAAGTGAATCATGAAACAAAAAGTAACTTTGATAAATAAAATTCAATAAAGCTTGTAAAGTAAAAACTTGGGATAGGATCATAAAGTAAAATGTAATGGTGCCCTGCTCTTGTAGAGCTTTGCACTAGTCTAGCTTGCATTGGTAATAGCTTGCCTTGATTGGGGAGGTGATCAAAGTTTTCTTCTCCTTCCTCTTGGTAGAAGACCCCTTCCTCTTGATAGTCTCCGGTACTAGCGTCTATAAATGAATACGAGGATACAATCACCAAACAACACTTAAGTAAACTTAATTAGCCTTAATGGCTCACTCAAACTAATCTAGCATCACTACTTAACATTTATTCCAAAATTATGGTAGGTTTTCCTTACTTAGTATAAGAGAAATAATTTCCTCTCATTGAAAAGTTGTTAAGATTTAACCTTCTCAAACAACAAGGTATGATCACATATTGACCAAGGTCAACACTTCACACTTATTATTTGAGAGACATGATTTAAATGAGATTCATCATCTCATGTGATTTACATACTACTTTGATTTAAGTTCCACAAGTGAGCAAGTATGAGACCATGCACTAGATGTCATCACATTACTTCATAACACTTGAGAAAATGATTTAAATGAGGTGCTACACCTCATAGATTTAAATTCCTAATTTTTGAAATGGTTTAAATGGGCTATTTATTGACTACATAGCCAATCTTTTGCTTCTAGCCCATGATCATGTACAGAAGACATGTAATATTTTTACATAAACAATTAGAGTTTGTGATATGTGAATTATGAGAGGTGGAATCACCTCAAAATTCAAAATGGTTGATTTTTAATAATTATTTGAAGACTGAAAAGTCTCTGACTTGTTTTTTTTATCATTCATTCTACACAAGCTATGAGGTTGAAACCAGTGGGGTTAGTTGGATAATTTCATAAGGATTCTGGAACATTTTGGATCACTAAATTTGGGTTTGTAGATTTGAAACTATTCAATTTATAGCAAAGCATCAGTGTTGAATTAAAACTGAAAAGGATTTAAATGAATTTGAAACTTGGGCTTAGGCGGGAACACAGATGGGCCGAATTGGTTTGAAAAGATAAAGGGGCCAGCCCAACTAACGCTGCGGGCCAACTGACAGTGGGTCCCATGCATCAGTCACTATGTAACACCAAAACGGTATCTTCTAACCTGAGTCGTGTGATTAGATGGAGATCGGACGGCCGTGCGTCGTCGTCATCGTTGACGAGAAGGGCGTGCTGGCTCGGCGGAGGTAGGGGGTCGGCGGCGAGCTGGGGCTCCGGCAAGGGGTTGGCGAGGTGCAGGACGATGTTGTCGAGGATGAGGAGTCGACTGGTACCGGCGGCGTCGCTCAGGGAGGCGTAAATCGACGGCGACTTCTGCGTCGGGCTCCGGCGATCGACGGAGCAATTGGAGCTATCTAGGGCTTAATCGAGGTGGAGCAGGGGTCGAGGAGGTCGAGGAGAAGGAGAGGAGCGAGTTTGGTGTGAAGGAGGAGGCGCGGGAGAGGCTCTATTTATAGGGAGCGAGGTGCTGCGAGGGTGCCGTGGAGGTCGTCGACAGCGATGGCGTTCCAAGGCGCGAAGAGGCAAGGTAGGGTGCGCAGGAGGTAGGCGACGTCTAGGCGGAGCTAATGAGCGTGATGGCACGGTGAATGATGGACGGAGGCGTGCAGGCGATGCTCGAGTGCTCGCAGTACCGTGGCGGTGAGGGTTTGATCATGGCGACGGCGACGTTGCTTCCGCGAGCCTATGAGCGTGTCTACGGTGTAGCTGGTGTAGTGGTGATCATGCGTGCAAAGGGAGAAGGCGAGTGTCGTCGTGGCGAACGAGCAGATGCCATGGGATGGCTTAAGTTGGGGCCGAATGTGCGCTAGAGGATTCGGGGGAGGGTTTGTGATGAGATTGGATGAACTTCCGGATGCTTTCCTCAAGAACACACCTTAGGGTAGCGAAACAAGAAGAAGAACACAAGGACGAACTCCGCTCTAGATCTTTCTCTTTTTTGCTCTTAGCAAATTACAGGTTTGTGTTTACAGGAACGTAGGTGCTAGGTCGTCTCTTATCCTCGTGCCCGCAATGGGGCTACCCCCTCTCCTTATATAGGGGAGAGGTGGCTTACAGAGCAAGAAACCCTAATGGCATCTAAATGGCATCTGATGGCATCTAATGGCATCTTTGACTAGACAAACTACTTTTACAAAGTCACTTTGGTCCAAAATGGCGGCGCCGGCTTCTTTAATCACAGAGGCTGACGCCCCCGGTTGCTTTTGGCGTCATCCTCCACCTTTGGCGTTAGGGCTTCGCTTAAAGTTACTTTGCTTAGCTCATCTTCGTCTTCTAGCTTAGAAGGGAATCTTTGACTGGTCTTGCCTATAAGCTTCTCCTACCGGTAATCCGGTGTCTTCTTCATCCGGTTCCGGTATACCCCTCTTGGGGATACCGACTTAGCTTTACTTAGCCAAACTCTTAGTTTTGACCTTCGGTATCAATATTAAACCGGTATCTTGATGGCTCAAACCATCCGGTTTTGGCATGCCTTTGGCATACCGGGGGCCATCCCCCCAACATTAGTCCCCGAAGCTGGTATAGTCTGGTGGATTCTATCCAACAGACCATGCCGGGTTCCCATATCTCAAGATTCCGGTTTAATCTTTCCGGAGGTCAGCTCTATTCCCGGCATCTTTGCCGCACTTATCTCTTTCTTCTTTTTGCAAGGTGTTTTCCGGTATCTCATCCTCCGGTATCTTAGCCATTAACTGCCTCCTCGGCGAAGTCGAGAATTTCTCGGGTACAGTGCCTGTCAGTGACATGCGCACTGTACCTGACCATGCCAGTGTCAGGGGTCACTTCCCTTCGGCTCCCGCGCCTTCATTAAATATGGCACACCGGATCCTCGCTGTGGTTCCGGATTCGTGCGGCGAGCCTGTGGCCTTTTCTGCTTGGCGCGTGTATTGACACGCCACGTGGTGGCCCACGAGGCGAACCGCCGCGGCCCGGCAGTTGCCAGCCCACTAAGCCCTCCTCCTATAAATGGGGGACTTGCTCCTTCTTCTTCTTCCTTCGCACTTCCTCAGTTCTTCGCGCACAGAGAGCCCTTGCCCCCTCACGCCCTTGCCGTTGCTGTTCATCGCCGGAGCTCCGACGCCCAGCAACTTCCGCCGCCGCATCGCCACGTCTCGCCAAGCCTTTGCCGCGCGGAGGTTTCTCGCGGTGTTGCTCGCGCAGCCCTGTGTTCTTGCTTCATCGCGCTCGCTCTCGCCCGCCCGTCGCCGCGCTTCTCCGACGACGTCGAGCGCTTCACCTCACCGGTGAACTTCCTCCTGCGCGTCTCCGCCGCCTCAGGTTAGGCTGGATTGGCCTTCACCCTTCTCTTTCCCACTTTGCAGATCTTGGGTCGATAGCGTACTTATTTTCTCCTTTCTTTTGCTTTTCTTCTTACTCGTAGATCTTCGCGCGAGGGTAGATTTGGGGAAAACAGTTTTCCGGTTACACTGCGATGTCTAGCGAGGAGATTCTTTCCGAGTCCTCCTCCAGTAGCGAGCGGACCGCGTCTTCCGACGGTCTTAGCGCAGAGATTGCCGAGATGGAAGTAGATACCGGCAGGGACCAAGAAGCCGGCAGCTCTAGCCAAGCTTCCGGTCAAGATCTATCCCACATTACTCGCGGAGCCTGGAAAGGCTCCGACGTAAGCCAACACGAAATCGACTGGCTTTACCGGTCTAGGAGGATACCGGAAGGAGTCTCCTGCCGGCTCCCTGGAGACGAAATCGAACCGGTACCCAAACCCGGTAAGTACGTCGTTTTTCTTGCTCACTTTGAGCGTGGCTTCGGCCTTCCTGTCTCCGATTTCTTCCGCCGTTTTCTCGACTTCTACAAACTCCAACCCCACCATCTTCCTGGCAATGCCATCTTCTATCTCTCTTGTTATGCCACCTTTATGGAGGCGTACATTGGCATTCTCCCCACTCGTGAGACTTTCGCTCGCTTCTTTGCTCTTCGGATTAACTCCGTTCAGGGCAAAGATATCCCTGCGCCCAAACCCCCCGTACAATGCGGGTCTTGCATCATCAGCAAGCGCCAAGGGAGCCCCTTTTTCAAGTTTACCGGTCTCGAGTCATGCCGGGCATGGCAAGAGACCTTCTTTTATGTGAAGAACGACGGCGCCCCGAATCTCATTGATTTACCGGCTTACGATCCGGCGCCGCCCCGACAAGTCAACTGGAAATACTCCCCCGGATCCAGTCTTCCTGAAACAAACCGGATAGTGCGCTTCATCGAGAAGCTGAAGAAGGAGACCAACTTTTGCTCCGATGATATCATCCGCACGTTCATCTCACGCCGGGTGCTTCCCCTTAAGCGTCGGGCGCACAAGATGTGCGAGATGTACGGTCCCGGCGATCCCACGAAGATCACCGGCCTCCCTTTGAGCAAAAAGGACGTTGTCCGCAAGGCTAAGCAGATCTGCAAGACTGCGATGCCATACGATTGGGAGTGGGGTCTCCGGCCTTTTAGCTCCACCAACCCTCCAACTCAGGAAGTAAGAGTTTGCGCAATCCGGGTTCTTGTACCGGTAACTTTCGTGTTGTGACTAACTTGCTTTTCATTTGTTCTCAGCTCAAGGACCGCTTCCCGGGCATCTTATCTGACCGGCGAGGCATCTGCCGGAAGCGTCCTTTGGACCGGGTTGATCCTGACCCTTACATCCTTTGGGGCGACCTCAAGATGGGCCGAACTCACCTCTCGCGCCCCGGTAAATCCTCGTCGGAAGCCCCTGGCTCCGTTGATGATCTCCCTATGCATGAGGTAGTCTTTACTTCCCGGTGTCTTATGTTTCTTGTTACTTTTCTTCAGTAGACGCGCCCTCAACTGGCGTGCAACCGCAGGTCCATGAGCACGTTGCGCCCTGCGCGCTGAGGCTGGCGATGAGTTCGTGGAGAATCTCGCTCCACGGCTCAAGAAGAACAAGGCCCCGACATCTGATGCCGGCTCCAGCCAAGTCATCCCAGCCAAACGCCCACGGATCGAAGTCGTGGGGGGAAAGGCTGTGGCCCAGAAGCGCCGCCTGGGCAAACAGATGCCGACCGCCTCCGGGTAAGCCCTTATATTTATTGGCGCCGTCTGTGGGGATTGCGACGACTGGATTTCGTTATCCGGGCGGGATCCGTCAAGTTCATCATCAACAACCCTGAAAATTTTCAAGTTCGTCGGCAGCATCGTCGAGCTGATAGGTCAGCTAGGTCTTCGTTGTCGTCACAAAGCATCACGCAGTCGAATCCGCTTAGCATCAACCCCCAATCACGCGCTGGTTGGCGGCCAGTCCCATCAAATCAATTGACTCGACGGATCACAAGGTTTCGCAAAAGAAAGAAGGTGTAGTACTGGACGGCAAGGATTAGAAGGAAAAACAAAAAGCGCCGAGGCAGCAAGCAGACCGGATCAGATCCCAAAAAGAAAAGAAAACGACTTGGTCATGTGTATCACGTTCTCACGCAGCACAAGTTCCACGAGAAGAAAGGGCGTGCTTTTCAGGAGCTGAAGAGCCGATTAATTTCTACTACGAAACAAAGTTCCGGGGCAGATATCACAAGTTAATTAGGGACGACCATCCGATACAAGGACCAGGTGCTATATTTTCAATTATACAAAATTTATTTCGCCAAATATTTTTCGGCTCGTATGCTTTTATTCGCGTGTAGTGTTTTGCGTCATAATATAATCGCAGATCAGAAGAAGTTTCGACAACTTCGCCGCGCACAGTCGTCTATCGCGGACTTAATACATTAAGGTGTTCACCCGTCGCGGATCCTCCAGATTGAGTGTGTCCTCTTCATCGAGTATATCGGCCACATCTATTACTTCCGGCCAGGCGGCACGAGACTACAGACCGCGTCCGAGATACGATTTGCGTCCACATCGGCTTCGCCGTACGTGATGAAAAGTTAAGTTTTCCTCTTCCTTCAAAGATTCAATTATTTATTTACTTTCCCCACACCCGAATACTCGGGGGTTGCACCATTACATCATTAGAGCTAATTCACCCCAAATATTCGGAGATGCGCCATTACTTCGTCACCACAAATATACTCAGTTACTTGGTGAATTTCTTTTCTTCGGCTCTGGATATATCTTCTCCGGTTCAGTGGAATTATTTTCTTCGACTTAGTGGCTTTATCTTCTTTGGCTCAGTGGATTTAATTTCTTCGGATTACTGGATTGGTTTTTTTTGGTTAATAATTGGTTCACTTATACAATATTACCCGATGTGTTTCCGGGTCAATGGACTCATCTTCTATGGTTATTAATGGAACTATTTTCTTCGGGTCAATGGATTCATACTCTATAATATCAACGGATTCATCTTCTATGGTTATTGCTGGAACTATTTTCTTCGGGTCAATGGATTCATACTCTATAATATCAACGGATTCACCTTCTATGGTTATTACTGGATTCTTCGGTTCAATGGATTCATCCTCTATGATATCGGCGGATTCCTCTTCAATATATGCTCTATATTTAATGGCGCCATCTTCAATATGGATTCATCTCAAATACTTCATCTTGGATTCATCTTCATGGACTCGTATTATATTATTGACAATGGCTTCATCCTAAATGGCTTCACCTTATATGACGTTGCGACTCTATCAATTTCTTCCGACATCACGGCTAACACTCGGGGGCTCGACCATGACTTCGCCTTGGGTCGCAACTGCGACACAGCATCTAAGTCACCCCGGCAGCGCTCGGGGGCTCGGCTATTTCTTCATCAACAATTTGGCGGCATCTATTATTGCTATTTGGTGGTTTCTACTTTGGTTCGACTTCCTCTGTGGAGTCGAAGACTTCATCGCGCGTCGACTCCATTGTACCCAATAAAGCTAAGTGTTCCTTTATCTTGCACAAAGTTGATTATCATTTACTTTTGCTGCACCCGATGCTCGGGGGCTGCGCGGCGTATATTCACTTTACATATCATCGAATCTGAGCATCTGACACCGCATGCGAAAAAAAAGAGTCAAGGAAAAGATAGAAAAAGTTTGTTTATTTGTGCAGGAGAAAGCAAAATTCAAAGTATATAAGAGAGAACCCGACAAAATTGTCTACAGGGAGAACTCGACGAAATTGTCTTCAAGAAAGGACAGGACCCGACGAATTCAACAGTGCACCCGACGAAATCTTCTTCAGGGAGGAATCCGACGAATTCAAAAGAGCACCCGACGAAATCTTCTTCAGGGAGGAACCCGACGAAATCAAAAGAGTACCCGACGAAAACTTCTTCAGGGAGGAACCCGACGAAATCAAAAGAGTACCCGACAAAATTTTATTCAAGGAGAACCCGAAGAATTATCTCCAAGGAGGTGCCGAAAAATTATCTCCAAGGAGGTCCCGAAGAATTATCTGCAAGGAGGTCCCGAAAAACTCTCCTCAGGGAGAACCCGAAGAATTGTCCTCAGGGAGGACCCGAAGAATTGTCCTCAGGGAGGACCCGACGAAATTTTCATCAAGGAGGAACCCAAAAAAAAAAAAGAAAAAAAAAGGACAAATCTTCGGTTCTATTGACTCGTCATTTGTTCCGAGCAAGAGCATCGGTGATGTACCCGACAATATAGAAGAACCCAATATATTCTGCTGTCTCATCACTCTCAAGAAAAATATAGAAGAACCCGCAAAATGGGTCATTGCATCGGCCGAATAAGGCACTCGACAATATATTCTCAGAGCGCTAAAAGTCGCGAATAATCTCTGAATGCCGCAAAACTCTGCGAAGGTAAGACCCCGGATCCGTTCCGAGCGGCGTGGCACCGTCTCTGACGTCGGTTTGCTACTTTTATCCGTATCAACAGATACGAAGAAAAATCCTAACGGACGCGTTAGGTACTCGATAAAATATGACTGGGCTCGACAGAATGGTAAGACCTTAAGCGGCACCTGTCGAGTTATATCCCGAGATCATGTCCAGGGACGTGATCTTGAAGTAGGTTTTGCGGATTGCCACTAGAGCAGTTAACTAGTACCTGATCCGTCAGATGAACTAGCCCCAACTACCATTATCCCTGTACAATATAGATATCAATGACAAATAAAAATAGCAATGGCCTGGGGTCGATAAAAAGAGGGGCTGTGCCAAGTTCTTTATCGAGTAGTACAACTTGAGCCTATGCCTAGGTGCAAGCACCTGCCCATAGGCTCGGGGGCTACTCTTATCGAGAGCATTGTTTACCCTCCCGATAAGATACAAGAAAGAGAAAAATTGTGGAGACGATTACAAGCAAGTTGAGCCTACACCCAAGTGCAAACACTTGGCTGTAGCCTCGGGGGCTACTCCCATCGGGAGCGCTGGTCGCGCGCCTGATAGAAAATAACTTCGACAGCATCTACGACAATCAAGGTTTGAAGACTCAACTCGATTCTACGACTCGAGTGGAGCCTACTCCCATCGGGAGCACATGGATTTCATCAAGTCCTCCAGAAATATAGTTAAAGTTCTTCATTGAGTAGTGTAACTTGAGTCTATGCCCAAATGCAAGCACTTGCCCATAGACTCGGGGGCTACTCCCATCGGGAGCGCTGTCGCGCACCCGACAGAAAAATAACTTTGAGAATCGTCGACATCATCTACGCTACACATGATCTACGATATGGACCTCGCCTTGTATTTCTTCGACTTCGGAGATGGTTATGCTTGGAGTTTCTACGCAAGTCTTCGACTTCCCTATAAACTCGGGGCTACTGACATGGGCATACCCTTCGGGTACCCATTATTAGTATACCTGGCTCGGCCCAATATGGAGAAGACCCAATATGGAGAAGGCCCAACAAGGCAATCCGAAGAGTAGTCGACTAGGACTCTTGTAAAACCCTAGGCTGGTTGCATATATAAAGCTAGCCAGGGCACCCGAAATAAAGGGGCCAAGATATAGACAACATAACTCCGCTACAGCGGCACCATGTAAACATATTGTGATCATATAGTGGATTGCTAGCAGCATGTAGGGATCCTCCACCGAGGGGACCCGAAGCTGGGTACGTCGTGTGCCTAATCTCGACCCCGGAATCTCCATCATCGCTCTCTCCCGAAACCCTAGTCTACAATACGTAGGCATTGCCGAGGTATTCCCTCGTCAGCCCTTGCTTCATCTTTTTGCCTTTCCTTTTCTAACTTTGTTCTTCCGGTTTCTTTTGCACATTTTCTTCCGGTTGCTTTTCCAACCCATTTCTCCGGTTGCTTTTTTCCAACCTTTCTCTTTTTCTCGTTCAGCCCTGCACTCAAGCTAGGCCCGAGGCCTGAGAGCTCTGAGGGAACCACAAGGTCCTCAACTCCTCCTCACGCAAGCCCGGTACCGTCTGGTGCCGGCAACACCTCTGCCTCCCCTCTGGGGGGCACAATAAGTTCGGGGCGCGCGGCCCCTATATCTCCACATCACCGCGCAGAGGAGGAGCAAGCCTCCCCTCTCGAAAAACAAGACACCGGCGCCAGCGACACCGGCGCCGACGCAGAAGCATCCGGGCAGGTGGAAACTCCGGTTTCTCCTGCCCCTAAGAGAAAGAAGAAAAAGGCAGCGGGGCCTTCCCCCACCGCAGAAATGCCACCTCCTCAAGCGCCCAGCGCCCAGCCAACGGAGGCTGCGCCAACACCGCCGCCAGAAGCCCCCAAGGCCGCCAAGGAGAAGGGCACGGCGCCCGGCAGTTCCTCTTCCAACCCTCAGCAGCTAGCGCTGCACACCGGCCGCGCCGCTGCCGCTGTTGCAGGGAAACCCTCCGGCGTCCTCGGCCGGATAATCAAGCTGACCCGCGACGGCCGCGACCTGGGGCATCTTCTCCCCTACGCGGAGCAGTGGAACGCCGCGGACATGTCCCCGGCTACGCGCGGCCTGGGGAAGGATAGGCTTCCGGTGCCGGACCCGGCTGGCCCTCGGTGCACAGAGGAGCACTTTGCGCGGCTGCGGCGCGCGGTGCGGGAACTTGACAATGCGTGGCATGATGCCACCAACAACCTTGTGGTAAGTTTAACCAAGCTCTTCAATTTTATGAATTCATGCCGGTTTCTTTCCTTCCGAATCTCATCTATCTTCCCAGTCCCCGAGTTTTATGTTGAGAGCGCAGCTCTTAGCACAAAACTCTAAGTAAGCAATTAAAAACCGGCATGCCCAGTCCCCGAGTTTCGGGTTGAGAATGCAATTCTTAGCGCGAAACTTAGGCAGGAAACTCAAAGAAAAACCGGCTTCTCTTTTTAATTTCTTTTGTTTTGAACAGAGCACTGCTGACACCCGCACCCACCTCTTCGAGGAGCTTCTGTGGGAGCATCGGGATCTTTCTGAAGCACATAGCAAGTGCCAAGGTAAAATCTCTTGCTTCCGGCAACTTTTACCGGAAGGTTTTCCTTCTCAAAACTTACACCTTTTTTGTTTGACAGCAATCCCAGAAGCTTCCATCGAGGCTCTCCAGAAGCAGGTCAAGGCGCTCCAAGGTACCGGTTACTCTTGTCCGGCTTACTTTCCTTTTTCCTGCGTCACCATCTACACTTTTGCTGATTTTTTTTTCTTTCCGGTTTTTAGCTGAAAAGGAGCGGCTCCTCCAGGATCATCGCAAGGCTCTGGATGCCCAGGATCTCTATTCCAAAGGGCTGAAGGACCAGCTTATCCAAATTGGGCTAAAGCACAATGAGGCGATGAAAGCCGCCCAAGCTGCTGCTGAGGCCAAAATGCACGAGGCCCTGGAGGACGCCAACAACTCCAACGTGGTGCTTTGCACTGAACTGGAGGAGATAGCGAAGGCGCGGAAAGCAGCCGAGGGTGAGGCCGCGCGCCTGAAAGCCGAGCAGGAGGAGTATGACCTTTTGGTCATGCAGACCGACTCGCTTGCCCGCCGTAAGTTCTCTTTCTCTTTGCCGGTTTTGCTTATAAGCTCATCTTTTCCGGTAACATGTACTTATCTTTGTTTTGTGCATTGTGGACCTCTTTCCGGATTCCCAGGTCTACGCTCAGAAAAAGGTAGCGGATCGCCGGGTTGCACAAGCTTATAAGAATCTGGACGCTCCTTGGGATGCCTACGACCACCTGGTAGCCCTTAATGCGCGGGTTTCGCACGTGCGCTCAGTGGATCATATCCCTGAAGTAGCGACCCAGCTCTGCAAGGTGCTTTGGCCCGAGGAAGAGGTGCCGGTTGATCCCCTGCTGGCCAACGAACGCCTGAAGAGCGCCGGCAGGAGGATCCGCGAGTGGCAGTGCTCCGCTGCCCGCGCTGGAGCTAACGCTGCGCTGCGCGTGGCTTGTTCTTGGTATCCGGAGGTGGACCTAGACGCCCTTGTTGGTGTGCGCGAGGAAGCTCCCACCGACATGGACCCCGCTCTCACCGCCAAGCGCGAAGACCGAGCCTACCGGATTGCCGAATACGTTACGATGCGCACCTTCATCCCTCCTCCTCCAGGTGTCCAAGATTTTCTCAGCGATGATGAAGACGAGGAGGGTGAAGATGCCGCGCTTCCGGAAGCCCCAGCACCCAGCGATGCTCTCCTTGATGCTCCTACTGAAGCTCCTGTTGCCTGATGACTTGTTTACGAAATGCTTGTTGGTCCTGTTTGACTTAAAACACTGTCGGTTAAATTCTGCCCCAGTATGCCGGGGTCTTTTGATGTAATATAAGACTTAGCCTTTTGGCTTCTGGTTGTGCTACAGCTGGTTACGCCGGTTTTCTATACCGGTGGGTTATTAAGTTGTGTTTGCCTAGCTTAGCACCTTGCTTACAATTTGCCTTTTTATCTTGCACTGTGAATATTCCGGAATTGTTTCGGCATCCAATCCGATGCACACTTGGTTCTTTTGCTTTGGCTCTGCCTACCCTTTGGGTTTTTTGGCGTATGAGTCACAAAGTTCTTTTGCCAAGCAAGCACTTTATTGAACTTAGAAATAATTCGAAATTTTTTCACAAAAAACCGGTATAACCGGGGTTAGTTAAACTTTCCGGATAGTTTGTTCCCATCTCTCTTCGTCGTTCGCGTGCTTAGTTCCTACCGGTTTATCTTTCTTGCCATGAAGCCGGGTTTCGGACAGCAGCAGAGTCGAAGACTCCGGTAGGTTTAACACGTTACTAAGCCGGAAAGAAAAAATGTTCTGCAACCAACCGGTAACTGAAAAAATAAACATATTGCATGCAATTCCGGTAGAGGAAGTCCCCGAGATTTTATCGAGGGTGCCGGCATCTTTTATTCATTACATATAAGGTACAAAAAGGAACTTCTTACAACATAGCCTCATGCATAGAAGGGACGCAAAAGAGCTACATTCCATGGGCGCTTGGTTTCTTCTCCGGACCTGTCCGCCTTTCCTTTCTTTGCTTCCTGTGCGTCAACCAGGTAATATGCGTCATTGTGTAGAGCCTTGCTCACAACAAAAGGTCCTTCCCATGGGGGAGAAAGCTTGTGCCGGCCTTCAGTGCGCTGCACCAGGCGTAGCACCAGATCTCCTTCCCGGAATGTTCTTGGGTTAACCTTCCGGTTATGATAGCATCTCATGTTTTGTTGGTAAATGGCTGTTCTTGCCAAGGCTAGTTCTCTTGCTTCTTCTAGCAAGTCCACATCATTTTCTCGTGCCTCTTTCACCTCTTCTTCGGTATATTGTTGAACTCTTGGTGAGTCATGTATGATATCGGTTGGAATCACGGCCTCAGCCCCATAAACCATGAAAAATGGAGTGTACCCGGTAGACCGGTTTGGAGTGGTTCTTATGCTCCACAACACTGAAGGTAGCTCATCGAGCCAACACCCCGGTGTCTTTTCAAGCGGTTCAATTAACCTGGGCTTGATACCAGAAAGTACCAAGGCGTTTGTTCTCTCCACTTGGCCATTGCCTTGTGGGTGCGCGACTGAGCACAGATCCAACCTGATATTGTTATCTTCACAAAATCTTTTGAACTCACCTTGAGCAAATTTTGTGCCATTGTCTGTGATGATGCTATGCGGGTATCCATACCGCAAGATGACATCTTTTAAGAATTTTACCGCCGTATGCCCATCACATTTTGCGATAGGTTTTACCTCAAGCCATTTGGTGAACTTGTCCACCATGACCAAGATGTGAGTAAAGCTGCTTCTAGAGGTTTTGAACGGGCCAACCATGTCAAGGCACCACACAGCAAATGGCCAAGTTAACGGTATCGTTTTTAAACCGGATGCTGGGGTATGGTTTTGCTTGGCGTACCTCTGGTACCCGTTGCACTTTCGCACCAAATCCTCAGCATCCTCCAAAGCAGTGAGCCAATAGAACCCATGCCGGAAAGCTTTTGCAACCAATGCCCTTGATGAAGCATGGTGCCCACATTCCCCTTGGTGAATCTCTATGAGCATTTCTTTTCCCTCTTCCGGCTCCACACACCTTTGAAGGACACCGGTAACACTTCTCTTGTATACCTCCCCATTGATGATGGTGTAAGCTTTGGATCTTCTCTGGATTCGTCTTGATTCATTTTCGTCAGCCGGCAAGGTGCCGTTGATCAGGAATTCCTTAATAGGTTCAACCCAAGATGGTGCTTCTCGAACCAAAAACACCGGTACGTCTATCTCCATGTTATCCACCAGCATTGCTTCTCCCGGTACGGACGCAGCAGTCCCCGAGCTTGCCGGAGCAGTCCCCAAGTTTACCGGAGCAGTCCCCGGGTTTACTTCATCAATATCCATGGGTACGACATGCGATTCCGGTATGAAAATTGATTCCGATTCCGGGCTTGGTTTTATCGATGGTATTCTTAAGTGTGCCAAGGCTATTCCGGGAGGAATTTCTTGCCTAGATGAGCCTAATTTGGACAAAGTATCCGCGGCCTCGTTTTCTGCCCGTGGCACATGGTGAAACTCGCAACCCTCGAAGAAGCCGGCAATCTTTTGCACGTGAAACCGGTATGAGGCCATGTTGGCATCTTTTGCGTCCCAATCTCCGGAACACTGCTGCACCACCAGATCTGAATCTCCATAGCAAAGGATCCGGTGTGCGCCGATTTCCTTTGCGACCTTGAGGCCATGAACCAGAGCCTCGTACTCAGCCACATTGTTGGATGCTCTGAAGTGTATTTGCAAAACATACCGGAGATGATCTCCCTTGGGTGAGGTAAGTACCACTCCGGCTCCTAGCCCCTCCTTGAGCTTGGATCCGTCAAAGTGCATCTTCCAGTACTCTATCTTTTAGTCTGGCGGCTTGTATTGCATTTCCGCCCAATCAACCAGGAAATCTGCCAAAGCTTGCGATTTTATGGCATCTCTTCTTTCGTATTCCGGTATGTATGGGGATATTTGAATCGCCCATTTGGCAATCCTGCCGCTAGCATCCTTGTTGCACATGATATCGGAAATGGGTGCCTCACTTACCACCTTCATAGGGTGTTCCTCGAAGTAGTGCTTAAGCTTGGTGGCGGCCATGAACACGCCATAAGCCATTTTCTGGAAATGAGGGTAGTTTTGTTTTGAGAGGGAGAGCACCTCGCTCAGGTAGTATACCGGTCGCTGCACGGTTTTTCCTTCCTCTTCTCTTTCAACCACAACCACTACACTCACAACCCGGTTTGTTGCTGCGATATACAACAACATGGGCTCCCCTTCCAAAGGTGAATCAAGTATAGGCGTTGTCGCTAGCATTGCTTTCAATTCTTTAAACGCCGCGTCTGCCTGAGGGGTCCAGACGAACGTGTCAGATTTTTTCATCAAAGCATAGAGGGGCAGAGCTTTTTCTCCCAATCTGCTTACAAATCAGCTTAGCGATGCCAAGCTTCCGGTAAACTTCTGCACATCTTTTAGATCGTGCGGTATGTTCATTCTTTCGATTGCCCGGATTTTTACCGGATTTACCTCTATGCCCCGGCTTGATACAAGGAAGCCAAGCAATTTACCGGCTGGAACACCGAAGGTGCATTTCGCCGGATTGAGTTTCATCCGGAACCTTCTTAGGTTATCAAATGTTTGTTGGAGATCATCGATTAAGGTTTCTTTTTTCTTAGTTTTTATCACGACATCGTCTACGTATACCTGCACGTTTTTACCGATTTGATCATACAAACACTTTTGCATACAAGCGCTGGTACGTTGCACCAGCGTTGCGCAAACCGAAAGGCATGGTGACATAGCAATAAGCCCCGTGCGGGGTGATAAACGCAGTCTTTATTTGGTCTTCCTTTTTCAAGGGGATTTGGTGGGGAATAAGCATCCAGGAAAGACAACAGTTCACATCCAGCGGTGGAATCAATCACTTGATCGATCCGGGGCAGGGAAAGGATCTTTTGGGCAAGCCTTGTTCAGGTTGGTGTAGTCGATGCACATGCGCCATACCTTTGGAGCTTTTGCTTCAAGGTTCTCTTCTTTCTTCTTTTCGACCATCACCGGATTGGCTAGCCACTCAGTGTGTAGTACTTCCAAGATGAAACCGGCAACCAACAACTTTGTTACCTCCTCTCCAATGATCTTTTTTCTGTCTTCAGCAAACCGGCGCAGCGGCTGCCTTACCGTCTTGGCATCTTTCCGGACATTAAGACAGTGCTCAGCCAGAACAACACCTACCAAGTCATCAGTAGACCAGGCGAAGATATTCCGATTCTCACAGAGGAAGCTGGTGAGCGCGCTTTCCTATGCCTCACTGAGGCCGGCACCGATACGAACGGTACGCTCAGGGTGAGCCGGATCTAGCACGATGTCCTTTGTTTCATTGGTTGGCTTGAATGCCGGTGTGCCCAAGCTTTCGCTCATTGCCGCTAAACTCAACTGCGAGGACTGAGCCAGCGCAACAGAAGTTTGCATCCTTCTTTTTTCCTCTGCAATCACCAGCGACTCGGCCAGATTCGATCCGGCGGAAGCGGTTTCCAGTGAGACTTTGTAGTTTCCCACCACGGTTAAGGGTCCACGAGGCCCCGGCATCTTCATCTTGAGATAGGCTGTGTGAGTTGAGGCCATAAAGGCCGCCAGCGCCGGTCTCCCCAGCAGCGCATGGTAGGGACTGTCTAGGTCCACTACCTCGAACAGAAGGTTTTCCACCCGGCAATTGTCACGTCCACCGAAGGACACATCCACCCAGACTTTTCCCATGGGCGAGCAAGACAAACCCGGAACGATTCCATGGAAAGTTGTGTGTGTTGGCTGCAGCATGTTCTCAGTTATCCCAAGCGTGCGAATAGTATGCCGGTACATGATGTTGATGCTGCTCCCATTGTCTATCAGCACCTTGCTGAATTTGACTCGAGTGCTCGGCCCATGCATGATGGGGTCAACCACAAGAGCATAACCACCCGGATTAGGCATTAGCTTGGGTGATCCTTGAACGACCAGTTGATCTCTTGATCAGACCATAGCATGTATTTTGGGACAGCCGGCATCACTGCGTTTACCTCCATGGAGCGACGGTGCAAACTTTGCCGGTCTGTTGGTTCAGTTACGAACACGACACAGCACATGTCCGGATCGTGGTAAACATTCCGGCCTAAAGGTGCCGGTGGAGGTGGTTGGCCATTGCCGTTTCCCACCTGGTGAACTTGTTGTGGTGGAGGGCGGTTTTGCGGGTGCACCGGTACGGCGTTTGGTCCGGTAAGCGGAGGTGGCGGTGGTAGCTTTCCGGCATCTTTTGCCGTGCTCTGGCCCATTAACCTTTTGGTCCAGGTACAATCTTTTGTCAAATGGTTAGCCGGTCTTCCGGGGTTTGGTGTATGCCACCGGCATGGTTGATCCATAGCGGATTCCATGGTGTATCTTTCCTCATTACTTTGCCAGGGCTTCTTTTCAACCCATTGTTTCTTTGGACCCGCCCACGGCTGCGATCCGGTTTTTTGTCTTTGGCTTCCGCTGGCGCCAGAATTTTCCCGCGGCTACTTGTTGCGGACCATACCTTCGATCCGGAAACTCTTCCCTTCGTTTGTTTTGCCGGTTGTCCCGGTATTGTTCTTGTCTTTGCTGAGGCTGGTTTTGTTCCGGGTCAGCTTGTACTGCCGGCTGCATTGGGTCTCCCAATGCGTAGCTATCAGCTACACGTATCATCTCAGCCAACGTTGTCGGCATGCTCCGCTGTAGATTTTGCCACAACGGCGATCCCTCTGCACCCACTGCTGAACCAAGCTATGGCTTGTGCCTCTATCACTCCTTCACAGGAGTTCCTTGTGGTGTTCCATCGGGCCAGATAATCCCGGTCTGTTTCGTTCGCGCTGCACGCACAAAGCGAGCTGTTGAGGCCTGTTTGGCCTTCGATAAGTGCTGCTGAAATTGCTCACGAAAGCTTCCTCAAAGTCCAGCCAGCCGTTTATGCTTCCGGCTGGCAAATTCTTCAGCCAGATCCTTGCCGGTCCCACTAGGTACGTTGGTACGATTCTTACCGCCCAACGGCGATTTCCTCCTCCGGCTACAGTTCCTCCGCCACCAGCGACGTAAACCGCGGTAACATAATCCGCGAGCCAATCTTCCGGCTTGGTAGTGCCATCGTATGTTTTCGTGTCACGGGGCAACTGGAAGTTGCGAACCGGTGGTCCTTCTTTCATGATCCTTGGACCAAAGCATTTTGGGCCTGGAGGTCCTTCCGCCTCAATTATTTCAGACAAATACACCCTATCCAGACGGTGCCTCGCATCCCGATCTGGTAGGCATCTTTCGCCTAACCGGCCTCCCAACGGGTTCCGGTAGACCACAACTCTTTCAGCTCCTGAGTCCACCTCTTCATATCTTTCTGGTGCCGCGGCTCTTGCCTGCCGATACCTTGGTGGAGGCATTTCCTCTTCCACGTACGCTGCCTTTGCAGCGCGAAAGTTTTGCCCACTTCCCTCTCTGCCGGCATACTCTTTTGCGGCGTTGCCGTTTCCGGCAAGGGCATGTGTTTCCCCTTGATTTTTTCTACCGGCCTCGTACCGCCCGGCTTGTTGTTTTCCGACTCCGGCTTGCTGTTTTCCGGCAAGAACCGGGTCATACACAGTCATTTGCTGCGCATTCGTTTTTTCTTTTCTTTTGTCCGGATGGGGGGACGATGCCTGCCCATGGGACTTGCTACCGGCATTCCTTGCGGAACGCAGAGATTTTGATGCCACAGCCTTGTTTATTTTAGCTTGCTGCTCAGCATTTTGCACCTCAATCATATCAAGCAACTCTTTTACACGATCTTGCTGCCTTACCAACGCATCACCGATAAGCGACTCACACAGCTCTACCGCAGCCCTAGCAGCTTTTAAGGTTTTATCCGGGCTACTGTACTTCGGTTTCTCTACAATGCTAACAGATGCAGAGGCACTCTTGCCGGTAAGAATCTCTTTGCGCAAATCCTGCTCTAGATTGCGACCTCTAAGCCGGTTTTCCGGCTGCCTAGCCTGATGAGCGCTAACAGAAGCAAAGCCATGGGCAGCGTTGTACTCACGTAGGGTTAGGTTCAGTTCGCGCTGCGCCCGGATGATGTCCTTGCCGTTCTCGAGCAGCCTCTGGCGCTGTGCCTCCAGCTCCGCCTGAGCCGCTGCCGGGTCGATGTTCTGCGCGATGGGCCTGGCGAGGACGCTCATCGCCGCCTGGAGTGGAGTTTCCGGTGGCGCTGCGGAGGTACCGGCAGCCACCTGGTCACGCTCGGTTGGCGGCTTGGCCGTGCGCGTGGATTTTGTCGTCGCAGCCGCTTCTGCCGCAGCCCCTTTGCCGGCGTCGCCCGCGCCAACGACCAGCACCTCGACGCTGCCGGCGGCACGGCCGCTGGAAAGCGCAGATCTTGGGGGGTCCGGGGCCACCAGCACCGGCGAGAGGCGCTGGCGCTCAGGAACGGTGCCGTAGTAGACGCGGAAGCTCCCGAGCTCGACGGTGTGCTTCTTCTTGGGGTACTTACCGCCGCTGGCGAAGTAGCCGGTGTTGTCGTTGATGTAGTCCATGCCGAGGA
Source organism: Lolium multiflorum (assembly GCA_030979885.1). Classification (NCBI taxonomy): domain Eukaryota; kingdom Viridiplantae; phylum Streptophyta; class Magnoliopsida; order Poales; family Poaceae; genus Lolium; species Lolium multiflorum. The sequence continues at coordinate 63,638 of JAUUTY010000566.1, read as the reverse complement.
CGCGGTCGACGAGAGCGGTGACGACACGCTCGCCGTCGACGGTGAGGAGGCCCGCCCGAATTTGTACTCCAGCAAGCGCAGCTGCCCCCACGTGGGCGCCAATCGTCGTCGTGGCGAACGAGCGATGCCATGGGATGGCTTAAGTTGGGGCCGAATGTGCGCTAGAGGATTCGGGGGAGGGTTTGTGATGAGATTGGATGAACTTCCGGATGCTTTCCTCAAGAACACACCTTAGGGTAGCGAAACAAGAAGAAGAACACAAGGACGAACTCCGCTCTAGATCTTTCTCTTTTTTGCTCTTAGCAAATTACAGGTTTGTGTTTACAGGAACGTAGGTGCTAGGTCGTCTCTTATCCTCGTGCCCGCAATGGGGCTACCCCCTCTCCTTATATAGGGGAGAGGTGGCTTACAGAGCAAGAAACCCTAATGGCATCTAAACGGCATCTGATGGCATCTAATGGCATCTTTGACTAGACAAACTACTTTTACAAAGTCACTTTGGTCCAAAATGGCGGCGCCGGCTTCTTTAATCACAGAGGCTAACGCCCCCGGTTGCTTTTGGCGTCATCCTCCACCTTTGGCGTCAGGGCCTTGCTTAAAGCTACTTTGCTTAGCTCATCTTCGTCTTCTAGCTCAGAAGGGAATCTTTGACTGGTCTTGCCGATAAGCTTCTCCTACCGGTAATCCGGTGTCTTCTTCATCCGGTTCCGGTATACCCCTCTTGGGGATACCGGCTTAGCTTTACTTAGCCAAACTCTTAGTTTTGACCTTCGGTATCAATATTAAACCGGTATCTTGATGGCTCAAACCATCCGGTTTTGGCATGCCTTTGGCATACCGGGGGTCATCCCCCCAACAGCGAGGGAAGGACGAGAGCGGCCAGGCGAAGGCGTGCACTGGCGCGTCCAGTGACATGTCTGGGCGCGCTCTGGCGTGTCCTGGGCGTCCTAGGCGCATCTAGCTCGAACAATGCCATGCGAGTTTCGAGCCAGGGAGGGTACCAGCGTGCATGGTGGAGTGTAGGATACCTATTTGACATGGTAAGGCTGGCCAGAGAGGGGTGGAGAAGATGAGTGGCATGAGGGTCGGCATGGTACTTGGCATGGTGATGTTTTGCTCTCCACACGCTTTATTCATCAAGGGCAAGGACATGTAGAGATGCAGGAGGTGTAGAGGAGTGATGATCACATCTGATCATGCAAGGTTTAGTCAAAAATCCGTTGTGTAAAAGCATGTGTTGTATTTGCAAAATGCTGCCTGCAAGGTGTTCGACACAATGGCCGCATGAGATTTTTGTTTGAAATTTGAAAATCTTTTTGGTGCATCTCATTCATATATTTAAAGAGGTATAATGGTGGTGGTAGTGGTCAATTTGGTGAAGGTTTGCAAGATTTCAAATATGAGGTGATCTTCTCTTTGATTCAATGTCTCCACTTGGCATCTATATTCTGGTCAACCTAGGCAGAATCAACACTGGTGGTCAACATCAAAGTGGTTCACCTTGACATGGTCTTGGATGAGGTGGTGAGAGTTGGGCATGTTTAGTTTAGGAAACTTCCAAACCAGGGGTGCAAAGTGTGTAACATTTTATAAATGGGCAAAGTGACCATTATCACATGTATGTTGAATTTGAATTCTTCTTTGATTTGAATTGGGTTTCTTTGATGCAAAAGGGTTTGTTTTTGATATACAAGAGTTTCACAAGCAAGAGAGCAAGCAAAGGTGGCTTTGATTAGGGTTTTGCATAATTGGCCAAAGTTGTATGTGAGTGAAAATTGGGATTTTCTCCCTATTTTATTTCCCTCTATTTGATTTGATTTTTCTTGACTCCAAAGTGATTCTTATTAGTTTAGGAACATTTCCAAACCATTGAAGCCATTCCAAAAGGTCTAATTCAAAGATTTGCAAAAATGGCCATAAGCACATAAGAGGTGAAAATCCAATTTTCCTTATTTTCTTATTTTCCTTTTATTTGCTTTACTTAGGCATGGTTGAGGGTCCATTTGGTGTGAGATTAGGGTTAGAGATGGTTTCACACCATTTGGGGAAGGTAGGAGTGCATAGGACAAGAATTGGGAAAAATGGCTATGTGCCACATATGCCTCTATGCATATGTTGGATTTGATTTTTAATTTGATTTAACTTGACCCATATGAGGTTGTTGAGTGTTAAAATGGTATAAAGGAGTGATCCAACTATTCACAACAAGTCCTAGGGTCAAGGTCCTCAAATTCACAAATTTGTTATTTACTCTCATATGCCTCTATAGCATTTTTATTTTCTTTTTATTTTCTTTGGTTTCACCTTGGATTTGGTTTGATAAGTATTAGGTAAGGTTTATGAAGGTTTTCCAAACCTCTAAACAAAGTAGAAAGGCCTAGGGTAAAGTTTTACAAAAATAGCCATAGGCATATATGCCCCTTTTTCTTATTTAAAATTTCTTTTTATTTTGTTTTAACTTGGGTGGTGAAAAGAGAGGTGAGGTTTAGGGTTTAAGATCATTTCAAAGTAGTCCAACAAGAAATCTTGGCAATAGCACAAGAATTAAGCATGATCACTAGGTATCAAACTAAATTTAATAAAAGTTTTTGTTGGTTCCAAAATTTGGAAAAAGGGAAATTCATTTTCTTTGTTTTGAAATTTTTGGGATGTTACACAGACAAACTTCTTTGCTTCATACTACTGATGGGCAATTCGTTATTTCTTGGAAACAGCTTCTTTAATATTATCATCAATTTTTCAAATCCCGAGTAAGTCACACCGACCTCTGCCTTCCATTTCAGCAATTTCAATATGCTACTCAGCTTTCTCCGCCCATCTTCACAACCTGGGTACAACAATTTGTGGTGGTCCTCTAACATCTTGTCGAACTGCAACCTCTCCTTATCCATGCCACAATCTCTTCTTGCATCAGAAATGGCCCGACGAAGATCATCATCAACAGGATCATCTGCTGCCTGTTCTTCACCTCCTTCTTCTTCATTGTCTTCCATTGCGGTATCATCGCATTCAGAGAACATAGATCGGTACTGGTCATCGTTATCTTCTTCTTCATCACCATCTTCCATCATAACCCCTTCTTCTCCGTGCTTGGTCCAAACATTATAGCTGGACATGAATCCAAACCGAAGCATGTGGCTCTTAATGTCTCTTGAGCAAGAGTAATCCTTCTCGTTCTTACATTTCAGACATGGACAACACATAAATCCTTGCTTCGACTTGTTGGCCTCGGCCACAAGCAGGAAAGAATTCACGCCCTCTCTGAAAGCGGGAGCACATCGGTTACCGTACATCCATGGATGACTCATCTGCATCATAAGTACAGTTATGTATCAGATGCAATCACCTTGCTAAAATTAGAATTGTACGGACTGTATTTACGAGAAAATAGTTGCTAACCTTTTAGGATCAAAAAGAGGAGAAATCTTATCAAATAAAATCAAGTGGCATCCCTCATACACATTTCATCAAACACCTCTTGTGCACATGAAGAAAAATGAGCTAGCATACACCTCCACCCTTCACCACCAAGGAAAAAAATGTAGGGAGGTGGGGGGGGGGGGGCTGGCTGTGTGTATATATAGGTCTGGCCCTTTTGTCGCGGGTCGTATTACAACCCGCGTCAAAAGGGGTGCCAGCAGGCGGCGCGACAAAAAGTCCGAACAGCTCCAAAGGGTTTTGGGGGGCGACGTGGCCAGGCCATTTGTCGCGGATCAAGGCGCGCCCGCGACAAAAGGCCCCCACGAAAGACCTGTTTTCCACTAGTGAACTAATAAACTGTGATTTCTTTGTGATTAGAGGTGAGAGTACGGTAAGGCCACCCGATGTAGAGAAGATGTGACATTGTGCTTGCCTGAATGGTCCATCAAAATTTAGGATTGGCTACAGGCAAACAAACAAAAGAGTAGTTTTAGCCCAATCCATACAGCTCAACCTACTAAACATCAGGTTAATTCTGAGGCGTGGCTCGTTCCAAACGCGCTAGCGACAGTGAACCGAAAAATCGAACCCAGGCTTTCAACCAGGCCCCAAATAAATCTGTTGGAACAACAGTGTGGATGGAAAATAACGTGAAAGGTAATTCTATGTTGGACCCAATTGTGTGTCCTTCACCGCTGAGGTCGCGGCGGCACGTTGATTTGTGTCGAAGGTGCGGGGCAGGACCAAGAATGGCGGACAACTGTATAGTATGTCCACATGCATAACCTGACCAGAGCCTGCCAGCCATCGACCGTCGGCACGCGGTACACGAGGTTGAGTCCGGATATTCCTTTCTAACGCAGTACACGTGGTACACGAGCTGGGCGCAAGAGCTTCCTTGATTAGCATCGTACTCCTCCGTCCTCAAATAAACATAGGGTAGCAGATGTCTTAAGTTAAACGGGGTCCTAACAGATGTCTTAACCGTATTAAGACTAGTCTAACCTTTTCACAACACATCATTTCTTTGTGTGCTACATGCAGCACTAGAGTCAGTTAAGAAACAATTATACATTTTTTTATGTGTGGACCTTAATCTCCACTACTTATAAAAGCACCAACATGGCAGGAACATTACATCTTAGCCTTCAATTCCATTAGATCTAACGATTCAGCACTCTCCAATGACATTGCACAACGTCCATGTTTTCCAAAACGGCATTACATCTCAGCCTTCCCACTAATCATGTCCACTAATTGAGGTAATTATTGCTCCAAGATTATACATGTACGATAGACAGTTTCCTACTAATCACATGCACTAATTGCTCAAGGCATTACAGCGTATGATCGAATTTTTCAGATCCACTGATTTATAAATTGCTTCGTCAATCACCATCACCACACCTGAAAGTATACTGCATGGCTGACTACGCCGCACTGGCGCCGTCGCCTCCCTCCTCACTCCCGAGTCCATCTTTCATGCGCCGCCGCCTCACGCCGGCGTACTCGAGACGCCACGACTCTTCACCCTCGTGACCGTCCGCCGCCTCAGGAGCCTAAAAAGTCGCCAGTGGGCCCTATCGCGAAATACAGCTTCGAGTTAACCGGTAAGTCTCGGTTGCCTCTTTTTTAAATTCGAGTCTGTCCGATTTTAGCTTTTTTATTTCGGAGATAGAGTCGCCCGATTATTGTTTGTGGGAGATCTTTCCATATATAGTGTGTGGGTGTGACAAGGGTTTAAAAACAAATATTCATTATAATCTCTTCATGATTTTGAAAGTTTATATAAAACTATTTACGTAGACTGATAATCATTTTGATTATTTTAGCTTTTTACCCATTTTTGTAATTGCGAATTATATGTAAAGATATGTGTTTCATGCGCTCTCATATCGTTGAGCATGAAACACATTTAAGTGGCTTCGTAAAAACTCGCTAAAAGAGAAATATGTTTAATATTTTTTTGTGATACGGTATGAAACGTGCAATGCACGTGCACGCTTACTAGTATAATAATATTGGCCTGATGCATCAATTGGATTGCGCTAGCAATTGTTTTATTTTCTTTAATTGTCTGCAAGAGTTGTATCTTATATAAGATATAGCACCACCATCCTTCAACATCAAATATAACACCACATCAGCATTTTACATAAGACATGGTGCTAAGAAACGTGTATTATGAAAGGCCTTAGTAGGGGCATGGACCCGCGGGTCTCATAGAGAAGGGTTGCAGATCAACCTTCGTATTGAAGGTTGCAGATCAACCTTCGAAGGGGATGTGTGGTCCTGGTATTGACTTTCAGCTCGTGATAGGGACTCCGACCGGCAAGGTAGCCAACCCTAGCTAGGTTGTGTTGCTCGATCGAGCAACAACTATTCATTCGACCAATATGAAAGGAGCAACCTGATACGGGCATGAAGGCCAAGGTGAAGCCCAATTTCAGGACTCCACCTAGCTAGTTATCTTACGTATTTTATTTTATATCTATGGTCATATGTGAGCCAATTAGGGATTTCAATAAGTTGAGTCAGTTTTGGTTTAGGCGTGTCCAAACCAAGTTAGAGAAGCCCACAAGGGCTGGCCGGCCACCACCCCCTCATATAAAGAGATGGTGCGGCTAGGGTTAGGGTTAGAACTAGTTGGAGTTAAAAGTTAGACGCTACCGCATGTGTGTGTGGTGAAGCATCCCTCCGGGGACGGCGCCGCCGTAGTTGATGCGGAGGTTCTTGTGTTCATCAAGGATTGTCGTGCTTTGGTCTTGAGATGTGCTGATCTCCATCACGTTGCTTGTTGGATTTATCCCCTACTTCAGGTTGCGTTCCGCGTAATTGGAGGTATCTATCTACCCGGGTTCTCCCTGTGAAAGATCGGGCAACACCTAGGAAGATAAGGTTTTGGCCGGGACGGCCGGTGGTAGGGCCGGTCCGACCGGGCCTGGGACCGGGCGGGCCGGTTGACCGGGCCTGGCACCGGATGATGTCCGAAACTGCATCTTCTTCCCGATTCCAAACCTCGAAATTCGCGATTTTGGCAGCAAAAATAGCCCGAGACGGTGCAAAAACTGCTCCCCACCAACACAAAACTTCCTCCTCCTCAACCTTCTTCAACCTTGAGCCAAACTCCTCCGATGCAAACCGATCCGATGAGATCGATCAACAAAACCTCGTCATGAGCAACCCAGAAATCTGATACCATATGATAAGGGGGATCCCAGCAGATCCTCCTAGGTGTTGCCCGATCTTTCACAGCGAGAACTCGGGTAGATAGATACCTCCAATTTCGCGCGGAACGCAACCTGGAGTAGGGGATAAATCCAGCAAACAACATGATGGAGATCATCACGCCTCAAGACCAAAGCACGACAATCCTTGATGAACACAAGAACCTCTGCAGCAACTATAATAGATAAACGGCGGCGCTGTCCCCGGAGGGATGCTTCACCACGCACACACGTGGTAGCGTCTAACTTTTAACTCCAACTAGTTCTAACCCTAACCCTAGCCGCACCATCTCCTTATATGAGGGGGTGGTGGCCGGCCAGCCCTTGTGGGCCTCTCTAACTTGGTTTGGACAGGCCCAAACCAAAACTAACTCAACTTATTAAAATCCCTAATTGGCCCACATATGACCATAGATATAAAATACAGTAAGTAAAATAACTAGCTAGGTGGAGTCCTAAAATTGGGCTTCACCTTGGCCTTCATGACCGTATCACAACCTAATATGACGGAAGCGACGAGTGGAGTTGCACTGAGGTGCACTAGCAAAGCCAAGGAAGTGTGGCCGTAGCCGCGGATCGACCACAAAGGAGACGGTCTGACCTAGTGGTGTGCGATAAGGTTTGAGGGACTAGGGGTTTGGGCAGAAGCTGCGGATGCTAGTAATCAATCCCGAAAGGAAGTACTATTGCTCCAAATAAGCCAAATGGTTGCTTAACCACTACGTTAGTGATGTTCTAGTGAAGGGTGGTGCGGTGGTCATTTGTGAGGCGCCGAGGAGCGCGACGCTGCCGTCGTGTACAACGCTGAGGAGAGGCGGACGGTCTGGTTGATGGAGAGGTTGACAATAAATAAACCTAAATAATTTTATTTGATTCCAAAAAACATTTTTGGGAACAAAGTATTTTTAAATCATGTATATATCCGAGATTCTATAAGTAAATGAGATAGATATATCCTCAGTGGCATCAAAGTCTTTCCTAGATAAATGAGCTAGATATCTCCTCGATTAAGATTATATATTTAATCTTCCTGTTTTTTGTCCTTAACTTTTGCTGTCAACTTATCCTTGAAATTTCCTGCTTCCAAGGTATTAACTGTCCCTCTTGCAACTTAAGGTGATTAAACTTATGAAATGCAAGGTTGTCATTGTTCCTGTTGCTACAACGGACAAAGTTAGAAGGTCAAAACTAGATTCGTTTGATAGATTGTCCATTTTATGCTTAATTTCACCCATCGCCCTCTACATGATATATATAGGGTGGCTGTTAATAACTTAAGGGAGTGAAAAAAATAGATCTAGTTGTATGTGTTGGTTACTTCCATCTAGTTATAGGTTTAATGGGTTGTTGTTCTGCTGATCTATTCTCGTATTGCTTTTGACTTTTGACGGATGAATTATTATTTTTTCTTGCAAGGTCAGAGAATATTCTTCACTTTCATAATATACTAGTATATGCTATGAAAGGAAGTTTCTACTGGCTCTTGGGGGCAATCAGAAGTTCCTTATATTTCTTATAACTACATTAGCACAAACGAGCACTAAGAATTCAAAATATAATAACCTATTCTATGCATTTACTACACAAGACAATAAGCAAAAGAATACAAGGTATGGTAACCATGACTTTGCCGATGCGTTGTTTTCGACAAGATAATAAGCAAGACCACGCTATGGTAACCATGCCTTTGCCGATGCGTTGTTTTCTATTTTTAAGTCTACAATTTGTTGTTTTCGGAATTGGAAGTTAACAATTTTTCCTCTTCAGCAGTAAAGCACGGCCATTGTGCTAGTAACTTAAGGGAGTGAAAAAATTACATCTAGTTGTCTGTGTTGGTTACTTCCATCTAGTTATAGGTTTAATGGGTTGTTGTTCTCGTATTGCTTTTGACTTTTGACGGATGAATTATTATTTTTTCTTGCAAGGTCAGAGAATATTCTTCACTTTCATAATATACTAGTATATGCTATGAAAGGAAGTTTCTACTGGTGAAGTTGATCTAAAAAAAAAACTTTTCTAAAAAACAATAGGGAAAGCGAGATGTTTTTTTAATGGAGAATAAAAAGAATAAGAAAGTGAGTTGGGGCAGGAACATGAAACCTATTGTAGATGACATGTACGTCACTAAAATCTATTGCTAGAACTATTACATAACATAAAAGTGCAAAAACCCAAATGGCGAGTAAAATAGGTAGAAAAACATGATTCACATGACCATCCATTATGTTTATTACTCAAAAGGGTTGCTCTCAAAAAAGCCGAGAGTGACTGAAAGGGAAAACGAACTGTGGTATTTAATAGGACGCCCATTAATGTAGTAGTACTAGATGACTTCTACCATGGGACTAAAACCTATTGGTAGATTTATTACAGGCCATAACAGTTCAAAACCCAGAGGACTGGTACAAGTACAACCGGTAAAACGATAGTAGAAGCAAACATTATTCCCAGACCATGCGTTGTGCCTTTATTCGTATGCGATGCCCCTGTCGCATCTTGGCAGATCTGCTGGAGGTGGAGGCAGAGCCGTCTCCGGAGTTGGCCCGTTGCCTACCTCGAAGACGGTGGCCATGCCCATGCCCATGTGAAACTCGTAGTGGCAGTGCAGGAACCAGTTCCCGGGGTTGTCGGCGACGAACCGGACGGCCGCCCAGCCGAGCCCGGTGACCATAACCGTGTTCTTCACCGGCGGGTCGACGAGGTTGTAGGATGCGGTGTCCCTTGCGGCATCATAGTTGCCTATTCCCTGGGCGAGGACGAAGAAGTCGTGGCCATGGAGGTGCATCGGATTAGGGCTGTCCTCCATGAGGGTGGTGCTCTGGAACACCACCTCTACCGTGGAGTTGTACGCGATGTGCCGCATCGTGGTGGCCCTGCGCGAAGGCTCTAGCTCCAGGAGCTTGGCGCTGCGATTGAAGAAGTTGATGAGCACCGGGTCGGTGTAGTCGAATTCAAGGGGAGGCCTGGCGGACATCTCCTCCGTTGCGGTAACCAGCTCAGCGCCGTGGTAGCGTGCTTCGAGGAGCGACCTCCCCTGGGGGAGGTGGAAGGAGACGTTGTTTATGTTGGCCACATGCACGGTGTGGTTGCGTATGGTGCCCATGCCGAGGGTGAGGAAGAACTTGTCGTGGACGTGACCTCGGACCTGAGGCAGCAAGGGGTTGTTTGGGTAGCCCGTCATGTTGCCATGGAAGTGGAAGGACGTGGTACGGTCGTGCTGGTCGGGCATCTGGGGCTCCATGGCCTGGCCGTGGCTGTTGGGGTACCGAACAATCCCTCTGGCGAGCCTGGTGGCGGTCTGCGGCGCAGGCGGGGGCGACTGGGTGCCGAGGGCGACCATGTAGTAGGAGTGGCATGGAGGGGCGTCGGCGACCATGAGCACGTCCAGCGTCTCGCCTGGCGCAATGGCCACGACGTCGCCGGTGGCGTTGTAGGGACGGAGGTAGTTGGCGTCCGAGCCGACCACGGTGAGCCTGTGGCCGGCCACCTTGAAGTAGTACTCGTTACTGAGTGCAGCGTTGGCAAGGCGGAGCATGTACGTCTTGCCGGGCTCCACGTCGAGGACGAAGGTGTCGTCTTGGGCTACCCCTGCATCATTGACCTCGGATTCTCAGATAATGCATGTATAGATACATCTGAATCTGAACTTGCGATACGGAGTAACTAATATTGAAAGGACGGAATGGTAACATATACATATATATGCTGTGCATGCAAGAAATAGTGGTGTACCAGAGCAGTTGTAAAGATCCCCAATCTTGCCGTTGATGGTTGCTGAAGCTGGGCCATCTTTAGAATGATCTCCATCGGCTATCCAGAGCTCCAAGTCCTTCTGCACTTGCCTCAGGTCGTTTTGCCAGAAATCAGCTATGACGATGGGGACGTCCTGGTGCGGCTTGGGGAAAGGATAGGAGCCGGACTTTGGGCGGATGACGATGGCGCCGTGCATGGTTGCCCGGAGGGTGGAGATGTGCGCGTGCCACCACAGGGTGCCCTCCTGCCCGACCACGTCGAACCGGTAGGTGAAGGTGGTGTTGGGGGCGATGGGGCACTGCGTCACCATCCCAGCTCCGTCAGCCCAGCAGGTGAGTCGCTGCTTCACGCCGTGCCTGCAATATCATCCGATCGATCCAATGAGCCTCGGTAAGGCCGGTAACCATATCGCGCTAGCTAGCAGATGCATGCTCATGCATTGCTCAAGGAGGAGTGCCTACCAATGGATGGTTACTCCAAAGGGTGACTGGTTCACCACGTGAACTACCACGGAGTCCCCTTCTGTCACCTCCAGCGCCGGGCCTGGTAATTGCCCGTTCACCACCGTCGCCACCGTATCGCGGCACAGGTGCCTCAAGGTAACCTCGCTCACCTTCACAGATCAACACATAAAAAAAACAACAACATCACATCTCCTGTTTCGGACACGGACAACATGAATGTATGCATGGGGAGCTAGCTAGGGAGGCCTTACAAGGAAGGTGTGCTCCACCACCGCCGCATTGATGCTGCCTCCCATGGCGAGGAACAAGGCCGCTACCACCAGAACCACCATGTCTGCCATGCAAGCTATCTCGCTACTTTCCGGTGCTGGATATATAGCTAGTACGTACGTGTTGCTTTCCTCTCTATGCCCACACGGCTGTATATATAGTGAGGCCGATGCGGCACTTCCGCGCGTAGGCAGCCAGCTTGAATAAAACATTTATTTCCTCGTTCCCAAAATAGATTCTGCACGGACGAGCAGACCATATGGTTTTACTTTTCGTGTTAGCATTTTTTTCGACCCTTGGAGCAGAGAGGGAAGTATCCACCGTCGGCCACGCTGTACTCAAATACTACCTCAGTAGCTCAGTCCCTCATTTTAGCCAAACAAAACATCTTATAATTAGGAACACAGGTGATACTAGATATTTAGATTAAACAAGACTTCAATTGTGCTGGAAGCCTCCTTTCTATCATACTCCCTCCATTCCTAAATATAAACCATATAGTTTTTGGTACGGAAATTAAAAAATACATATTGAGAGAGAATTACACCAGGTTTGGGTGGGATTACCCCTATACATTTGACATGAGAAAGTAGAGGACTTTGCATAAGTTAAAAAAAATATAACTAAATCCCTAAAAATAAATTCCATACACGTGATGTGTCGCACTAAAGCATATATTCTGGATTTTTTCTCAAAAAACTATATGGCTTATATTCAGGAACGGAGGGAGTATTATTCAAGATCCTCGGCACGCAACGTAAGCGCATGCTCCAGAAGTCGCCACCGCTGCCTTCCCCAAACTCATCATATGGGTAGGGATAAACGAATTCACTTTGCCAACCCTGTTAGTGCCACCGCCCTGCACGTGTCCATCATCATGCGCATGTCATCGGGACCTGCTATGCCAGGCCGCAGAGATTCATTATTTAAGACACGGGAGAAAACACACTGCTTCACCTTAGGATCCCTCCAACAACAACCTGATCCAAATATAATCCCCATCGAGGGAAAACGGCGTCGCGCACCTCCATAGTCTAATCCAGTAGACCGAGATCTAGGGTCGCCACTGACTCGACCGCTATGCAGCGCATAAAAGCAACAGACCTTGCATGATAGAACAGATGCACCTAGCCATCCCAAGATCAGGCACCACGGACCCAGATCAGGCCCTAGCAGCCCCAACGCCACAAAGACTAGGTTGTCTCTGCTATCGAGACACCTCGCATTCCGATGTCCACCATGTTGTCGCTGCACCAATGCATCACCATGCCTCGGAGAGCTGCCACACCGTGGTGCCCAACATCCACACCTTACCATAGCATGGAGAAGATTTCCCGCATCAAACTAGGCGCTCCAGTGAAAGAAAACAATTATTGTTGATGTCGACGACCCGGCTTCGCCCAGTCGCGCCCTCTAGCGAATACTACGGGAAAATATGTCTTTGCCGTGCAACTATTTGCACGGCAAAGGGCCCTATATACACGGCAAAGGCTTTGCCGTGCGACGCCGCACGGCAAAGGTCGCACGGCAATACCATTGACGGCAAAGGCTTATTTGCCGTGTGACTCGCCAACGTTGCACGGCAAAGGTCACTTCTTTCCGAGTGCCAAACATGTTTTATCTAAAAAAATACACCCAAATTAGCTAGTTTTGGAATCGAACCTAGGACACAGAGTAGGGAAAGCATGCGACCATGCCACTGGGCTAAGTGTTTGTTTGTTGATAACTATACCACGCCACACCTTTTGAGAAGAGAAGAAATCCAGTTTTTACATCTTTGCCGTGCGCTTACACTAGGCAAAGCGTTTTTTGCCGTGCGTTTGTTAAAAACACTAGGAAAAGGTTGCTTTGCCGTCCGCCAACGTTGCACGGCAAAGGCCGTGCACATTTCTTTGCCGTGCGGCCTCTTCCCTCGTTGTCGTGAATCGTATCTTTGCCGTGCGCTCGTGTCTATCTTTCCCGTGGCCAAGATCTTTGCCGTGAGTTTTTATCTATGCGCACGGCAAAGAAATCTTTGCCGTGTGGGGACACACGGCAAAGAAAGGCTGCACGGCGACGCCTATTTTTCCCGTAGTGGAAGGCGGTGGAGAATAAGGGAGGGTTGGTGTACTAGCAGAGAAGGTTAGGGTTTTCCTGTCATAGCCATGTGGCAATGATGAGAGAGGCGCTTCTCAATCCACTTGTGGCTCATACCTATATGCACATCAAGTAATAAAGTGTGTGGTTGATTCTGAGTGAATCAAGACACCATGTTGGGTCATACGCTATCATTCAAAAAAGGGGTTGGAGGGCTAGGTTTTTGCTCCTGAACTAGTGCATCTAACTAATTAGGTAGAGTGTGCGACTGTTCTAATAGATTTTCTCATGCTCGGACCACCTTGTTTAGGTTCAGCGTAATCCCTGAAGTGACGTACTTAATCTATTTGTTAACGGTTTGACATGGTTAAGGAAAAAATACAATGCAGCTAAGGTTTTGGTATCGGGTTCTTCTCCGAGCTATCCCTTGTTCAAAAATTGGAACACATGTCCAAGAATAATCTAAAGTACGAAACACAGATGCATCATGCTTTTTTTATATGCTGTCAACTACCTTTGCTGAGGATAGCTCATGGATTGTCAACAGACGTGACGTGGGTGTGTTTGTGGATATAGAGGGTGAAACCACCCCCGTTTTAAGTTCAGTATAGGGCGTTAACTTGCTTTGGGAGATCCCCACCCGCTCAAAGAACACACTAAGACATGAGCTCTTTACCAAGGTCCAAGGTTAAGGCCACTCTTGTGAGCCCATTGCGCTATGTCCTACTTGTCTAATATTATGTTTGTTGTGCACAAATGTACAACTATGAACTTGGCTCGCTGTGGAGGCCTCTCATCCTCACCCTCTCCATTCTTAGCTTTAAGCTAGGAAGCAAAGATTCACTTGATTCCTCGGTCCTCTATGGTCCGAACATCCTTTCCCCGTAGCCTAGGCCATCCTTTTGTACAAACAAGGGGTCACCACATCGCTACACAAACGATCCTACACCCCCACGCGTCAGTGTGTAGCTCTATCCATGGCGCATGCCAGCGAGATTGGCACCAACCACAACATCCGGCTGGGGACGTGGCAGCGGGTAGCTACTTCCCCACTCGCATGGATGGGATGGCTCATTCCATCCAATCTTGCCCGCTCCGTCCATGGAGAAAGCGCTCGCCGGGCACGAAACTAGCGCCAGGTGGCATCAGGGTTATGGCATCTCTTTCTGACGCGGGCCATTCCCATTGACAGTAAGTCTCGAGGTGTTCATGCCTATGATGTAGTGGGACCTCCCTGCCAAGAGCTCTGTCCGACCATCAGTGAGCACCAAACAGTACTTGACTTTTAGATCTCACTGTGATGTTGCCAATGAATATTGGCCTTGATGTTGTTAGCATAGACATTCTATATCCTCAAATTGTTCCCTTTGTAGGGCAGGACTCGTCGATGTGGCCCACGCTTCTCTGGATTGTGGGTACCCTATGTTCCATGGTCCTGATAGGACGGTTGCATTGAGAGTCGAAATGTGCTAGCTGCAACTCCGGAAGAAGGTAATACCATATGTGTATTCAAATATGTAGCCATATGGATAACATATAACAAAAGTGGGCAGTTCCAACTTGGTTAAAAATATCATTAACACAATTCAAAATAGTACAAACTAATCTAAAAATCTTGGCTTTATTTTTCTATTCAATCTCATTCTACCAAAGCCCAAACATATTTTCTATATTGGATGGTGGGAATATCAAAATTGAAATGCATAACCCTCCAAATAATGCGGGTAAAGCGAAAGCGATACATCGAAGGTGAGTAGATTCCTCTAAATCACAAAACACAAGTTTCTTGCACCCATTCCATTTTCCCTTTGATAGGTTATCTTTTGTTCCCCAACAACGACTGCACACGACTGCAGCATGTCTTCTGACAATGAAAATGTGGACATGAACGGTCCTTCTTCCCAAAAACTACTACTTCCTCGACATCAATAACATATTGGGCGATATATGCACTAACACCTGCAATGTGAATGTGCACGATTGATTTTCTCCTATTTCATATATGTTTCTAACTCATCTGTTTGACATGATGCTAGAATTTCTTGTTTGAGCTACCATTTAGATTGATTTGTTCATCATGTTTAGTTTGCATGCCTTTTTAAATACTAATTTAAATCACTGTTTATCTATTATTTATTTGGATTAAATCTTATGGTAAGTTTCTCATATAGCCAACAATCCAAAGACATCATTATAGGAAAGAATTACTCCAAATGTCTTTGCTTCTTATTTCAAGATGTCTCCTTCCAAGGGTTTGCATTAGCTCAGATGGCATATGAGATCACTTCACTGGTTTCAAACCATGGGCTCTATAGCACTATTCAAGGCACACCTGATGTGGAGAGCTCACTCTTGAACAAGAGCTAGCTTTTTAGAAAACCAGTACCCTTTTCATTGGTGCCTATGTTAGTGTGATTGGTGAGAACTTTATTTCCTTGCATATATTCTTCAGTACTGGCAAAGATATTTGGGAGGCTTCTCGATGCGAAGTTTAGAGTCTCGGGCGCGGGCAATGAATGGTATGTCACGGAGGAGTTATGGGCCCGTTTGGTAGCATGGGCTCTCCTTGGCTCGCATGTGGGGCGCAGTTTTAAGCCTGTTTGGTTTCCTGGGCTCCATCACGTTGTTGCATCGCACGGTTCATAAGGCAGCCCGGGGGCAGCCCCGGGAGGAATGCCCAAATCGGTAGTTTCCAGCAAGCCACTCTCGTCTCGGCAAAACGTGATAACGTCGCATTTCGACAGACCCGCCAAGGGGAGATGGCACGAGCTTGTGTGGAATGGCAAAAAACCGGCAGGATGAATTCGGTCGGATCTAACTCTACCACGGGAAGTCATACATTGAATGAACAATTTTTGGAACATCAAACGCAATTGGGCTTCTATGGAATAATCTGTTTATGCACAAATTGATGGTAGGTTACTCAATTCGGTCTATTCGGTCTTGTTCGGTTGGTGGGGCTAAAAACCGAATTCTACCAAACTTAATTCGGTTAGTATAAATGGAAACCGAAAAAATAGCGGTTAATGGAAAAAACCAAGATTTCGGTTAGTTCGGTTTCGACTTCGGTTCGGTTTTTGGTTTCACGGTTTTTATGCCTACCCTGAACGGGGACGGTTGCCGAGGTTGCATCTGACTCTACCACAGGGACGGTTGTCGAGGTTGCATCTGACTCTTCCACGGGGACGGTTGTGTTGGTTGCTTCTTCGCTAGGGTCTCCTACTTCCCTGACCTCGGTGCTGCGTGTGCCTCCTCTGAGTTTAAGGTCGCTCTTTTTTTTCTAGTAGTTCATTGATGTGCTAATGCTTAAGGATGTGGTAGTTCATTGATGTGCTAATGCTTAAGGATGTCGTAGTTCATTGATGTGCTAATGATTAGGGATGTGGTAGTTCATTGACGTGCTAATACTAATCTACGTTCTTCTACTATTTGTAATCTAGGCGATCATACCATTGGGCTCCCTGCTGACGTGGGTGTTGGATTGCAACGGCACCAGAAAGTAGCTTCCTTGTGACGGTAAAGCACTCGTCCGTTGGGAACCCCAATAGGAAGGTATGATGTGTACAGCAGCAAGTTTTCCCTCAGTAAGAAACCAAGGTTATCGAACCAGTAGGAGTCAAGGAGCACGTGAAGGTTGTTGGTGACGGAGTGTAGTGCGGCGCAACACCGGGATTCGGCGCCAACGTGGAACCTGCACAACACAATCCAAATACTTTGCCCCAACTTAACAGTGAGGTTGTCAATCTCACCGGCTTGCTGTAAACAAAGGATTAAATGTATGGTGTGGAAAATGATGTTTGTATGCGAAGAACAGTAAAGAACAATGTTTGCAGTAGATTGTATTCAGATGTAAAAGAATGGACCGGGGTCCACAGTTCACTAGTGGTGTCTCTCCAATAAGAAATAGCATGTTGGGTGAACAAATTACAGTTGGCCAATTGACAAATAGAGAGAGCATAACAATGCACATACATATCATGATGAGTAAAGTGTGATTCAATCGGGCATTACGACAAAGTACATAGACCGCTATCCAGCATGCATCTATGCCTAAAAAGTCCACCTTCGGGTTAGCATCCGCACCCCTTCCAGTATTAAGTTGCAAACAACAAACAATTGCATTAAGTATGGTGCGTAATGTAATCAGCACAAATATCCTTAGACAAAGCATCGATGTTTTATCCCTAGTGGCAACAGCACATCCACAACCTTTGAACTTTCTGTCCCTGTCCCAGATTTAATGGAGGCATGAACCCACTATCGAGCATAAATACTCCCTCTTGGAGTTACAAGTATCAACTTGGCCGAGCCTCTACTAGCAACGGAGAGCATGCAAGATCATAAACAACACATATATGATAGATTGATAATCAACTTGACATAGTATTCCATATTCATCGGATCCCAACAAACACAACATGTAGCATTACAAATAGATGATCTTGATCATGATAGGCAGCTCACAAGATCTACAATGATAGCACATGAGGAGAAGACAACCATCTAGCTACTGCTATGGACCCATAGTCCAGGGATGAACTACTCACACATCGATCCGGAGCCGATCATGGCGATGAAGAGTCCTCCGGGAGATGATTCCCCTCTCGGTAGTGCCGGAGGCGATCTCCTGAATCCCGAGATGGGATTAGCGGCGGCGGCGTCTCGGAAGGTTTTCCGTATCGTGGCTCTCGATGCGGGGTTTCGCGACGAAGGCTTTAAATAGGCGGAAGGGTAGGGTTGGAGGCGCGCAGGGCCCCACACCATAGGCCGGCGCGGGCCCTGCCGCGCCGCCCTATGGTACGGGCCCTCGTGGCCCCACTTCGTATGCTCTTCGGTCTTAAGCTTCGTTGAAAAATAAGACCCTGGGCGTTGATTTTGTCCAATTCCGAGAATATTTCCTTTGTAGGATTTCTGAAACCAAAAACAGCAGAAAACAGCAACTGGCTCTTCGGCATCTCGTCAATAGGTTAGTGCCGGAAAATGCATAATAATGATATAAATTGTGTATAAAACATGTGAGTATCATCATAAAAGTAGCATGGAACATAAGAAATTATAGATACGTTTGAGACGTATCAAGAATCCCCAAGCTTAGTTCTACTCGCCCTCGAGTAGGTAAACGATAACAAGGATAATTTCTGAAGTGACATGCTATCATAATCTTGATCAATACTATTGTAAGGCATATGAGATGAATGCAGTGATTCGAAGCAATGGTAAAGACAATGAATAAACAACTGAATCATGTAGCAAAGAATTTTCATGAATAGTACTTTCAAGACAAGCATCAATAAGACTTGCATAAGAGCTAACTCATAAAGCAATAAATTCTTAGTAGAAAGTTTTGAAGCAACACAAAGGAAGATATAAGTTTCGGTTGCTTTCAACTTCAACATGTTTATCTCATGGATAATTGTCAACACAAAGTAATATGATGAATGCAAATAAGCAAGTATGTAGGAATCAATGCACATGGTTGACACACGTGTTTGCTTCTAAGATAGAAAGAAGTAGGTAAACTGACTCAACATAAAAGTAAAAGAATGGGCCCTTCGCAGAGGGAAGCATGGATTGCTATATTTGTGCTAGAGCTTTTATTTTGAAAACATAGAAACAATTTTGTCAACGGTAGTAATAATTCATATGTGTTATGCATAAGATATCCTATAAGCTGCAAGCCTCATGCATAGTATACCAATAGTGCCGCACCTTGTCCTAATTAGCTTGGATTTACATGGATTATCATTGCATAGCACATGTTTCAACCAAGTGTCACAAAGAGGTACCTCTATGCCGCCTGTACAAAGGTCTAAGGAGAAAGTTCACATTGGATTTCTCGCTTTTTGATTATTCTCAACTTAGACATCCATACCGGGACAACATAGACAACATATAATGGACTCCTCTTTAATGCATAAGCATTCAACAACAGATAATATTCTCATAAGAGATTGAGGATTGTTGTCCAAACTGAAACTTCCACCATGATACATGGCTTTAGTTAGCGGCCCAATGTTCTTCTCTAACAATATGCATACTCAAACCATTTGATCATGATAAATCGCCCTTACTTCAGACAAGACGAACATGCATAGCAACTCACACGATATTCAACAAAGGTGAAATAGTTGATGGTGTCCCCAGAAACATGGTTATCGCTCAACAAGCAACTTATAAGAAATAAGACACATAAGTACATATTCAATACCACAATAGTTTTTAAGCTATTTTTTCCCATGAGCTATATATTGCAAAGACAAAGAATGGAATTTTAAAGGTAGCACTTCAAGCAATTTACTTTGGAATGGCAGAAAAATACCATGTAGTAGGTAGGTAGGTATGGTGGACACAAATGGCATAGTTTTTGGCTCAAGGATTTTGGATGCACGAGAAGTATTCCCTCTCAATACAAGGCTTAGGCTAGCAAGGTTGTTTGAAAACTCAAGTATGAACCGGTACAACAAAACTTAAGAACATATTGCAAGCATTATAAGACTCTACACTGTCTTCCTTGTTGTTCAAACCCTCACCAGAAAATATCTAGACTTAGAGAGACCAATCATGCAAACCAAATTTCAACAAGCTCTATGGTAATTCTTCATTAGTAGGTGCAAAGTACATGATGCAAGAGCTTAAACATGATCTATTTGAGCACAAAAATTGCCAAGTATCAAATTGTCGTTGCCTAATCGAAGGTACCCCGGAGGAGGGATCCTCACGAGGGGGAGAAGAAGTAGGGGCCATAGGGCGGAGTGCACACGGGACGGTGGTACGCGAGTTACCCAGCCGGAACACGCACGATGACAGGGCCTCTGCTGCTTGTCAGGAATTATCCGGGCGCTTTCGCGTTGTTACAATGAGTTGTGGTTGTGCCTCTAGGGCTCCCGGGATCCGGCTTATAAAGGCGCACGGATCTAGGGTTTACATGGAGAGTCCTAGCCGGATTACATAGCCTAGCTACGGTACAATATCTTGCCGTGCACGTCACGGATCCGACTTCCATACACGTTGTACGGGATCCGGGTTCCTCATGGGCTTCCCTAGATCCGGGTCACTCCTAGGTCGGTACGGATCCGGCCTGCTGATCCTGGGCTGGACTTCTTCCTGCATGATCAACAGCAACTGGGCCGCCCGATGGGCCACATGCCTCATCACCGTCTATGGGCCACCCGGGCTTGCCGGATCTAGGCACTGTCGATGGTACACCCATGAAGTATACCCACAACAGTAGCCCCAGAGTTCTCCGAGTTTCCTGCAGTTTCCGCCATGCTTGTTCCTTAGGTTTCCGGCATCGGCAACGCGGAGAAACTTGAAGAGCTCAAACTTTGCATTTTCTTCTTTTTCCAACTTATAGCCGGAAAATGCTCTCATCCTGCGGGACTTCATCCATCGACGTTCCAAAGAACATTTCCGGGTTACTCCCTGCTCGCGAACAAGAGCCAACTTACCTTCACACACTTACCCGGAATCTTAAAAGACTCAAACGGTTCCGCCAATTCTGGCGCCATTTTCGCGCGATCCGCGCGGTAACTTATCTCTAGCCATTTTTACCGCTAGGGTTTGGGACACGTGTCACGCATCCAACGGCGCGACGCTTGCGTTCCGACCACAGGATGCGGAACACGAATCTTATCCCCTCAGCCTATAAATATCAGCCGTCGACCCCTTCTCACCTCATTCACCCCCTTCTTACCTCTCTTCCGAGCGCCGCCCGAGAGCCATTCTTCCGCCGCGCCGGAACCCGCCGGAAAATCACCGGAGCATCGCCGGAGCGAGCCCTCCGCCGCAGTGTTCTTCGTGTTCTTAACTCCGGCGAACCACCGCGCGGAAAAACTCGCCACCGGCAACTCCGACCACCGCACGCGCCATTACGGTAAATCCTCGAGCTCAAACTTCGCGCCGTAGTTGGTAGGGATGAACTTGGGGAAGACGAAGTGGGATCCGACTAAGGAAAATTTCCGCCAACCTTTTTCTTCAGATGTCTTCAACAACTCCGCCTCCGAGCTCGGAACCGATCATGGCGACGCCAATCTCCTCCGCCCCTCCTCCCTTTGTTCCCATCAGGCTGGATCCTTCAAAGGATTCCGGCAAGGAAACTGAGGGGACCTCCGCGCACCCGGAGAAAACCTCCGGGACGGGCCAGTCGGAGCAGCAAACAGAAGAGGCTGCCAAGAAGTCAAAAGCTCGGAAGCGCGACTCCGAAGCTAAGGGGAAGTGGTGGCCCTGCACCACCACCGAGATGGAACTAAAGAATCTCGAGTCGGAGGGCTTCCTGCAACCCGGAAGCTGGAGGTCAGTTCCAGATGAACCAGCTCCGGCTCCAAGGGACGACGAGATGGTGCTGACGAAGGCACTGGTGGAGCGCGGATTTTCGTTTCCGCCTTCGGATTTCTTCCGGGAGATTCTGAAGACATACGGACTCCAACCCCACAACATATCTCCGAACAGCGTGCTCGCCATCAGCAACCACGTCGCTCTCTGCGAAGGCCACCTCCGGGTAACCCCAGAGCTTTCTCTCTTCCAATACTACTTTTCTGTGAAGAAGGAGAAGATCCGCCAAACTTCCGAGTTAGCGACTTGCGGATCTGTCACCTTCATCATCCGCCCGGGCCGCGTCTACCCCCCCACCGACCGCCACGAATCCGCGAGATACTGGTCTGGGGGTTTCTTCTATCTGAAGGACGTCTCCGACCCCGCGAGCGACAAGAAACTACCACCTTTCAAGAACTGCCCCGCCACCGAGCTTCCGTCATGGGCCTTGCTGCCCCCACTTCTCCGACTCGCCTCAGCTGACCCGCGCTGTCAGGCGGATCTGCAAGCTTACGGAGGAGGGGCTGACGGGAAAAGACCTAACCCTCTCCTGGTTCACGAAGCGGATCCAGCACTGCAACATCGGGACCGCCTGATGTTTGAATACACAGGGCGCGACGATCCGATGCGCGCCACCAAGGATAATCTCTCCGCCGACGCCATCGACAAGAGGATCCGGGTCCTCATCAAAATCCCACGTGAACTCCACGTTCACGTATGCAACAAAGACATCCACACGGAGGGATCCGGAACTGCGGTACGTCGTCTTGACTTTGGTTTATCGTTTTTCTTCAAACTTTTGGCTAAGTGTAACTTTGAACTAGCTCGAGGCGCTTGAGGAAAATGAGCTCGGAACTCTCCTTCGAGTCCCATCCACCGGCCACGCGGATCCGGAAGCCACGTCAGAGGCGGAAGCTCCTGAAGCTCCACGTCCCGCGAAGAGGAAGAAGCCAGCCCCTTCCAGCCCTTACGCGAAACGCCCCCGCGAAACACTCAGCATCGTGGCTACCCGGAAAGCTGAAGCGGAAAAGAAGCGCCTCGCGCTGATTAATACCAGCAACAAGGGGCAGCCTGCCATCCAGCACTTTTTCAAACCTTCCTGGTAAGCGTCTTCTTCCGAGACCCAAATTCTGGTTAACACTTGCTCTTATATTTGTATGCTTTTCCTGAAGTTCCGGAAGCCAACCTCCCAAGGCCCCAAGGGTCATCAAAAAGAAGGTCAAACCATCTCCGGCTTCCTTCCCTATCACTCCTGAGGTGGAAGTTCCGCCTAAGGCTTCATCTGCCAGCAAGCCGAATCCGAAGGACATCATTGACCTTGATGACCTTCCGGAAGACCCTGCCCACCATGGCGACTCCGCCCAGGGGACCTCCTCACCCACTCCACCAGATCAACCAAGTTCCGCTTTCGCGGGACCTACTGATGAGGAGCAAGAGCAAAAGGCCAAGCTCCTCCAAGTTACCAATGCGACCCGCGTCAGCCTCGAGCCAACTCCGTCCCTCCAAAAACTTACCCTCGCAGAGCGTCACGCGGAAGTTTCCGCCATGCTGAACAAGGTATGGGGGAAGCCGGAGGAGGAAGTGGGTTATCTCGCGGAACTGGAGGACAGCCTGAAGGAATTTTTCGCCAAGCACAAGGAAGTGCGGCAGGTAATACTAGCCCCCAAGCATTGGGTGATATAGTTCCATGTAACATGTATTAGCCGATGCTTTCTTAAATTGTACTGTTAGGCGGAAATTTGAAATCTTCGCCACGTCTTTGAAATCTTCGCCAGCCCCCCAGATTTTAAAATCCGACTAACTCTCTGTTGCTTCTCAGTCCACGCGGAAACTG
Source organism: Lolium multiflorum (assembly GCA_030979885.1). NCBI lineage: Eukaryota > Viridiplantae > Streptophyta > Magnoliopsida > Poales > Poaceae > Lolium > Lolium multiflorum. The sequence goes on along the minus strand of JAUUTY010000566.1, from coordinate 40,284 downwards.
CACGAAGATTTGCGCATTCACGTGCTGGAGCAAATCAAGGAGATCGAGGGACTGCGCGAACACGCGGAAAATAGCCGAAAAGCTATCCAGCTGCTTGAGACCCGACTTCAAGGTACGAGATCCGGATCTTCACTTTTTGTTGTTCTGACAGTTGTTCAGGGTGCATAATATGTTCAATTCTGCTTTCAGAAGAAACTGCCAAGCATTCCTCGCTTGATGAACTATCCGCCAAGGTCAAGGTGCTTGAGGCGGAGAACGAGTCCCTCCAAAACTTCATGAAAGAATCTTCAAGCAAAGAGACTGAGGCGAGGAAGGAGCTCTCCGAGAAGCACGCCCGTGAGAAGGCGGAGCTGATCGACAAGCTGGAGAAAAGCCAAGGCCGCGCGCTCTCCTTAATTGCCAAGAACAAAGCCCTGGAAGCGGAGGCGGAAGCCATTGACAAGCTTATCTTCCGTAAGCATTTTTCCGCGTCGTTGCTCCGACCACCTTGCATGTTTTCTCTGACGGAACTGAACCTCTTTCTTTCACAGCAAGCCTTGGCTTTGAGTGGACAAAGGACTCAAACCTGACGAGGACGGAGGCGTACGATGAAGCGCGGATCTCAATTGATGCGCTGTTTGGAGCTTGTCGCGGGATCGCCACGGCTCTGCGGCTGAAGAAGGCCAAAACCACAGTCGTCGACACGATGACCAAACTTATGCGACAGGTGCCGGAATTCATGAAGGACTGGCAGAAGTCTTCAGCGCGCGGAGCCGCCTCCTTAGTCCTGGCGACCTGCAAGGCTTTCTTCCCCACACTCAACCTGGCGCAAGTTGCACGCGGAGCCCCCGAGAGTTCCGACATGAGCGCCCTCCTCGCGGAAACCGAAGGCTATGAAGAGCTGTTTGTCAGGCGAGTGGATCACTCATTCTGGTACAAGCAGCACAATCTGCCCGAAGGTTTTTCCGATGCAGAGGAGGAAGCAGGCGAGCCAGAATATTATGGGGAAGGATCCGGGTCCAGCAGCGAGCACTCCGGAGAAAACTCTGGAGATGACTCTGAAGCCGGATCTGGTGACAGCGACGACGGCTCCAGCTACAATCGAAGAGGAGGACTCAGTAGAGTTCTGTTTGAAACAATGAAACAAGTTGCATCATTTTGGCCCCAGTGGGTTTGTAATAAGACTAAATTCTTAAGCAGCTAGGAACGAAACGATTATGCATGGGCGGAAACACTTATCCTGCTATCCGTGAAATATTATGTGCATGTTTCGTTTTATGTCGGAAAGCAAGTGCTGACTTCTTTATTTTCCGGCTTGCCCGCTTGACCTTCCACGAGCCGGAAAACCTTAGCCGGAAACGTTCGCCAGCGGCGACGAAGCCCAATGGCAGTCCGTCCATAACCGCGGAAACAAGCCCCCAGGCATAGGTGCCGGAAATCGCTACTAGGAATCCACGAGTTCGCAACAGATAACAACTCAAATCAGAAAACTTAAGCTTACGTCCTAAAGGACGATTTTGAAAATCACAACTTTCATACACGCCTAGGCGGAAATATCCAGCTCTGCGGTTTTAGTCGGAAAAACATACACGATCTAAAATGAACAAGTAAAGGAGGTAAAAGACTCAAAGAGTGAACCATAAGCTTTATTTCATTGATCATGTATAACTATTACAGAGTTTAGAACTCGGAAAATATATGCTAAGTGTAGAAAGGACGTAGCTGTGCGATATTCCAGGGGCGATCTGTTTCATCGTAGATGTCATCCGGATCCTCACGCTTGCGTTTCCGGTGCCAGTTAGCAGGTCTATCCCTTAATTCGCGGAAATCAACAAGGTAGTACGACCCGTTATGAAGCACTTTGCTAACGACGAAGGGTCCTTCCCATGGAGATTGCAGCTTATGGTCTTTCACTGTCGAAGGCGGAGGACCAGGTCTCCTGCCATGAAAGAGCGTTTCCGAACTCGACGACTGTGATAACGTCGGAGCTTTTGCTGGTAGATGGCGGATCTCTGGTCTGCTAAGTTCCGAGCTTCCTCGATCAGGTCCACAGATAGCTGTCTGGCCTCGTCGCTGTTTCTTCATTGTAGGCGGAAACTCGCGGTGAATCGTGGATGATGTCGGAGGGAAGCACGGCTTCGGATCCATATACCAGGAAAAAAGGGGTAAACCCTGTTGATCTGTTAGGGGTAGTTCGTAAACTCCACAGAACAGCTTCCAACTCATCAGCCCAAGCTCCAGCTGCTCGTCGCAGCGGTCCTTCAAGGCGTGGTTTAATTCCTGATAATATTAGGCCGTTAGCCCTCTCAACCTGACCATTGGACTGTGGATGAGCCACAGATGCGAGGTCCAGTCGTATCCCCATTGTTTCACAATAATCCCTCAATTCTCCTTGAGCGAAGTTCGTGCCATTATCTGTGATTATGCTGTGTGGGATGCCGAATCTCATCACGAGGCTGCAGACGAATTTTAGTGCCGTAGCACCGTCGGCTTTTCTCACTGGCTTAGCCTCGATCCATTTGCTGAACTTGTCAACAGCGACCAGGAGGTACTCAAAACCGCCAGGAGATGATCTTTTTAACTTACCAACCATATCGAGCCCCCAGACCGCAAATGGCCAGGTGATAGGTATGGTCTTCAGCTCTTGGGCTGGAGCGTTTGGTTGAGTAGCGTAGTACTGACAACCTCGGCAGGTCTTGACTATTTTATCAGCGTCTTCTTTAGCTGTAAGCCAATAAAAACCTAACCGAAAAGCTTTTGCAACGAGTGATGCGGGAGCGGCGTGATGCCACAGTCCCCTGCGTGGATCTCTCGAGGATTTCAATGCCATCTTGATTGGAGACGCATTTAAGAAATACCCCTGCTGCACTTCGTTTGTAGAGCTGTCCATCAACTATTGTGTAGGTTCTTGCTCGTCTGACGATCTGTCGTGCGAGGACCTCGTCTGATCGATGAGGTAGTCCAGGAAAGGCTGGGTCCAAGCCGGAATGATAGCCATCACTTCCCTAGCCGGAGACACTGCCACCTCTGGGTTCTCCGGGTTAGCGCCCTTAACTGAGGGTATCCGGAGATGCTCCAGGAAAATACCAGGCGGAATTTGTTTCCTGCCGGATCCGAGTTTGGATAGCATATCTGCCGCTGTGTTATCGTCTCTCCTGACGTACTTGACTTCGTATCCGAGGAAGCACTTGGCGAGCTCGTCAACCGTACTGTAGGCCGCCATGACGGAATTTCTGGCGTTCCAGGTTCCGGCTACTTGCTGTGCCACCAGGTCGGAATCTCCACAGCATATGATGTGCTTGATCCCCATTTCCTTAGCGATGCACAGACCGTGTAGTAGAGCCTCATATTCCGCCATGTTGTTTGTAGCTTCGAAGTGGATCTGCAAAACATACTGCAGTTCTTCTCCGGTAGGGGACTTCAGGGTGACTCCGGCTCCTGAGCCTTGATGCTGCTTGGATCCGTCGAAGTGCATGACCCATGTCTCTGTTCGCTCCAGGACTTGCATCCGGAGTGTCCAATCTGCAACGAAATCTGCCAGAACCTGGGATTTTACCGCAGTCCTTGGCTTGTAAGCGATGTCGAAGGCAGATAATTCGATGCCCCACTTAGCCGTACGTCCTGTTGCGTCAGCGTTGTTGAGAATTGTTGACAGCGGAGCCTTGCTCACGACTGTTACTGGATGCTCTTGGAAATAATGCCTCAGCTTCCGGCTACCTAGGAACACGCCATAAGCTAGCTTCTGAAAGTGAGGATATCTCTGTTTGATTCCGTCAGCACCTCGCTGATGTAGTAGACAGGTCTCTGGACGTCATATTCATGACCTTCTTCCTTTCGCTCCACCACGATGACGAGGCTGATGACTTTGTTGGTAGCTGCCAGGTAAAGGAGCATAGGCTCTGACTCTGCTGGGGCTGCCAAGATAGGCGGGGAGGTGAGGATTTCCTTCAACCCTCGAAGAGCTGCGTCAGCTGCGTCGTCCCAAACAAATTTGTCTGTTTTCTTCAGCAGCTTGTACAGAGGTAGCGCCTTCTCGCCAAGACGGCTAACAAACCTACTGATTGCTGCAACACAACCAGTTAGTCGTTGCACATCTTTGAGACAAGTTGGTCTTTTGATGCACAAGATTGCTTTGATCTTTTCCGGGTTAACCTCAATGCCTCTGTGAGAGACTATGAAGCCAAGGAGTTTTCCGGCTGCACGCCAAAGACGCACTTCAGCGGATTCAACATCATCTTGTACTGCGGAGATTGTCAAAGGTTTCTGTGAGGTCGCTGATCAAGTCGGATCCTTTCCGGGTCATGACCGCGATGTCGTCGACGTAGCGTGCACGTTCCGGCCAATTTGGTCCTTCGAGGCACCGCTGCATCGTACGTTGGTAGGTAGCACCTGCATTTTTCAAACCAAAGGGCATAGTAACATAGCAGTAAGTACCGAACAGGGTAATGAATGAAGTCGCCTTTTGGTCGGATTCCTTCATCAGATCGATGATACCCGGAATACGCATCAGAAAACACGAAGTTCCGCCCCTGCCGTCGAATCAATGACTTGGTCAATGCGCGGCAAGGGGAACGGATCCTTCGGGCAATGTTTGTTCAAGCCAGAGTAATCGATGCACATTCTTAGTATTTCAGTGTTCTTTTTGGGTACAAGGACGGGATTCGCGACCCAATCGGTATGGATAACTTCTATTACAAAACCTGCTTCTAGTAACTTTGCTAATTCCATCCCTATGGCGCGGCGCTTCTTGTCTCCAAAGCGTCGCATAGCTTGCTTCATGGTTTGCCCCCGGTTTATGTTGAGGTAGTGCTCGGCGAGTTCCCTAGGTACTCGGACATGTGAAGGTTGCCATGCGAAGATATCCATGTTAGCGCGGAGGAACTCGACGCGCGCTTTCCTATTTGGGGTCCATGTTGGCTCCGAAACCTGCTTGGAAGGGTCACCTGGGATGAGGTCATGCTTCTTGGTTTCTATCGCGGTGAAGGAGGTTTTCTGCTCGGAGATCTGCTTCTTGGTGTCTGCATCTCGGTCGGATCCACCGCGGCTCTAGCCTTTCAGCTCTTCTCCGGATATCACGGACTCCGAAGGCGGCTTCGCCTAACTCGCACTCATGAGCCTTTTTGTAGTCTCCGGATACGGTAATCATACCTTTAGGACCCGGAATCTTGAGCTTGTTGTAGATGTAGCACGCTCTTGCGTGGAACTTGTGGTAGGTGGGCCTGCCGAAGATGACGTGGTAGGAGCTCTTGAAGGGCACAACTTCAAACGTGATCTTCTCTTGGCGGAAATTATGAACATCGCCAAAAGCCACGGGAAGTGTTATGCCCGAGGGAGTTCGCCTTCTTACCCGGAACCACGCCATGAAACTCAGTGTTGCTGTGTTTTAGCTGTTCCTTGGTGAGGTTCATCCGCTCTAGAGTCTCCAGGTACATGATGTTCAGGCTGGCTCCACCATCCATGAGGCACTTGGAGAAGTCATACCCATCGATGCGGGGACTTACAACCAAGGCGTAGCATTCCTTCGGCACAATTGCGGGATGATCCTTCCGATCAAATGTGCACGGGATTTCCGACCACTTCTGCGGCACGGCCGGAACTATGGCGTTCGGGATCGGGTAGCTGACTTGGAGCGCGTCTTGTTGGGGTTCCGAGGAGTGTGGTAAGCCCCCACGCTCTTTTTGTCGAATGGATTGGATTTACCTGCGGCTCCTGCCTTGGGATCCGGCGAGTTATCATCCTCATCCATCGCCTCGGAACTATCATCCTCCTTGTCTTTGTTCTTGCCCTTGCCACCTTTTCCGCGAGGGCGGTGCTTCCGGGCGCGCTTGTATCCGGCCTCCGGGTCGTTCTTTAGATCATTGACCCACTTGCAGTTGCGGTTGGTATGAGTGGACTTCCCTGTAACCGGATCAGATGGGCCGGAGGGCATGTCTCTGTACTCCTCATAGGTTTGCGGTGCGCGGGATCCGGCAGCAGTGACCTCGGAGGTATGCTGCTGACCCCTGCCGGCTCCGCCTCCGCGTCCGCGTCCTCTTCCGCCTCCTGGACCTCCGCGTTGAAACGCCATGGCGACCATCTCGGATCCGCCACTCTTCTGGTCATCAGGGTTCTTGCGCTTATGGCTGCTGCTGCCGTTGTCACGGTTCTTCTTTTGTTGGTGCAGGGGGATTGCTGTAGCTGCGAGATCACCGCCTGCGTCGTCATCGGCGCAGTGTGATCGCTAGCGATGGTGATCATGTCATCCAACGTCAGTTGATTTGCATTGACCATGCAGGTTAGCTTGTGTCGCAGCAATCCTCCTCGCTGCAAGCCCCCAATGAGGCGTGCATTGCTGTGCGGTTGTCAACGTTCTCGCACTCGTTTCTGCATGCCAACCATCGGGTGAGGAAATTCCTCGATGTTTCGCCCTTCTTGGATGCAAGCCCAGGTCGCTTGTTGTGCGAGTCTCTTGTAGGTGCCCACGAAGTGTTTCTCAAAGCGTTCTTCAGGTCGAACCAGCAAAAGATGGAGTTCTTCTCGAGGTCGTGAGCCAGATCCGGGCTGGACCTGAGGTACAACTGGAGCATGCGGCGATGTTAGGGGTTCCTCCGGCGAAGGTTACAGCATTGTAGTAATCCTCGATCTAGGTATCCGGCCTTTCGGTGCCATCATAATGCTTCAGATTTCCGGGTAGCTTGAGGTTCATCCTTGGCTTTGGTTCCTCTCGAATCATCCTGCCAAAGCACTTCGGGCCAATGTAGTCGGTTCTGTACTCGTTAAGGCGGTCCCGCGCGTCGTGCGAGCCGTGGCGAGGAGACTTTGGAGAGCGAGATCTCCGGCCATTGCCTCCGCCTCCACCTCCGCCGCCACCGCTAGGTGGTGGTGAGGAGACGAGGTGGGCGGTCTGACTTCTTGCTTCCACCATCTGAATCTCCTCTACCTTCACGGTGCGACTCGGCTCCTTTGTGCCTTCGCCTTGGCGCTGGCTGCCCTGGTCGTTCCGGCGCGGTTCGGTCACGACTCCGACGAGGCTCAGGGTCAGCTCCGCGAGGTGGTCGTGGCTCCAGCGAGGTTGGATCGCGGTTCCGGCGGGGCTCGGACCGTGGTCTTCATTCCGACTCCTCGAGCCTCGGGCTCATGAACATTGTTCCGGCGGGGTTCCGGCGAGCGCTCCCTGTTCTGTTTCTTGGCAGCACGTTGTCGCGGATAACAAGCGCACCATGCCCTACGGGCCTGGTGTTTCCGGCTGGACTACGGCGGCGAGGGGGTCGCGGGTAACCGTTAGGTGGAGGTGAGGGGTTGCGGTATTTGTCTCTTCCGGAGTACATCGCGTCCTTTCCCTTTCTTGGATCCGACGGAGGCGTCTGTGACGGAACGGGGATCGGATTTGGGTGCTCCCTGGCCCTTCTTCTGCGCTCCGAGGATCCGGTGTGCGATTCATCGTCCTTCTGCGCGGTAGATACACAGTTATCCGGATTGGATTCCAACCTGCGCGAAGTATCCGCCTTGCTCTGCTGCTGCATTGCTGAAGCGACAAGTGTGCGGAGATAGTTGATATCAACTTCTTCGTCCTTCTTCTTCAAATTCCGCTGCTTTTGCATGTTGTCCTTTGGAGTTTCCAGCGGCTGGTGATCTGCGGGCGTGTTGAAGGGTATCCTGCGAGGCGGAATTGCTTCTCTAACAATTCGATCGGCCTCCGCCTGCGCATAGGTCATCTTTACCTCCCACTCAGCCCTCATGTTCTTGACCAGCTCGAGTGTGGCAGTAATCTCGCGGTCCTGTCTCTCGAAGTTCTCCGTCCAGGCCGCATGATCTGCCCTTCCTATCCTTAACGCAGCTTCGGTATCAGCGAGCCTCTTGGCTGTGGCCAGCATTTCCTTTCTGGCGGTCTCTAGGGCCTCCAGATCTGCGGCGTTGCCCGGGGTTATAGGTGTGTTAAGAACTGCTCGCGCGGCCACCTCCTCTGCTGACAAGATTTCCTCCGAGGGAGAATCCCTTTGGGGTCGCACCCGAGACATTGGAGATCCTTGATGGGATGGTTGGGGGTCAGATTGGCTGACTTGGTCTCCAGATCCAGTTTGTCCCAGCGCTGCTACCGTTGCGAGAACCTGCTTAGGCTGGGCGGAGTCGACTTCAGGCTGATCGCCGAGACCGTACTCTTCCAGCTTGCGGACGAAGTCATCAGATTCCACGGACGGGGTGTCTCCGGACATTGGGCTCAGATTGCCCAAAATCGACTCTTCAACCGGATCTTCGCTTTCTCCGACAGGCTGAGCCTGATCCGGATCTGCGCTATTTTCCGGTGCCTCTACCTGCTCAGGACCAGCTCCGTCTTCTTGAGGGGCGGTTCCGGCGGTATGGGCCAAGAAGTGTACGAAGTGGCACCTCTGCTTCTCACACAGGAGACCCGGGCGGACTGCATTGGTCTTCCACCTTTGTTTCCCTCAGGGGCGGATTGGGTGGGCTTTGAAATTTCCAGATCCAAGGCGGAATCTTCCTTGGGAAACTCCTGCATCTCAGATCGGATCTTCGCGACGGCGTCCAGCTCTGCGGCGGTCGCGTCGCGTTGCTACCAGTGGGTTTCGTCGGAATCGACGGTTTCCCCGATGAAGATGTGAATGCCGCCAATTGGGACGATGGAGAGCATGGCGGGGTTTGTCTGGCAGAATCCAGCACTCATCGGAGGGACGATCGGCAGTTCCGGCGTAAAGGACGCGCCACAGCGATAGTGTCGTCGTAGCTTCCCATGGCGGAACCCTCCCGGTTCCGGCCTCCAGACGCCACAGGCCCCACGGTGGGCGCCCCATCGTTGCCTAATCGAAGGTACCCCAGAGGAGGGATCCTCACGAGGGGAGAAGAAGTAGGGGCCATAGGGCGGAGTGCACACGGGACGGTGGTACGAGTTACCCAGCTTCGGAACACCGCACGATGACAGGGCCTCTGCTGCTTGTCTGGTATGCGGGCGCTTTCGCGTTGTTACAATGAGTTGTGGTTGTGCCTCTAGGGCTCCCGGGATCCGGCTTATAAAGGCGCACGGATCTAGGGTTTACATGGAGAGTCTAGCCGGTTTACGAGATAGCCTAGCTACGGTACAATATCTTGCCGTGCACGTCACGGATCCGCCTTCCATACACGTCGTACTGGATCCGGGTTCCTCATGGGCCTCCCTGGATCCGGGTCACTCCTAGGTCGGTACGGATCCGGCCTGCTGATCCTGGGCTGGACTTCTTCTGCATGATCAACAGCAACGCGGAGCCGCCCGATGGGCCACATGCCTCATCACCGTCTATGGGCCACCCGGCTTGCCGGATCTAGGCATGTCGATGGTACCCACAAAATACCCAAACACAAATTATTCAAGATGTTATACCAATTACCACATGAAGCATTTTATGTTTCCAACCATATAACAATGAACGAAGCGGTTTCAACCTTCGCCATGAACATTAGGAATAAAGCTAAGAACACATGTGTTCATATGCAACAGCGGAGCGTGTCTCTCTCCCACATAAAGAATGCTAGAATACGATTTTATTCAAACAAAACAAAAATAAAAACATAAAGACGCTCCAAGTAAAGCACATAAGATGTGACGAATAAAAATATAGTTTCACTAGAGGTGACCTGATAAGTTGTCGATGAAGAAGGGGATGCCTTGGGCATCCCAAGCTTAGATGCTTGAGTCTTCTTGAAATATGCAGGGATGAACCACGGGGGCATCCCCAAGCTTAGAGTTTTCACTCTCCTTGATCATATTGTATCATCCTCCTATCTTGATCCTTGAAAACTTCCTCACCAAACTCAAAACAAACTCATTAGGGTTAATGCATAATCATAAATTCATATATTCAGAGGTGACATAATCATTCTTAACACTTCTGGACATTGCACAAAGCTAGAAAGTTAATGGAACAAAAAATCCATCAAACATAGCAAAACAGGCAATGCGAAATAAAATGCAGAATCTGTCAAAAGAACAGTACGTAAAGACGAATTTTTGGGGCACTAACTTGCTCAGATGAAAATGCTTAAATTGAATAAAAGTTGCGTACATATCTGACGATCATGCACGTAAATTGGCAGATTTTACGAGTTACCTACAGAGGGCTTGACAAGGTATTAACTAGTCAATGCCTACGAATAGTAGACTAGGGTTTCGTGTGATGTAGAGGGCAAGTAGATCTCGAAGGTTATCAGCCGAATAATACTCGACGAAATAAAACTAGGGTTTGTTCAACAATGATTCGATGATCCTCTTCATCCCTCGACTCCCTCTTATATATGAGGCGGAGCGAGAGATTCGTATTATACAAGTTACAGAGTCCGGGAAGGTTTCTAACTCGTCCCGCAAGATTACATACAACACTTCTTATTACAACTCTAGCTTTCCTTAACAGCATCTTTGGGCTTAAGTCTTCTTATTCTTCGGGTGTTGGGCCTTGTAAACCCGGGTACTATCATTGGCAGGCCCATTGGGGATGCCTATGTCAGTAGCCCCCGAGATTTTGCCTGAGTCATAGAGTCAGGGAAAACTCCCCTGTTTATTTTTCCTCGACAACTTTAACTTGTCCATATTTCTTCACATGAATTTCTATATTGTACAGGGATAACGGTAGTTGGGGCTAGTTCATCTGACGGATCAGGTACTAGTTAACTGCTCTAGTGGCAATCCGCAAAAACCTACTTCAAGATCACGTCCCTGGACATGATCTCGGTGATACTGGTGTAAACTTCGACAGGTGCCGCTTAAGGTCTTACCATTCTGTCGAGTCCCAGTCATTTTATCGAGTCCACAGCGCGTCGGCGGGATATTTCTTCACATCTGTTGATGTGGAAAAAATGCAGAGCGCAGTCTTCGGCGATGCCACGCCGCACAGAACGGATCTGGGGTCTTACCTTCGCAATGTTTTGCGGCATTCAGAATTTAGTCGCAACTTTGGCGTTCTGAGAATATATTGTCGAGTGCTTATTCGGCTGTTGGAATAGCACATTTTATCGAGTCAATTTCTGACTTATATTGCTCTCCCGATGGGAGTATATGTAGAGTTATCTTTATAACTCGAAATATGCTCCTTCTTTCTTCTTTTTCTTTCTTTCTTTCTCTTTTTTCTTCTTGATAATTTTCATCGGGCACGCGAACAGCGTTCCCGATGGGAGTAGCCCCCGAGGCTACAGCCAAGGACTTGTGCTTGGTTGTAGGCTCAACATTCTAGTGCACCTTGTCGCTATTTTGTCATTCTTTTCACAATATTCCCTTCTTTTTATCTCTCGGGTGCGCGAACAGCGCTCCCGATGGGAGTAGCCCCCGAGGCTATGAACAAGAGCTTGCGTTTGATCATAGGCTCCCGCAATTTCTATATTGTCATCCTCGAATTTTATTCCTTTCAAAGTAGCCTCCGAGCATTTGGGCAAAAACTTGTATTTGATCAAAGGCTCCCGAAGTATTCAATAACTTCTCCTGTCGCGAATCTTCTTTTACTTTACTTGTCGAAATTTTCTCCCTTAAACGAAGTTATGTCATTGCTGTTAATAATCGCAATTTTTCCTGCCTTGTGGGTCCAATATCTTTATCACGTTGACACGTCGTGCAAGTGGGGGACACACGTCCTTCGCTTTTCCTGGCACACGTACTGTAACGCCTGTTCCGTTCCATCCTAGTAAAAATACTTTTTTGCCCTTCTTGTTCAGAATCTTTATTTCACCGCACGATTCCTTCATCCAACGGTGCGCTGCTTCGCCGAATTCCTATATAAACCATTCTTCAACCTCTGTTCGCACCTTCGTTTGCGCCGCACCTCTACTCCCCTTTGCAAAAACTTCCCTTTGCGCCCAATTCTCTCTGAGCTTCACCTACGCACGAACTCAACTCCTTTGGTGCTGTTGATGCCACCACGCGGCCGCCTCACTCGCCACAGTACTCCGGAATCCAAGATGGCTGCTGAAAGCGTTGAGTGGGAGAGATCGAAGATCTCCAACCAGGACGTCAACATGCTGAAGAAGCTGGGCCTGATGAAGAAAGAAGGCGCCATCCACTTTCCCAGCGAAGAAAGCTACCCAAACCCTCCAATGGAGTACCGGGTTAGTTTCGTTGATCACCTCATCTGCGGCCTTTCTGCCCCCATTCACGATTTCCTCCGCGGCCTTCTTTTTGTTTACGGGATTCAGCTGCACCAGCTGACCCCTAATTCCATCCTCCATGTCGCCATTTTCATCACTCTTTGCGAGTGCTTCCTCGGAGTCCCTCCTAACTGGGCTCTGTGGAACGCATTTTCTGCCTCCGCCGCAATGGCTCCCACAACGCCACTTACAACATAGGCGGCGTTGTTATCTGTGTCCGTACTGACGTTGATTATTTCGACGTCAAATTCCCCGACTCTGTCCAAGGATGGCGCAAAAGGTGGCTCTACATACACGAAGAAAGTGCCAACTCTGTTGAGCACAACATAGTCCCTTTTAACGAAAGTGCTAAAATTCTGCGCAGCCGTTCCTGGGATGCTGAAGCTTCCAAAGAAGAGAAAACGGCGACAGAAGCCCTTATGTCCCGTATTCATCATCTTCAAAATACTCGAGGCAAGGAGCTGTCTGGTGTCCAAATCACCGCCTACTTCCTTAGGATTAGGGTGCAGCCTCTTCAAGCTCGCAAAAATCCCCTTTGGACGTATGCTGGTGCAAATGACGCCAATAGGCTCTCCAAGGATCTTTCTGTGAAGGACTTGGAGAAGCTTATTCGAAGAATTTCCTCGCTCAGCAAGAAGGATCCTATTCCCTCCTCTTGCCGCGTGGAACCATACAGTGCCGCCAATCCTCTCCCTCAGGTATTTTGTCTTCTCGAATTTTTGTCTTGTCCCGAACTTTTCCTGCATCATATTTTATTGATATCTCTATAATTTTTCTTTTGTCGCTATTTTCCTGCAGAACCACCCCACTTTGGCTTCTCTTCCTCCTCTTCCCGAGGATGGAGAGGTCGAAGAACAAGCTGTTGTCGCTGAAGACAACCAGGGGTCTTCTATCCCTGAGAGTGAGGTTGCGGGTTCTCACAAATCCGCGGCTTCCTCTGAAAAAGAAATCGAGTCTGATGCCAGCGAGTCGACGCAATCCCTTCTTCCTGCTGTTGTTGGAGATATGCCCAAGAGGCAATAATAAAGTGGTTATTATTTATATCTTTATGTTTATGATAAATGTTTATATATCATGCTAGAATTGTATTAACCGAAACATTAGTACATGTGTGATATGTAGACAAACAAGAAGTCCCTAGTATGCCTCTTAAACTAGCTTGTTGATTAATGGATGATTAGTTTCATAATCATGAACATTGGATGTTATTAATAACAAGGTTATGTCATTGTATGAATGATGTAATGGACACACCCAATTAAGCGTAGCATAAGATCTCGTCATTAAGTTATTTGCTATAAGCTTTCAATACATAGTTACCTAGTCCTTATGACCATGAGATCATGTAAATCACTTATACCGGAAAGGTACTTTGATTACACCAAACACCACTGCGTAAATGGGTGGCTATAAAGGTGGGATTAAGTATCCGGAAAGTATGAGTTGAGGCATATGGATCAACAGTGGGATTTGTCCATCCCGATGACGGATAGATATACTCTGGGCCCTCTCGGTGAAATGTCGTCTAATGTCTTGCAAGCATATGAATGAGTTCATAAGAGACCACATACCACGGGAGTAAAGAGTACTTGTCAGGAGACGAGGTTGAACAAGGTATAGAGTGATACAGAAGATCAAACCTCGGACAAGTAAAATATCGCGAGACAAAGGGAATTGGTAATGTATGTAAATGGTTCATTCGATCACTAAAGTCATCGTTGAATATGTGGGAGCCATTATGGATCTCGAGATCCCGCTATTGGTTATTGGTCGGAGTAAGTACTCAACCATGTCCGCATAGTTCTCGAACCGTAGGGTGACACACTTAAAGTTGGATGTTGAAATGGTAGTACTTGATTATGGAATGGAGTTCGAATATTTGTTCGGAGTCCCGGATGAGATCCCGGACATCACGAGGAGTTCCGGAATGGTCCGGAGAATAAGATTCATATATAGGATGTCATTTTATGTGAAATAAAATGTCGCGGAAGGTTCTATGGAAGGTTCTAGAAGGTTCTAGAAAAGTCCGGAAGAAACCACCAAGGAAGGTGGAGTCCACATGGGACTCCACCTCCATGGCCGGCCAACCCTAGATGGGGTGGAGTCCCAGTGGACTCCACCATAGGGGCCGGCCACCCCCACATGGGAGGTGGAAATCCCACCCTTTGGGTGGGAGTCCTAGATGGGCTAGGTTTCCCCTCTTATGGAAGTTTTGGGTTCGGGTCTTATTCGAAGACTTGGACACCAACACTTGGGATCCACCTATATAATGAGGGGCCAAGGGAGGGGGCCGGCCACCCCAAGACCACAAGCTGGCCGCCCCCATAGAGTGGCCGGCCACCCCTCCCAAACCCTAGCCGCCCCCTCTCCTCCATATTGCCCGCGTAGCTTAGCGAAGCTCGCCGGACTTCTTCACCGCCACCGAGCACCACGCCGTCGTGCTGCCGGATTCAAGAGGAGCTACTACTTCCGCTGCCCGCTGGAACGGGAGGTGGACGTCGTCTTCATCAACAACCGAACGTGTGACCGAGTACGGAGGTGCTGCCCGTTCGTGGCGCCGGAACCGATCGTGATCAAGATCTTCTACGCGCTTTTGCAAGCGGCAAGTGAACATCTACCGCAGCAACAAGAGCCTCATCTTGTAGGCTTGGAATCTCTTCAAGGTGACTCGATAATCCCCTCGTTGCTCCGTCTTCTAGATTGCATCTTGGCTTGGATTTCGTGTTCGCGGTAGGAAAATTTTTGTTTTCTATGCAACGTTATCCTACGGGTATCAGAGCCGTGTCTATGCATAGATGGTTACACGAGTAGAACACAATGGTTTGTGGCGTTGATGCTCTTTTTATCTTTAGTTTGAGTACTTTGCATCTTTGTGGCATAGTGGGATGAAGCGGCTCGGACTAACTTTACATGACCGCGTTCATGAGACTTGTTCCTCGTTCGACATGCAACTTGTATTGCATAAGAGGCTTTGCGGGTGTCTGTCTCTCCTACTATAGTGAAGATTCAATTTACTCTTCTATTGACAACATTAGTATCAACGTTGTGGTTCATGTTCGTAGGTAGATTAGATCTCTCTCGAAAACCCTAAACCACGTAAAATATGCAAACCAAATTAGAGACGTCTAACTTGTTTTTGCAGGGTTTGGTGATGTGATATGGCCATGATATGATGATGAATATGTATGAGATGATCATGTAGGCAACGCAGGAGCCTTATGGTTGTCTTTAAATTTCATGTTGAGTAGTATTTCAAAGTAGTTGTAATAGTTGCTACATGGAGAACAATCATGAAGACGGCGCCATTGACCTTGACGCTACGCCGACGATGATGGAGATCATGCCGAAGATGATGGAGATCATGTCCGTGCTTTGGAGATGAAGATCAAAGGCGCAAAGACAAAAGGGCCATATCATATCACATATGAACTGCATGTGATGTTAATCCTTTTATGCATCTTATTTTGCTTAGATCGCGACGGTAGCATTATAAGATGATCCCTCACTAAAATCTCAAGATAATAAAGTGTTCATCCTTAGTAGCACCGTTGCCAAGACTTGTCGTTTCGAAGCATCTCGTGATGATCGGGTGTGATAATCAACAAGTGCATACAACGGGTGCAAGACAGTTTTGCACATGCGGATACTAAGGTGGCCTTGACGAGCCTAGCATGTACAGACATGGTCTCGGAACACGTGTACCGAAAGGTAGAGCATGAATCATATGGATGATATGATGAACACTTTGAGTGTTCGCCATTGAAATCACACCTTGTCTCGTGATGATCGGGCTTAGGTGCGGTGGATTTGGTTCGTGTGATCACTAAGACAATGCGAGGGATATTGTTTTGAGTGGGAGTTCACTTAGATTTTTAATTATGTTGAATTAAAATTTGAACTCAATTTGTCATAAACTTAGTCTAAACTATTGCAAATATATGTTGTAGATATGGCGTCCCCAATCAATTTTAACCAGTTCCTAGAGAAAGAAAAGCTTAAGAGCAACAGTAGCAACTTCACCGATTGGTTCCGTCATGTGAGGATCTTCCTCGCTGGCGGAAATCTGCAATATGTGCTTGATGCACCGCTAGGTGACCCTCCAGCAGAAACTAAAACCGATGAAGTAAAGAATGTTTACGCGACTGGGGACGGTACTCTCAAGTTCAGTGTGCCATCCTATGCAGTATGGAATCCGATCTTCAAAAAACGTTTTGAGCACCACGATCCTCATGAGTTGATGAAAGAGTTAAAGACTATTTTTGAAACTCATGCGGCCGTGGAATGCTATGAAGCATCGAAACAATTTCAGCTGCATGATGGAAGAAGGTAGCTCCGTTAGTGAGCACATGCTCGCAATGACCGGGCATGCGAAGAAACTCAGTGACTTGGAAATAGTTATTCCTAACAGACTGGGGATTAATCGTATCCTTCAATCACTGCCACCTAGTTACAAGAACTTTGTGATGAACTACAATATGCAGAACATGAACAAAGAGTTACCTGAACTCTTCGCCATGCTTAAAGCTGCTGAGATTGAGATCAAGAAAGAGCACCAAGTGTTGATGGTCAACAAGACCACCGGTTTCAAGCAGGGCAAGTCTAAGGGAAAATTCAAGAAGGGTGGCAAGAAAGCTGCCACACCTCCTATGAAACCTAAGAACGGCCCTAAGCCTGATGCTGAGTGCTATTACTGCAAGGAGAAGGGACACTGGAAGCGTAATTGCTCCAAGTATTTGGCGGATCGAAGAGCGGCCTTGTCAAGAAGAAGAAAGAAGGTATATCGATATACATGTTATAGATGTTTATCTCACTGGTTCTCGTACTAGTACCTGGGTATTTGATACTGGTTCGGTTGCTCATATTTGTAACTCGAAACAGGAACTAAAGAATAAACGAAGACTACTGAAAGATGAAGTGACGATGCGCGTTGGAAATGGATCCAAAGTCGATGTGATCGTGTCGGCACACTTCCTCTACATCTACCTTCGGGATTAGTTTTAAGCCTAAATAATTGTTATTTTGTACCCGCGTTGAGCATGAACATTATATCTGGATCTTGTTTAATGCAAGACGGTTATTCATTCAAGTCTGAGAATAATGGTTGTTCTATTTTTATGAATAATATCTTTTATGGTCGAGCACCTGAAAAGAATGGCTTATTTCTGTTAGATCTCGATAGTAGTGATACACATATACATAACATTGATGCTAAGCGAATTAAATTGAATGATAATTCTACTTATATGTGGCACTGTCGTCTTGGTCATATTGGAGTGAAACGCATGAAGAAACTCCATACGATGGATTACTTGAATCACTTGATTTTGAGTCACTTGATAGATGCGAAGCATGTCTAATGGGAAAAATGACTAAGACTCCATTTTCTGGTATGATGGAGCGAGCTACCGACTTATTGGAAATCATACATACCGATGTGTGCGGACCAATGAGCGTAGCATCGCGCGGTGGTTATCGTTATGTTCTAACCTTCACAGATGATCTGAGTAGATATGGGTATATCTATTTCATGAAACATAAATCCGAAACTTTCGAGAAGTTTAAGGAATTCCAAAGTGAAGTAGAAAATCAACGTAACAAGAAGATCAAATTTCTACGATCTGATCGCGGAGGTGAATATCTGAGTTATGAGTTTGGCATGCATTTAAAGAAATGCGGAATACTTTCACAATTGACTCCGCCGGGAACACCTCAACGAAACGGTGTGTCCGAACGTCGTAATCGAACTCTCTTAGATATGGTTCGTTCTATGATGTCTCTTACTGATTTGCCGTTATCATTTTGGAGTTATGCATTAGAGACAGCCGCATTCACTTTAAATAGAGCACCATCAAAATCCGTTGAAACGACACCGTATGAATTATGGTTTAATAAGAAACCTAAGCTGTCGTTCCTAAAAGTTTGGGGTTGCGAAGCCTATGTAAAGAAGTTACAACCGGACAAGCTAGAACCCAAAGCGGAGAAATGCGTCTTCATAGGATACCCTAAGGAAACTATAGGGTACACTTTCTATCACAAATCCGAAGGCAAAATCTTTGTTGCTAAGAATGGAACCTTTCTTGAGAAAGAATTTCTCACTAAAGAAGTGACTGGAAGAAAAGTAGAACTCGATGAGATTGATGAATCTATACTCGTTGATCAGAGTAGCGCAGTACCGGAAGTTGTACTGTGCCGCCTACACCGACAACAGAGGAAGCTAATGATAATGATCATGAAACTTCGAACGAGGAAACTACTGAACCTCGCAGATCGACAAGGGAACGTGCCACTCCTGATTGGTACGATCCTTGTCTAAATGTCATGATTGTAGATAACAATGATGAGGACCCTGCGACATATGAAGAAGCGATGATGAGCCCAGATTCCAACAAATGGCAAGAAGCCATGAAATCCGAAATGGGATCCATGTATGATAACAAAGTATGGACTTTGGTAGACTTACCTGATAGCCGAAAGGCTGTCGAGAATAAATGGATTTTCAAAAGAAAAACAGATGCTGATGGTAATATTACTGTCATAAAGCTCGACTTGTCGCAAAGGGTTTCGACAAATTCAAGGAGTTGACTACGATGAGACTTTCTCACCTGTAGCGAAGCTAAAATCTGTGAGGATTTTGTTAGCAATAGCTGCATTTTTCGATTATGAGATTTGGCAGATGGATGTCAAAACAGCATTCCTTAATGGAGACATTGAGGAAGAGTTGTATATGGTACAACCCAAAGGTTTTGTCGATCCTAAAAATGCGACAAAGTATGCAAACTTCAGCGTTCAATCTATGGACTGAAGCAAGCATCAAGAAGTTGGAACCGACGTTTTGATAAAGTGATCAAAGACTTCGGGTTTATACAGTGTCATGGAGAGGCCTGTATTTACAAGAAAGTGAGTGGGAGCTCTGTAGCATTCCTGATATTATATGTAGATGACATATTATTGATCGGGAATGATATAGAACTATTAAGCAGTGTTAAAGGTTATTTGAATAATAGTTTTTCAATGAAAGACCTTGGTGAAGCATCGTATATATTAGGCATCAAGATTTATAGAGATAGATCAAGACGCCTAATAGGGCTATCACAGAGTACATACCTGGACAAGATTCTAAAGAAGTTTAGAATGGACGAAAGTAAGAAAGGATTCTTGCCTATGTTACCAGGCAAGGTCTTGAGTAAGACTCAAGGTCCAGCTACGGCAGAAGAAAGAGAAAGGATGAGTCAGATCCCCTATGCCTCGGCAGTAGGCTCTATCATGTATGCCATGCTATTACTAGACCGGATATAGCACATGCTGTTAGTTTGACTAGCAGATATCAAAGTGATCCAGGAATGGAACAACTGGACAGCGGTCAAGAATATCCTAAAGTACTTGAAAAGAACTAAGGATATGTTTCTTTGTTATGGAGGTGACCAAGAGCTCGTTGTAACAAGTTACACCGATGCAAGTTGGAACACTGATCCTGATGACTCTAAGTCACAATCTGGGTACGTGTTTATATTGAATGGTGCTGCAGTAAGCTGGGCAAGCTCGAAGCAGTGCACGGTGGCGAAATCTTCAACAGAATCAGAGTACATAGCGGCTTCAGAGGCTTCATCAGAAGTGGTATGGATGAAGAGGTTCATTGTAGAGCTCGGTGTGGTTCCTAGTGCATTGGACCCATTAATCATTTACTGTGATAACATGGGTGCCATCGCCAATGCACAAGAGCCAAGGTCACACAAGGGGCTGAAGCATATCAAGCTGCGTTACCACTCGATTCGCGAGTACATCGAAGATGGAGAAGTAAAGATTTGCAAAGTACACACTGATCTGAATGTAGCAGATCCGTTGACTAAAGCTCTCCCTAGGGCAAAGCATGACCAACACCAGAATGCCATGGGTGTTAGGTATCTTACAATGTAATCTAGATTATTGACTCTAGTGCAAGTGGGAGACTGTTGGAGATATGCCCAAGAGGCAATAATAAAGTGGTTATTATTTATATCTTTATGTTTATGATAAATGTTTATATATCATGCTAGAATTGTATTAACTGAAACATTAGTACATGTGTGATATGTAGACAAACAAGAAGTCCCTAGTATGCCTCTTAAACTAGCTTGTTGATTAATGGATGATTAGTTTCATAATCATGAACATTGGATATTATTAATAACAAGGTTATGTCATTGTATGAATGATGTAATGGACACACCCAATTAAGCGTAGCATAAGATCTCGTCATTAAGTTATTTGCTATAAGCTTTCAATACATAGTTACCTAGTCCTTATGACCATGAGATCATGTAAATCACTTATACCGGAAAGGTACTTTGATTACACCAAACACCACTGCGTAAATGGGTGGCTATAAAGGTGGGATTAAGTATCCAGAAAGTATGAGTTGAGGCATATGGATCAACAGTGGGATTTGTCCATCCCGATGACGGATAGATATACTCTGGGCCCTCTCGGTGAAATGTCGTCTAATGTCTTGCAAGCATATGAATGAGTTCATAGAGACCACATACCACGGTACGAGTAAAGAGTACTTGTCGGAGACGGTTGAACAAGGTATAGAGTGATACCGAAGATCAAACCTCGGACAAGTAAAATATCGCGAGACAAGGAATTGGTAATGTGTGTAAATGGTTCATTCGATCACTAAAGTCATCGTTGAATATGTGGGAGCCATTATGGATCTCCGAGATCCCGCTATTGTTATTGGTCGGAGTAAGTACTCAACCATGTCCGCATAGTTCTCGAACCGTAGGGTGACACACTTAAAGTTGGATGTTGAAATGGTAGTACTTGAATATGGAATGGAGTTCGAATATTTGTTGGGAGTCCGGGAAGATTCCGGACATCACGAGGAGTTCGGAATGGTCGGAGAATAAGTTCATATATAGGATGTCATTTTATGTGAAATAAAATGTCGGGAGGTTCTATGGAAGGTTCTAGAAGGTTCTAGAAAAGTCCGGAAGAAACCACCAAGAAGGTGGAGTCCACATGGGACTCCACCTCCATGGCCGGCCACCTAGATGAGGTGGAGTCCCAAGTGGACTCCACCAGGGGGCCGGCCCCCCACATGGGAGGTGGAAATCCCACCCTTTGGGTGGGAGTCCTAGTTGGGCTAGGTTTCCCCTCTTATGGAAGGTTTTGGGTTCGGGTCTTATTCGAAGACTTGGACACCAACACTTGGGATCCACCTATATAATGAGGGCCAAGGGAGGGGGCCGGCCACCCCAAGACCACAAGCTGGCCGCCCCCATAGAGTGGCCGGCCACCCCTCCCAAACCCTAGCCGCCCCCTCTCCTCCATATTGCCCGCAGCTTAGCGAAGCTCCGCCGGACTTCTTCACCGCCACCGACACCACGCCGTCGTGCTGCCGGATTCAAGAGGAGCTACTGCTTCCGCTGCCCGCTGGAAGGGGAGGTGGACGTCGTCTTCATCAACACCGAACGTGTGACCGGTACGGAGGTGCTGCCCGTTCGTGGCGCCGGAACTGATCGTGATCAAGATCTTCTACGCGCTTTTGCAAGCGGCAAGTGAACATCTACCGCAGCAACAAGAGCCTCATCTTGTAGGCTTTGGAATCTCTTCAAGGGTGAGACTCGATAATCCCCTCGTTGCTACCGTCTTCTAGATTGCATCTTGGCTTGGATTTCGTGTTCGCGGTAGGAAAATTTTTGTTTTCTATGCAACGTTATCCTACAGCTGTGTCCCCAGGGAACAAAAGGAAAAGGTCTGAAGCTGTCGATACTGGTACCTCCAAGGCTGCCGAAGAAGTTGCCCCTACTGAAGAGGGGTTAACTTTGAATCCTTATGACGCTGCTCTTGTCAGCTCGTGAGTTTCCTTTTTCTATTTACTCTCGAGATTTTTACTATACTGTCACCTTACGCTATAACTTGCTTGTTGCAGTGATGAAGAAGGGGATGATCCCGCCATTGATGTGACTGCTCGAACGAGCACGTCTCGCACTTTGGTTGTTTCGGAAGCGCAACCAGATGGAGATGAAACTTCGACGCCTCAAAGGGGTGTCGAGCTTACCACTCCAGCTGCAAGCCCCCGAGCTCCTTCACCAAAAAGAGCAAGGGTTGAACCAGTCGAAGAACCCACCCAACTTGAAGGTGGTTTCACGACTTCTTCGTTAAATGACGTAAGTCTCTTCCCTGTTCTTTTTCTCATCTATTTTTTGACTTGTATCTTTCATCCCCCTTTTTGTTTCACTCTATCTGATTTCCCTTTTGTCTGGTTTTCTCCTTAGCCTTTAATGAAAGAATTCTTTCGGCTTGGTACCCAATTCGTCGGGTATCGTGATCTTTCGGACTCGCTGAAAGGTACTATGTTGTTCCCCCTTTTTCTCTTGATTACACCTTCTGTGCTATCTCCACTAACGCGACAATTTTTTTGTATTGATTATTTTTCAGCTAGTCTTGCAGAAGCCAACAAATGTGCTGATGCTCTTGCTCTAAAGTTGGAGCAGAGCAAAAAAGCTCGCAAGAAAGCTGAATCCAGCGCCGCTGTTGTCGAAGAACTTCGAAAGAGGCTTCACGACGCGGAAACTTCTCTGAGTGACCATATCACTCAGCAAACTGCGCACGAGAATGAAATTATTACTCGCTTATCGTCGCAGTGCCGCCGCTTCGTCAGTAAGTATTTCGACCTTTCTTTAATCGATTGCTGTCGTGTTTTCTCTTTTTTGACGATCTATACTTGTCGCCTTTAGGGAAGACGCGTCAACCTTATGATCTTGAAAATCCCGAGAACGACGCTCTTCTTGATACGCTCTCTCTTCTCGAGATTCATGGAGATGAAGCACGCCAAGGCATGGAAGAGGCTGACTCAGCGCTGGCGAAGCTATTTCCGTTTTTCTTCCCGAAGAAAGAAGAGCCGAAAACATTCGGCGAACTGGCCAAGTGCTTCAATGCTGCAGAGGATCTTGGGCACAATCTTCGCCAAGAAGGGTTGAAGGTTGGCGTCGAAGGTACTATTGCTTTGGTTGCTATCAGCCAGCAAAACGTCGACTGGGCTAAGGTTGGAGATGTACCGAAGATGGAGACCAAAACATGGGTTTCTTTGATTAAGGCTGCCAAGCCTAACTCAAAGAAGATCCTTGCTTTTCTTGGCTTCAAACCTACTCCCGCTCCAAGCTCATCTAAGCCGGAGGTCAAGTAGACGCTTTTCTTTCCTTCCCCTTTCTTCTTCTTTTTTTTTATTATTTTTCTTTCTTCTTTTTGATGGTGTCGCCAAAGTAGTTGTTGGCGACACTTATCCCGCTAGCTCTGTACTATTTTGTAATTACTCCGAAAGATCAATGAACTTCTATCTTGCTTGATGATTGATCTCGCCTTCTTTTAATTTCAGTTGATATTTGATAATTATACTCCGTCTTCTGCTCCTCCCGATGTTTTGCCTTCTCCTTCTTGCTCGAGAAAAAATCCTACTAATATTGAATCTGTTGAAGATTCCTTGTCGCAAGAATTGGATGAACTTCGGCAACAACTTCAGTATGCGAAGAGACAAACGCTTGTAATGATGGAACAATCTCGCAAGGCATTAGAAGCCGAGAAGATTGCACTTCAACAGGCTCAAGAGGCTGTGGCTGCTAAGGAAATCGCTCATTCTGAGGCTGAAAAGGCCACTACTCGAGAAAATTTTATGCTCGAGTTAATGAATGAAGCCAGTGCGGATATGTCTGGTATGCTTGTCGCATCTTTTGTGTGAAACTTCGACACTTTCCATCCTTTTGCTGCGTCTCTTAAAAATTTACCGCATCGTTGCTTAACGAGGTTCCTTTATTGATGTTGCGGCCGAAGAAGAGAGGGTAAATCTAGGACAAACTTCCTTGTTAACCTTGCCCTTGACCATGGTTCTCTGTCTGGGCCACCCCGAGAAGACCCGGCAGTTGTCGGATTTAGGGATCGCACCTCTCAAACTCGTGACTTCCTCGACTTTTGTTACCGGGACCTTGTCGATGGTTTATAACTCCATGTTTCCTCGAACGTTCAGCCACAAACTCTTCCCGAGCTAAGGAGATTTAAGGATCCCCACAAGATCCATGGTTTTGTCAAAGCTCAACAGCTGGTGCCAGGGTTGCCCTTATCATGCTTCAGATATGCCACTCAAAGCTTGACCACCCAAGTTGTTGCAAAAGTTCATGAGAGGGTAAGGCGTCGAAGAGTTGGCGTCGCCAATTAATTCGGCGGTTTTAAGCACAATGGCGAGAAGAGATGATTGAGGATCTCCTTGGATGGATGCCGACTTTTTGCCAGATGGTCATTATGCTGACTTTCTTGGCGCTGCTCCTGAAGAGAAGGCAGGATTACTATTGATAACATATTGAATCGTGACTAATTTTTCTCCTTTAGTAGACACCTTTTCTTTGTAAACCACGATTGTGATTGTATTGTAAAGTGATCATTCTGTTTCTATATTTGTCCAGCCCCCGAGCGTGTCGGTGCCTATTTTCTATACTTGTGTATTGCGAGGTTTTTAACCAAGGCATTTATTCAATGTGTAGTTTTGGCGAGTATCAGCCCCCGAGCTTTTTTGTCGATAATTTTTATTGACTCGCGAGGTGTTTAATACCAAGGCGACTAGACCATGTTAACTATACCATATTTGCGGGTATGAACCCCCGTGTCTCGCATGATTGCTATTTTGTATTTTTGTTTGTTTCGCGAGGTATTTTATACCAAGGCGAGATATTGTCAGGAATATGTTTTGCAAGTCTGAGGCCTAAGCCCCCGAGCCTGCCGAAGAAATGTATATCTCCACTATCTTTACTATATTGCAGCACCGCGACCCGCCTCATTAAAAACCTTTCCCGGCCCCACTCGGTGCCCCGAAAAAGGAAAGAGTGCGTCTGAAAACTCGCGGGCGTTTCAGTACATTGAAGTTTTACAAGGACTATGTTTCGACTCTAGGCGTAGAACCGCCTGAGTTGCGCCACGTTCCAGGGATTTTGCTCCTCCACCCCTGTCTTCTTGTCCTTTATCCTGTATGCTCCTCCTCCAATTACTTCTGTGACGATGTAGGGCCCAAGCCATGGTGACTCGAGCTTTTCATGGCTTTTCTGCGTGAGCCGAAGGACTAGATCTCCCACCTGAAAGGATCTTGGCCGCAAACGTCGACTGTGGTAATTCTTCAAGTCTTGTTGATATTTTGTTACTCGGGAGAGTACCTCATCTCTAGCCTCGTCGAGTGCATCGACGTCATCCTCTAGTGCTTTTCTCGACACCTCTTCATCATATTCCACGACTCGTCGAGAATCGTGCTCTACCTCGATTGGTAGTACTGCTTCCGCTCCATGGACCAAGAAGAACGGAGTTTCTTGTGTCGCTGTGTTTGGTGTTGTTCGTATGCTCCATAATACACTGGGCAGCTCTTCTGGCCAGGTATATCGAGCTTTTTCCAGTGGCCCTAGTAAGCGTTTCTTGATGCCGTTGCAGATTATTCCGTTGGCTTTCTCGACTTGACCGTTGGTTTGCGGGTGTGCAACCGACGCGTAGCTTGATACCCACTTCTTCGCAATACTCTTTGAACTCATTGGATGTGAAGTTACGTTATCAGTGACGATGCTGTGAGGTACTCAAAAACGAAAGACAATGCTTTTCACAAACTTTATTTGCAGATGCCCCACATCCCAGTGAATTATCGGCTTCGCTTCTATCCCACTTTGTAAATTTGTCGACAGCTACCAACATATACTCTTTCCCTCCTGGCCAAGACTTGTGTAGCTTGCCCACCATATCTAGGCCCCACTGAGCAAAGGGCCAAGACAGTATTGGCATTAGCTCTGTTGCTGGGGAGTGGGGCTTTGCGGCAAACCTCTGGCACGCGTCGCAGGTTCGTACTATCTCCTTTGCGTCCTCTATTGCTGTCAACCAGTAAATCCAGCTCGAAAAACTTTGGCAGCAATAGCTCGGCTACTCGCGTGGTGACCGCAGATTCCTTCGTGTACGTCCTTCAGGATCATCCTTCCTTCCTCGGGTGTGACGCACCTCTGTAATACTCCCGAAATACTTCGCTTGTATAGCTCCCCTTTGACCACAGTGAAAGCTTTTGATCGTCTAATAACTCGCCTTGCTTCAACTGGATCGTCGGGTATTTCCTTTTTTATGATGTATGCTATGTACGTCTGCATCCATGGTACCTGTATCATCATGACCAAGTCCTGATCCTCTTCTTCTTCTTCTTCCTCTTGCTCTTCCTTGGTAGCCCTTGTGGGTTTCTTCTCCTTCTTTTTTGGTTTTGTCGACTTCGTAGATCTCTCTGCTATTTCTTCCCAAAATACACCTGGCGGGACTGCCAGGCATTGCGATCCGATGTTTGCAAGAACGTCGGCACATCATTGCTCAATCTGCTGATATGATTTACTTCGCATCATCGAACAACTTCTCGAGCTCGTTGTAGACTTCCTTGTATGCTATCATACTATCGTTAACTTGGATCGCATTGGTTCATGACTTGTTGAGCTACCAACTGCGAGGTATCAAGATTTTAATCGAGGTTAGCGCCCCATGGCTTTAAGCCATCTTCATCCGGTGTATGAGGGCTTAGTATTCTACCTCATTGTTAGATGCGTTTGGGAGCGTCATCCTTAGAGCGTACTTCAGCTTGTAAGCCTTCTGGTGAAATATTAATATCAACTGCGCCAAGCTCCTTAGTCTTTTGGATCTGGTCGAAGTTCATAGTCAAGTTCGATAAATCTGGTGGTCCTGTGTTTTGCAGTTCCATCCACTCTGCGATGAAATGTGGTAAAATTTGTGACTTGATTGCTTTTCTTTTTTCATACGTGATGTCCACCGAGGGGGAAAGTTCTATTCCCCAAAGGGAGACCCGACCCAGTAACTTCTGGATTGTTGAGTATATTTGAGAGGGAGCTTCATTGACCACTATGATCGGGTGTGTTGAAAAATAGTGGCGCAATTCGTCTTTACATTGTGAACACTCAGGTATGCACAGCTTTTTGTCGCGAGGGTACCTTTGTTTTGAAGGCGACAAAACTTCGCTGACGAAGTATACTGGCATTTGTACTCCGTGGAGTTTTCCTTCTTCCTCTCTTTCGACGACAAGTACCGTGTGACAAGGTATCAACTTGTCAATGCCTATGAATTGTAGGCTAGGGTTTAGTTGGAAGTAGAGGGTAAGTAGATCTCGAAGGTTTCAGCGAAAAGTACTCGCTGATTGAAAACTAGGGTTTGCGGACAATGATTCGATTATTTCTTCGTTCTCGACTCCCCCTTTATATAGGAGGTGGAGCCGAGGGATTCGTGCTATACAAGTTCTGAGTCAGGACGTTTCTAACTCATCCGCCAGATTACAAATAACACTTCCTATTACAACTCTTATCTTTCCTTAATAGATCTTGGGCTCCCGAATCTTCTTATTCTTCGAGTATTGGGCCTCCAGTAAACCCCGGGTACTATCTTCGGCAGGCCCATTTGAGATGCCTATGTCAGTAGCCCCCGAGATTTTGCTTGAATCGTAGAATCAAGGAAAATCTCCACTGTCTATTTTTATTCGAAAGCTTCAACTTTTTATATCTCTTCACATAAAATTCTATATTGTACAGGGATAATGGTAGTTGGGGCTAGTTCATCTGACGGATCAGGTACTAGTTAACTGCTCTAGTGGCAATCCGCAAAAACCTACTTCAAAATCACGTCCATGGACTTGATCTCGGGATACTGGTGTAAACTTCGACAGGTGCAGCTTGAGTCTTTTCGTACATTAAGTCCCGAGTCAAATTTATCGAGGGTACCTAGCAGCGTCCGTTAGGATTTTTCTTCATTGTCTGTTGATACGGATAAAAGTAGCGACGCAGTCTTTGGCGATGCCACGCCCAACAGAACGGATCTGGGATCTTACCTTCGCAAATTTGCGGCATTCAGAAATTGATCGCAACCTTGGCTTCTGAGAATATATTGTCGAGTGCTTGTTCCGGCTGTTGGAATGGCACATTTTATCGAGTCAAATATGACTTATATTGCTCTCCCGATGGGAGTATATGTAGAGTTAATTATAACTCGAAATATACTCTCTTGCTTTTCTATCTTTCTTTATTTTCCTTTTTAAACAGCGTTCCCGATGGGAGTAGCCCCCGAGGCTACAAGCAAGAACTTGTGCTTGGTTGTAGGCTCAACATTTTAGTCCACCTTGTCGCTATATTGTCATTATTTCCCAATATGATCTCTCTCTTCTCTTTTTTTCTCTCTCGGGTGCGCGAACAGCGCTCCGGATGGGAGTAGCCCGAGGCTACAGCCCAGGACTTGTGCTTGGTTGTAGGCTCCACTGATTTCTATATTGCCATACTCGAAATTTTACTTTTATCGTCAGAGTAGCCCCCGAGCATTTGGGCAAAAACTTGTATTTGATCAAAGGCTCCCGAAGTATTTAATAATTCCTCCTGTCGCCAATCTTCTTTTATTTTTCTTGTCGACATTCTTCCCTTAATCAAAATTGCTTCATCCCTATTAGTAGTCTTGATTTTTCTGCCTTGTGGGTCCATTGTTTGTACCATGTTGACACGTCGGGCAAGTGGGGGACACACGTCCTCCGCTTTTTCTGGCGCACGTACGGTAACGCCTATCTCAGTAAAAATACCTTTTTACCCTTGTATCGAGAAGATCTTTTTGCACCACACGATTTCTTCATCCAACGGCACACTGCTTCACCCGATTCTTATATAAACCTTTCTTCAACCTCCGTTCATCCCCTCGCTTGCGCCGCTCATCTGTTCCTCTTCGCAAAAGCTTCCCCTGCGCCCAACTCTCTCTGATCTTCCGCACTCACGAACATTGCTCTGCCCATTGTCGTTGATGCCACCGCGCACGCGACTCACTCGCCACAGCACTCCAGAATCCAAGATGGCCGCCGAGAATCTTGAGTGGGAGAGATCTAAAATCTCCAACCAGGACATCAATATGCTGAAGAGGCTTGGCCTCATGAAGAAGGAAGACGCCATCCGCTTTCCCAGCGAAGAAAGCTACCCCAAGCCTCCAATGGAGTACCGGGTTAGTTTCGTTGATCCCCTCACGGCCTTTCGGCCCCAATTCATGATTTCCTCCCGCGGCCTTCTTTTCGTTTATGGGATTCAACCGCACCAGTTGACCCCCAATTCCATCTTACACTTTGCGAATGCTTCCTCGGAATCCCTCCCAATTGGGCTCTGTGGAAACGCATTTTCTGCCTCCGCCGCAATGGCTCCCACAACGTCACTTATAACATAGGTGGCGTTGTTATCTATGTTCGTACTGATGTCGACTATTTCGACGTCAAATTTCCTGATTCTGTCCAAGGATGGCGCAAAAAGTGGCTCTACATTCACGAAGAAAGCGCCAACTCCGTTGAGCATAACATAGTTCCTTTCGACGGAAGTGCCAGAATTCAGCGCCGCCGCTCCTGGGATGCCGAAGCTTCCGAGGAAGAGAAAAAAGCGACAGAGGGCCCTCATGTCTCGTATTCACCAGCTTTAAAATACCCGAGGCAAGGAACTGTCGGGTATCCAGATCACTGCCTACTTCCTTAGGATTAGAGTGCAGCCTCTTCAGGCTCGCAAAAATCCCCTTTGGACGTATTCTGGTGAAAACGACGCCAATAGAATCTCCAGTGATCTTTCCTCAAAGGACTTGGAGAAGTTGATTCGAAGAATTTCTCGCCTGGGCAAGGACCCTATTCCTTCCTCTTGTCGCGTGGAACCATACAGCTCCGCCAATCCACTCCCCGACGAGGTATTTTGTCTTCTCGAGTTTTTATCTTGTTCCGCACTTTCTCTGCATCTCATTGTATTGTCATCTCTTTAATTTTCCTTTTGTCGCTATTTTTTACAGAACCATCCTACTATGACTTCCCTTCCTCCTCTTCCTGAGGGTGGAGAAGTCGAAGAACAGGCTATCGTTGCCGAAGATACTCAAGGTTCTTCAATTCCCGAAAGTGAAGTCGCGGGTTCTCACAAATCTGCGGCTTCTCGTGAAAAAGAACTTGAGTCTGAAGCCAGTGAGTCGACGCAATCCCTTCCTCCTGCTGTTTCTCCAAGGAACAAAAGGAAAAGAACTGATGCCGAGGATTCTGGCACCTCTAAGGCTGAAGAAATTGTTCCTTCCCATCCGAAGGCAGCTTACGATCCTTATGTTGAATCCCTCGTCAGCTCGTAAGTCGTCTTTATCTCTCCCTATTTTTGTACTCGAAATATTTATCTTGTCTTGCTTTTTTGTTCAATAGTGATGAGGAAGAAGAAGTACCAGTTACTGACGTGGCTCCTCGGACAAGCACGTCACGTACTGTACTTGCCTCAGACACGCTAGTTGAAGGAGAAGAAACCTCGCCTCCTCAATAAAACGTCGTCACCACAACTCCACCAGCAAGCCCCCTTGCTCCTTCACCAAAAAGGGCAAGGGTTGAAACGATTGTTGAACCTGCCCCTCAGTTGGGCGGTTCGTCGACTCCGCTTTTAGATGATGTAAGTTTGTCGACATCTATATTTTCTTTATTTTGTCTTTTCACACCTTCACTCTCTTTTTCATGCCAATGTTTCTTTTGCTGTGTTCGTCTTTGAACAGCCCATGATCAAAGAGCTTCTCCGCATCGGATCCCAATTTATTGGGTACCGTGAATATGCCAACAGAGCCGAAGGTAACGACTTTTATACTTGCCATTTTCCTTGCCTTTTTATTCCTGTTGCTTGTCGCGTTTTTTGATCTTTCTTCTCGCTCTTTTTCATATCTCGACAGAGAAACTTGCAGAGGCCAACGAACGTGCCGACGCACTTGCTCAAAAACTTGAGCAAAGTGAAGCGGCTCGCAAGAAAGCCGAACTCGCTGCTAGCGAAGCCAAGGCCGAGGCTGATGCAGCCAAGGCGAAAGCTGCTATTGTCGAGGAACTGCAAAAAAAACTTGAGGACGCTGCATCTGCCTTGAACGAGCACAAAGCTGCGCAAGATTCTCGTGAACAGGGGATTATCAAGCGCCTGAAAACACAAAGTCACCGCACTTTCAGTAATATTGCTGATCCCTTCTATTTTTATGAGAACCGTTGTTTCTTGTTTGTTGACTAATACTTTGTTTCCTTGACAGCCCAAACAAACCAGGATTTTGATCTGGCGAATCCTGTCGATGACCCGCTCCTTGACGCACTTTCCTATCTGGAGCTTCATGGATCTGAGATTCGTGAAGGTGTGTCGAATGCTAACGCAGTATTGTCGGCGTTGTTCCCCTACTTCTTCCCGAAGAAAGAGGAGCCCGCGACTTTCCTTAACCTTGCCAAGATGTTCAATACGCCGGAAGACCTTGGACTGAAGATGCGCCAAGAAAATATGAAGGTTGCCGTTGAAAACACTGTCGCTTTGGTTGCTGACAGTCAACAGACTATTGACTGGATGAAAGTTGGCGACACCGAGCAGATAGAACAATCAAGGTGGAAGTCGCTGATTAAGGCAGCCAAGCCCAACACCAAGAAGATCTTGGCCTATCTCGGGATTAAACCAGCGTCGACTCCTAGCTCGTCAAGGCCGGAGGTCTAGTTGCATGCCTCTTTTTTTTCTTTCTGTTTCTTTTGCTCTTGTCGCCAAAGTGGTCATTTGGCGACACGTACTTCCTTAGCTCCACTGTAATGCCCTTGTAATTATTCCAAGAGATTAATGAAAACTCTATCTTTGCTTGTTGTTTGACGTTGTCTTGTTTAAATTTCAGTTGATATTTGATAACTATACTCCATCTTCTGCTCCTTCCAATGTTTCGCCTTCTTCTTCTCGCGCGAGGAGAGCTTTTGCTGATACTGCACCTGTCTTATGCAAACTGGATGAACCGACAGCAGCTTCAGTATGCGAAAAAGCAAACTTGTGATGATGGAGCAATCTCGTAAGTCATCTGAAGCCGGGTTGCTCTTCAACAAGCTCGCGAGGCCGTGGCTGCCTAAGAGAAATTGCTGCTTCCGAGGTGAAAGGCGACTACTCGAAAATTTCATGCTTTCAGATAATAGATAAACCCGGTGCGAGATATGTCGGGTATGCTTGTTTCATCTTCAATATCTTCCATCTTCCCATGCTATTGTCTCTTAAAGGTTTCCACTTCGTTGTTTTGATAGGTGCCTTCTTGATGCTGCTGCCGAGGAAGAGAGGGTAAATGCTAGGACGAACCTCCTTGTTAATCTTTCCCTGGACCATGGTTCTTTGTTTTGGGCTACCCCGGAGAGAGGACTCGCCAAATTGTAAGATTTCAAGATCGCACCTCTCAAACTCGCGATTTCCTTGACTTCTGTACCAAGACCTTGTCCATGGTTTACAACTCCATGTTTCCTCGGAACGTCCAACCAAAAACTCTTCCTGAATTGATGGAAAGGTTCAAGGAAGCTCGAAGTATCCATGATTTTGTCAAAGCTCAACTGGTAGCTGGCGCCAGATTTGCTCTTATCATGCTCCAGATCTGCCACTCAAACCTTGACCTTACCCAAGTTGTCACGAAGGTTCATCAGAAGGTAAAACGTCGAAGAGTTGGTGTTGACAGGATTAACACGAAGGTTACGCCTATAGCCGAAGAAATGATTGAGGACCTTCTTCGGATGGATGCCGACTTTTTTGCAGATGGTCATTATGCTGATTTTCTTGGTGCTGCTCCTGAAGAAAACAGAATTACTCTTGATGACATATTGAATCAAGACTAGTTTTTTTCTCTTGTAGATATTTCTTCTTTGTAACCCATGACTATGATTATATTGTAAAGCAATCACTATATTTCTATGTTTGTCTAGCCCCCGAGTGTTTCGGTGACTCTTTACTGTACTTGTATATTTGCGAGGTTTTGAACCAAGGCATTTATATTTTTATGGCGAATATGAGCCCCCGAGCTTCTTCATTGAGTGCTATTTTGTACTTTTATTGACTCACGAGGTATTTTAATACCAAGGCAAGGTTTTTTCTTTTTTGATGAACTATATTGAAGTTCGTCGGAACGAAGACTTTAAACATGTCGATAAAGAGAAAGATATATTGACACTATCTTTATTATATTGCAGCACCGCGAGCCCGCCTCATTAAAAACCTTTCCCGGCCCCACGGTGCCCCGAAAAAAGGAAAAGAGTGCGTCGGAAAACTTGGGCGTTTCATTACATTGAAGTTTTACAAGGACTATGTTTCGACTCTAGGCGTAGAACCGCCTGGGCTGCGCCACGTTCCAGGGTTTGGCTCCTCCACCCTTGTCTTCTTGTCCTTTATCCTGTATGCTCCTCCTCCGATTACTTCTTCAGTGACAATGTAAGGGCCAAGCCATGGTGACTCGAGTTTTTCATGACTTTTTTGCGTGAACCGAAGAACTAGGTCTCCCACCTGAAAAGATCTTGGCCGCAAACGTCGACTGTGGTAATTCTCCAAGTCCTGTTGATATTTGGTTACCCGAGATAATACTTCATCTCGAGCTTCATCAAGTGCGTCGACGTCGTCTTCTAGCGCTCTTCTCGACGTTTCTTCATCATATTCGGCGACACGTGGAAGTTGTGCTCTATCTCGATTGGTAATCACGCCTGCTCTTGAACCGGGAAAAACGGCGTCTCCTGCGTCGTTGTGTTTGGTGTTGTTCGGATGCTCCACAACACGCTTGGTAGTTCTTCACTGGCCAGGTATGGCGAGCTTTTTCTAATGGTCCTAACGGGCGCTTCTTGATGCCATTGCGGATGATGCCATTGGCTTTCTCGGCTGCCCATTGGTTTGAGGATGTGCAGCTGACGCAAAGTGCAGCTTGATACCCACCTCTTCGCAATAATCTTTGAATTCATGGGATGTGGGGGATTCTTGCCGTTGTACGTAGCGATCTTTGTGGGGCACTCCAAATTACGAAGGCAGACCTTTTACGAATTTTACTGCGGATGCTCCGTCTAGTGGATTTATCGGCTTTGCTTCTATCCACTTTTTAAATTTATCGACAGCTACTAGCATGTACTCCTTTCCTCTGGCCGGGATTTGTGTAACTTGCCTACCATATCAAGTCCCCATTGAGCAAAGGGCCATAACAGTAGTATTGACATCAACGCTCTGCTGCTGGAGAGTGAGGGTTTGCGGCAAACCTTTGACACGTCGCAAGTTCTTACTATGTCCTTGGCGTCTTCGATTGCTGTCAACCAGTAGAAACTGCCCGAAAAACCTTGGCTACGATAGCTCGACTACTTGCGTGGTGGCCGCATATTCCTTCGTGTACCTCCTTCGGGATTATTCTTCCTTCTTCGGGTGTGACACACCTTTGCAAGGCCGCCTGAAATACTTCGCTTATACAATTCTCCCTTGACCACCGTGAAAGCTTTGGAGTGTCGAATTACTCGCCTTGCCTCGATCAACTGGATCGTCGGGTATTTCTCTCCTAAGGATGTATGATATGTACGGCTGCATCCACGGTATCTGTATCACCATGACCAGGTCCTGATCTTCTTCTTCTTTCTCTTGCTTTTCCTTGGCAGCCCCCGAGGGTTTCTTCTCCTTCTTTTTTGATTTTGTCGACTTAGTGGATCTCTCTGTTATCTCTTCCCAGAATACACCTGGCGGGACTGCAAGGCATTGCGACCGATGTTTGCAAGAACGTCGGCTTCGTCGTTGCTCAATCTACTAATATGATTTAGCGCATCCATCGAACAACTTCTCGAGCTCGTTGTATACCTCCTTGTATACCATCATGCTATCATTGACTTCGTCACATTGGTTCATAACTTGCTGAGCCACCAGCTGTGAGTCGCCAAAGATTTGATCGGTTATATGGCTTTTCACCATCTTCATCCCGTGTACGAGGGCTTCATATTCACTTCATTGTTGGATGCGTTAGGGAACGTCATCAGAAGGATGTACTTCAACTTGTCGCCTTCGCGGGTGATATGAGTACTACTCCTGCCCCCCTTCTAGTCTCTTGGACCCATCAAAGTTCATGGTCCAGGTTCTCGATAAGTCTGGAGGTCCTGTATTTTGCAATTCCATCCACTCTGCGATGAAGTCCGGCAGTATTTGCGATTTTATTGCTTTCTTTTTCATTTGTTGTCCCGAGGGGAAAGTTCTATTCCCCAAAGGGAGACGCGTCCTGCTTCTAGGTTGTTCAATATATTTGACAAGGGAGCTTCATTGACCACTATGATCGGGTGTACCGAAAAATAGTGGCGCAATTTCCGTGCTGTTGTGAACACTCCATATGCTATCTTTTGGTACTGAGGGTACCTTTGTTTTGAGGGTGATAAAACTTCGCTGACGAAGTATACTGGCCTCTGCACGCCGTGGAGTTTTCCTTCTTCTTCCCTTTCAACAACTAGCACCGTGCTCACCACTTGAGGCGTGGCCTGCGATATACAGCGGGAGGGGTTCCCTTTCTTTTGGCGCCACCAAAATTGGTGGTGTCGAAGTTTTATGCGCTTCAAATCCTCGAAAGCTACGCTCGGCTTCTTCGTTCCACTGGAATTTATCTCCTTGCTTTATCAAAGCGTAGAATGGTAACGCTTTTTCACCCAGCCTAGCGACGAATCTGCTCAAAGCTGCGACTCGCCCAGTTAGCTGATGTATTTCTTTCAACTTTGTTGGCTTCCTCATTGTTACGATAGCTTGTATTTTATCGGGATTTGCTTCGATCCCTCTTGCTGAAACTAGAAACCCTAGAAGTTCTCCTGCTGGAACGCCGAAGGAACACTTCGTTGGGTTCAGTTTGAGGCAGAACTTATCAAGGTTGTCGAAGGTTTCCTTGAGATCCTCGATCAGCGTTGCCCCCTTTTTGATGTTATGACGACATCATCGATGTATACTTGCACGTTCTTCCCAATCTGTGTCGCCAAAACTTCTGCATCATCCGCCGATATGTTGCTCCCGCATTTTTAGACCAAAGGGCATTGTTCCGTAACAAAACACGCCGTATGGTGTAATAAACGAACGCAGTCTTTACTTCATCTTCTTCTTTTAATCTGATCTGGTTATAACGAGAATGTTCAGGAAGGAAAGACGTTCACATCCAGCCGTGGAGTCGATAATTTGATCGATCCTTGGGAGGGGAAAGTGATCCTTTGGACAATGTTTATTGAGACACGTAAAGTCGACGCACATGCGAAGGACCTTAGTGTTTTCTTCGGTACCAACACAGGGTTTGCTACCCATGTGGCTTCTGTAAATATCTCTTTGATAAAACTAGCTTCTCTTAGTCGATCGATTTCTGACAGCATAGCTTTGCGGTTTCGCTCCGAAAAAAGCCGCAAAGGTTGTTTGATTGGTCTCGCTAGTGGATCCAAGTTTAGGTGGTGCTCGGCAAGTTCCCTGGGTACTCCTGGCATGTCAGCTGGACACCATGCGAAGATTTTCCAGAGCTCACGGAGGAACTCGACGAGCGCGCTTTCCTATGCGATATCCATGTTGTTTGCGATAGATGTCGTCTTTTTCGGGTCTGTCGGGTGAATCTGCACCTCTTTTGAATTTTTCTCGGTATTGAAAGTTGATTCTTTGTTTGGCCTTCAACGTCTGACAGTACGTCGTAATCAGTCATGCTTTTTGGCGCCAAGTACTCAGCTTGCATCCTGAAAGTTTCTGACAACCGGTGAAAATCCTTGTCGCACTTATCGGCTAGGGCAAAGCTTCCTTTGACCGTGATTGGTCCCTTTGGTCCAGGCATTCTCACAACAGGTATGTATAGTGTGGCACTGCCATAAATCCCTAGCATATGCTGGTCGTCCCAACGAGAGCGTGGTATTGCGACGGAAAATCTATGACTTCAAATTCGAGCCTCTCGATTCTATAATTCTCTCGGGTCCCAAAGCGAACGTCGAGATTGATCTTTCCCAATGGATAACTTGGTTCTCCGGTGTGATGCCGTGGAACCTTGTGTATGGTGGTTTCAAGTTTGCTAAGGATATGTTCATCTTCCTCAATGTATCTGCATACATAAGGTTTAAGCTGCTGCCGCCGTCTATGAACACTCGGGAGACGTCAAATCCCGCGATAACTGCTGGCAGAATAAGTGCTGACTGCCCTGGTCGAGGAACTTGCTGCGGATGATCTGCTATTGTGAAACCGATATCTTGTCCTGACCAATTAAGGTACTCAACTGTTGGTGGAGGCATTTTCTCTGCCATAAACACCTGTCGTGAGATTACTTTCTGAGCTCTATTGGACGGCCTTCCTTTCTGAATCATCGACACACTGCTCCGTTGGAGTTAGGATCAACATAAGGTGGTGGTGGAGGTGCTGCCGCTATTCTAGGCTGGTGTCGATTGTCCTCTGTAATCGCGGGAGGAGCGGCAAGTGAATCTCGCTTCTGGGTTCTCGAGGATTTCTGTGTGCTGCCTAGTTAGCGTTTTCTACATACCGCAACATTGCTGAAAATTTTGACAGTCTTTTCTGC
This sequence comes from Lolium multiflorum, assembly GCA_030979885.1. Lineage (NCBI taxonomy): Eukaryota > Viridiplantae > Streptophyta > Magnoliopsida > Poales > Poaceae > Lolium > Lolium multiflorum. The sequence goes on along the minus strand of JAUUTY010000566.1, from coordinate 2,871 downwards.
AAGTGCCCTGACTGTCTTTTACCATTGCTGTCGAGGAAAAAATGCATCTGGCACGGTCCATTCATCATCTCTTCAGGGGACACAAAAGGCCTTGGGAACCTAGGTCCGCTATTTTGCCTGTTGCGTGAATCATCCCTGTTATCACCTCGCTGTTCGTTGCTTCTTTGGTAATCATCTCTGTTGCTTCCTCCTGTATTTGTCCGAAAACCTGCCGAAATTTGTCTGGAGCGTCATAGTTACGAGTACGGCCGAGAAATCTTCGCCCTCGGTTGATAGTTTGACCACGATCCTCCTCGGCGACCTGTGCCGTTTGTTGGACAGCGTCTTCTCCATCTGCCCATTTATTTGCTATCTCCATTGACAAGGATATTGTCTTTGGATTGGTCCTTCCCAAGTCTTCGACAAAATCTCGCCTGATTTCTGCGACAAACGCATCTATTGCCCTCTCGTCGGATATATCTTCTCCGAGGTTTTGATGATATTCCACCTTTGGATGTACTTTCTCATTGGCTCATCTGGCTTTGTCGACATGCTCTCAACTCCTCTAACGACGCTGGTTTTTTGCACGTGGATCTGAAGTTCTTAACGAACACATCCTCGAAACTTTCCCAGCTGTCGATGGATCCTGGAGCGAGTTTCTTTATCCAAGATCGTGCGGCTCCACTCAAATGTACCTGGATGCTTTGCATAGGCTTGTTGCCCTGGTTCCTCCTTGTCAGCTTCACGAGTCTCGGATAGTCGACTAGCCAATCCTCTGGATCTTGGAGGCCATCGAACTCTTGAAATTATCGGGTAACTTGAATCCTGAGGGGACTCGAGGTTTTCGGACTCTCCTCGTGAAGCATGGTAAGCGCACATATCTCGTCGTTAAGTTAGGAGTTGGAGTGAGTCCCTTACGCTGCGCCTTTCTGTCGACCCTTGCTTGTGCTGCTGTGTCCCTTGCTCCACTTGGTCCTTGGTCTTTGCCGGCCCTTGAACTGCTGCTGTTGGTCGTGGACTATTTTGCCTTGCCGCTCCCTCGGGAGGCGTTGATACAAACGCTGTCCCCATAGCTCCAACTCCTGCTACCGCCATATTATACAATGTTTCCCTTGGATCACCTGGAGGTGGTTTAGATGCAAGGATAAAAGCATGTGTCGCCATATACCCAGCCTCTGGTGTCTTAGGGATGATGTTTCCTCTTGTATCTATCGACATGAAGGACATGTCGAGGTTTTGAACCAAGTGCTCTCTTTCTGCTTCGGGTATGTGTTGCAGCCTTGATCTTGCTCTGTTTCGCGCCTCCCTGTGGCTATCGTAGTTCTAGATTGTCGACTTAGATCTGCCCTTCTCCTGCTGGATGCAGAAGCTGCCTCCTTTCTCCTGTTCAACTCAGCTGTCTGTTTTTCCAATTCCCTGGTAGCTCGTGCGAGCCTATATTGATATGCTTGCAATTCTTCTGGTGTGGCTGTGGTAGCCATTGGTTCTGTGCCGTTCATAGCTCTCGCGGCTCTGTCCCACGCTGCTTGTGAAAGTTGAACTCTGTCTCGTGGCTCTGGCCCGACGTATTTGTTGCCCAGGCCTTGTCGCAGATTGGAGGGATCGACGTATGGATTTCCCAAACTATCGAAAGCCTCAGATGTTTCCTCTTGATCTTCAATAGCATAAATCTGATGATACTTTGTACTCAGATCTATGTTGGGTTTGGTGACATCATCGTTAAGATTGATGAGGACCTTGCCCACTGTGATAGATTTGTCGATGAAGTCGTAACTGTCGACATCGCTTGAGCCATCGCTTATATGTGAGTCCGCAGATGACTCAAACGATGTGTCGCTGAAGATCTTGGCGAGTTTCTCTCTTGCTCTGATGCTGACGTAACGTGTTTCCGAGGTTTCCTCTTCTTCCGACTCGGTTGACGATGTATAGCTTGACAAATCGAATCGACCTTGACAGTCAGCCAATCGGAATCTCGACACGGTGCGATCCTTCCTTCTCGGCCCAGCGAAAGTGAAACCTTAGAACGTCACATCTCCATGGGCCTCGCCCCGGATACGGCGTATGCATCCAAGCGGGAGGTGGGTGAGGAACAAAATCGACAAGACCAGAGTGATCTGTTTACCTCGATCCATTGTGTTGCTGCGGTTGATGATGTCGAAGATCTTGAGCGTGCCATCGAGATCGAGATCCTTACGCCTCTAGTTCCCACGGAGCGGCGCCAATTGACAAGGTATCAACTTGTCAATGCCTATGAATTGTAGGCTAGGGTTTAGTTGGAAGTAGAGGGTAAGTAGATCTCGAAGGTTTCAGCCGAAAAGTACTCGATGATTATGAAAACTAGGGTTTGCGGACAATGATTCGATTATTTCTTCGTCCCTCGACTCCCCCTTTATATAGGAGGTGGAGCCGAGGGATTCGTGCTATATAAGTTACAGAGTCCGGGACGGTTTCTAACTCATCCCGCCAGATTACAAATAACACTTCCTATTACAACTCTTATCTTTCCTTAATAGATCTTGGGCTCCCGAATCTTCTTATTCTTCGAGTATTGGGCCTCCAGTAAACCCCGGGTACTATCTTCGGCAGGCCCATTTGGGATGCCTATGTCACCGTGCTTACCACCTGGGGTGTGGCTGCGATATACAGCAACAGCGGCTCCTTTTCTTTTGGCGCCACCAAGATTGGGGGTGTCGAGATTTTGCGCTTAAGGTCCTCAAAAGCTCTATCTGCTTCGTCGTTCCATTGGAACTTGTCTCCTTGTTTGATCAAGGCGTAAAATGGTAACGCCTTTTCTCCCAGCCTTGCGACGAATCTGCTTAAAGCTGCGACTCGCCCGGTTAGCTGCTGTACTTCTTTCAACTTTGTTGGCTTCCTCATTGTTACGATGGCCTG